>JAOTQQ010000071.1:27494733-27652589 GCA_026546715.1 Gallinago undulata
ATCAGACATTGGAATGGGCTGCCCAGGGTGGTGGTCGAGGCACCATCTCTGGAGGTATTCAAGAGACGAGTTGACATGGTGCTCGGGGATTGTTTGTTTTTTTTTTTTTTTTATTGGTTGGACTAGATGATCTTAAAAGGTCCCTTCCTACCTAGGTGATTCTGTGAAGAACAAAGTGTCTTTAGGCACTTTTGTGCTTTTCATATAGCACGTGTATAGTGTGTATTGCTCTCAGTAGAACCAGTGGAAGCCGCCTGCTCTAATTTGTTTCTTCTTGCATTAGAATTAGTATAGTTTTGCTCAATATACAGGATCCCACGTGTAATCCAGTATAGTGCAGAATTGATGGGATTCACTTTTCTCTGCTCATTTGGTAGGAGTTAGACTCTCGGTGTAAACCTCTGTAAATATTTAAAATCTGACATTCATCCCTGATGGGTAAAGGACAATGCAGTCAAGGGCAGGAGGTAGCACGTAGTCTAAGTACTAAATAATGCAGCTTGGTAAAGGAAAATCCTGCCAGTAGACACTGCAGCAAAGAAAGATGCCCTTCTCAGGGAGGGTGAAGCATAAAAGCGGGTATTATTGCAGAGCTATAAGTACATAGTGTAGAGGCAGCTGGCGTTTCCTCAAACCAGGTCAATAAGCATAGACACCTCTTGGATAGAATTCCAGGGACTCTGATAGAATTTGGGTAATGTTCCTGCTGGGGTAGAAATGAGTGCTTGCCTTCTACCTAGTAAAGTCTCAAACTAGTACCTATGCTATGGGAAAACTAGATAACTCTTTCAAAAAATAACCAAATTTAGACAAGGAAGTTAAACGTTCGTATACAAATACTATATTGTAAATTAGGCTACTGGAGATTGGAGGAGACTGGGACAAACTGATAAGACCCTAAGTAAAAAATATATAGGGGAAGGTGTTTGCCAGTTGTTCTCCTAGGTCTGTGTTATAAGTTCTCAGGAAAAAGCTTTCCTAAATGCCAAAAAACCCCAAATGTGAATTTTATACCACTGCCCAAAACAAAATTCCACACTAATTTGGACCAGTTACCTCCTCAGTTCTGTGGCAAATAGCTGAACAGTTAGTTACAGAAATTGATTTCTGTTAGATAGGTGTGAGCAGATGGTAGCACTCTATTCTTTTAGAGAAAAATAAATTAGGGGTACCAAAGAATTTTTGATATTGATTTGTACCATATATTTATAACACACTTCATCATGAACCTGAGTAGTATTGCTTTAATTTTAAATTAAATCTGCTGTGTTAAATCTGTATAGATTACAACTGTTTGCTTAATTAAACTTAATTAATCTTAGTTCAAGGCAGCATTTTGCTTTTTCAGTTAGTAAAGCCAATAGATTTTTTTTTTCATAAAACAAAGATACTGTGATCTGAAGACTTCTTAGGTGTTTAGAATGTTAATGACAATCCCTTGAAATTAATCTTCATTGCAGACAGGGCATTAACCATTTGTGTTTATATAACTACTATACTGTCTTCTGTGAAGAAAGAAGTAAATATTACACATTTTGTCTGGAAATAACCATTAGGAATATTAACCTCATTTGACCTGCATTCACTTTTATTAATTTTTTTCTCCATGATGATTTGTGAGAGAAAACTTCTGCATACGCTTTCCCAGTAAACATCTCGGGCATGGTTAGTGATACGACAGAAAAATATTATATTAAAATCTACAACTGGTGCAACACACAAGTTTGGTTTTGTTTTGTAGCTGAGCTAAACTCATTTACTACTTTGATTCATCTCATGTGAGATCACATGTTCTCTTCATTTAAAGAAGTAAATCTTTGTTTATATAACTTCTTGAGACTGTGTGTCTGATTATTTGCCCAGTACTGCTGATGTTCCTCGATTTGAGAGCAATCTGAGAATTCTAGAGAATTGCTAGGAATCTACTGCTAATTCATCTGGCATTGCTTTAGATTAAGTTACTGAAACTGATCTCCTGGAATTGAGGAATGAGGGCATTTCAGAAATTGAAACTCTTTTAAGGTGAAGTATTTCAAGTACAGCATGCTAGTATAGTTTTGCAAATAGGAACTGTCACTTCTGCCAACAGCAGTGATAGCCTTTTGGTACCTTATTTCATTGTTTACTCAAAATACAGAGTGGTGCAAAATATCTTGAATATATCGTTTACGATCTCCTCCATCTGTGAGTGCATTGAAACAGTCTTGTTCTCCATCTGTCCTTTTTTGCCATCATATGGCTGATTCAGTAAAACCTATGGTTGTTTTATTTGGAAGAGTCTTCAGAAACTGAATGAACACAACTAAGTGAAATGTTTAAGCATATTGCTATTATTTTAATAAATTTATTCCTAATTTTAGCATGAGTGATTTAGATTTTAATAGTTTTGAGTTAAATCCTAAATATTGTGTATTTTATTATAAAAATTTATAATTTTATAAATTTCTTTTAAAATTCTTTTATTTTTTTATTTAATACCCTATAAGAAGACATCGGATCATGCTTTATCTATACCCCTGAGTGCTTTGAATCTAAAGGAGCTGCACAAGTGCTGGAAATGTCAGTTGCTTTAGCAATAGTGGCTATAGCCACTGTATTCTATAGCAACTTAAGAAAGGAGAAAACAACTCAGTTTAATTTCTAATCCTTATTTTTTAATTTAATGTGGTTTCTCTATAGGCAACTGATTTTTGCCCATAAAGGGAACTTTAATGCAGATATGTTTAGAAAAAACTACAAAACTTAGGGTCGCTTAAACACAAGGAATTCTGTGTGTGATTCTAGCCTCTTTTATTTGTTTTTCATCCTTGTTATTTGTGTGTGTACTTCCACTGAAATGTTGGATGACTGATAACTCTGGAGGCTCATGTAGCATTCAAGTTAATGCCATATGTTTATGTAAGTCCTGTGAATGAAGTCAGAAAATTGGATTCTAGTTTTTTTGGCTAGGTATCTGGCCTTACTGGTCTTACTGCAGACAGTTCTAATTATCTTCTCAGCCATTCCACTGGTAATTTTTCCCGCATCTCTATTCTTTGTCATTTTTTTTTCACATGTAAGTTTATTTTTAAACAACAGTACTTTCAAAGACAGCTCTTTAAAGATGTATAGGTTAGCATCTTGTTATTCCTTTTAGTGTAATCCTATTTCTTTACTAGTTCCACAATAATACACGTTGTTAAACATTGTTTACCACCTGAGGAAAAAGGGTTGTATTACACTGGAAAATGCAGCAGTTAAAAACATAAATATGTTCACTGATCATGTTTCATGGACCACATTTTGTCCATGGATTATTTTGGTGTACTAAACATAATAATTGCATTTAAAATTTGAAATCCAATTAATGAAGACATCAAAAGATGGAAATATCTTGGATTTTCCCTTCTGGGCTTGATCTATAATCACTTGACCACAACTGGCACAATTTTTGCACTGACATATCTTTATGAAGAATTATTTTTATGCTTTTTAAGCTTTGAACAAAATCCAGTAGCTTTTTTTTTTCTCGTAGGCTCAAATCAGTATTTCCTTAATTATTTCATGATAGGAACTGCTCTTGTTAGCATAAAGTTCCTGCCTGATGTTTTCATTTGGCAGACAAAAAGCAATTTTTAGAGTAGTATTGACTTACATGAAAGGTACTTGATGTAACAGGTCATAGTATAAACTAGTTCCAAGTAAATCTTTTTTTGCATAATGCGCTTTTACTCTGTGGAAACAAAAAACCCCAGAAATTTAAATCAGTTTTATATGAACTTTTTTCCCTTATAACATATATTTACAGAAGTTGTTAATTGCTGAAGTTACTATGGGTTGAGGCACTGATCCATCTTTGGGAGCACTGAGGGATTCATTATGTAACAGACAAGCAATTGTGATTTGGCTGGCATGGTGGGTAATGTACATGGAGAATGTGCTGGAAAGGTGGAGAAGAGAAGGAAAATGATGTGAAGTTCTTCTCTGCTCCACCGCTAACTCCAGCAGTAATCTATTGTAAACTTGTTTTGCTGCGCTCTAAGCTTTGTTGATTTGGATTTTTTTGTTTCTTTGTTTTTTTCCTGCGCTGTACTCAAAAGCTTTTCCAAAACCTTCCTGTTACTGTGGTTTGAAACTTTGGAATTTCCTGCTGCAAATACAAGTGCTGTTATTGGCACATAGTTTGAAGACATCCTTTCTTTATCTTTAGGGTATGGACACAGAAGGTTCTTCACCCTTCAGCCACAGTTTTGCTGGATGAAAAGTTTTTAAGCCTTTCCTCCTTTGATTGTCTCTCTAGTTCATCTCTACATTTTACTTAACATGTATTGGAACCACCACCTTTATTGAACATGTTATCAGAATTTTATAAGATATTCCAAAGCCTTTCTTATTGTCTTGTACACTTGCATTGGTATGTCAGTATGCCTCCCAGAGATGTTTAACTTCTCATTTTCTAATCTTCCTGCTATGCAAATGTCATTCTGTCTTTTTCTCTTATCACCTTCCAAGTGTCCTCTTAGAGCTGTTTTAGGCTTTTGGAAACTGAATTTTACTGTCTCAGGGCAAAGGTGCTAGACCATTCTTGGCATAGAAAGGAAAGGAGTTGAACCGGAAAGAAATGTGGGGGAAGCAGCTGGAGAGTCAGATGGGAATAGCAAGTGCTGCGTTGGTGAGGGAGGAGAGGAAAAGATGACCGCTTTCGTACAGACATAGAATATTCTGAGTCAGAGGGGACTATGAGGATCAATGAGTCCAACTCCTGACTCCACACAGGGCAACCTAAAAGTTAAACTGTGTATTGTCCATTTACTAGCACTTGCTCCCAATATTCTAGGCCTTGCTGTGTTACCAGTAGGGCCTATTTTAGCAGGCACTGCATTTAATCATGTGCCTGGGCAGTTGTCTATATTGCTATCTTCAACTTCATGGTCCCTTTGTGACTACTACTTCTATGCTGCTTTGCCTGTCGTTTTTCTTCTGCCTTTTTGATTCTTCTGGTGTTGTCAGAATTGTTTCTCAACTGTATTTCTGCCTCTATGGTCACTTCTTTTCCCTGTGCTCTGTCCTTGTTGACATAGCTCAGTGGATCACCGTCCTCTTCAGTGGATGCCTGCCAAGGTTCAGCTCAGCTACTGGCTGGTAATCCCAGCTATAAATATAACACCCCTCTTTTGACAAGCTCATAACAAATGAGAGAAATTATTATTTCACACAAATCTGGAATTTTAACCTGGATGTTGTACTTTAGGGGTTTAGAAATGTAAAATCCCACTTTGAAAAATACATCTGAAGAGCTGTTCCATGCAAAAACTGTAAAAGTGCCCTTATTTTGCTAATCATTGGTAAGTAGCTGCTGGTGCTTCTGTGTTATATATAATTGTTTAGAGAGGATGACTGTCATATTTGTTATATTTGCAGGAAGTCTAGCACAACAAAGCCTCAAACTTTTTGACCTTTAAGTACTGTCTCTGTAAATGGTAAACAGGACTATGGTACATCAACAGATGGTACTATTGCATGTATTCTTTCAAGTAGTTATTTTCCTTTGCTTCTGAGCATATGTTCAGTCTTGGGAAGACATGCTGTGTTGCTGTTAGCTTTGGTTATGCAAGTCTCAGTATAGTGACAGGTCTTTTGGAGAGGGCATATGAGAGCAGCAGGAGAACTCGCTCTCCATCCCGGTTTCTGATTAAATTCAGTTCTTGAGGCAGAGCTACTCTTTGAGCTCTGCCCACTGCTGTTGGTCTTATTATAGAAGGAAAAGATTGCCTAGAAGCAATTTGGTAATTTATGTTGCAAGCTTTGAACAGAGGTTCTACATAAAGAGAGCAAGTTACAGTTAAATTACACCCAGACTTGATGTTGCTGGTTTCTCTTCCGTTAGGAAGCTGACCTTCGAAGACCCAGACATCTGTCATGGTTTGGAAGACCAGTGTCAGAATGAATGCAGCTGTAGGAAGAAAGGGAAACCAGGAAAAAACATTTCACAATATCATATACATTGTGTATGGTACTTCATTCAAATGATCTGTCTGACGCTCTGTTTAAGTTCTGCCTGTGGATGCCACATGATCTCTTGCTTTGGGACTTGCTGGGTAAAACTGTGCTCACAAACATAAGACATTCTGAGAAAATGAAGCCTAAGCCAGGGACTGGATCAGGAAATCAGTAGGAAGAAAGGCAGATAGTGCAGGAGAATGCTGAGACAAACGGATGTGACATATTTATACTTATTTATTTATTATTTTGAGCTATGCTGGTTTTTGAATTTTCCCTGCACTTGGCTGCTTATTCAACCATATGTCATCTTGTTTGTGCTAATACAGCAAACTAATTGAGGTTAAAAATAACCTTTACTGGAGCACATACTTACAGGCTGAAAGCCAGTGAGAGAGTGAGAGTATATCTAAGTTTGCCTCACTCCTAAGGCTAAATTCCAAGGTTTGCAGAAGAATAAAGCTCAGGAAGGCAGGCTTGGAAGGATCATAAGAGGTCTCTGGTGAGATGAAATGAATGACGTGAGGAAAAAGTTTCATCAGGAGCATCTTGTAATTCAGAACTGTGTGAAGTGAAAGAAAAATATTGATTCATCTATTATGCTGAAAACAAGAGAAAAGCTTTTTTGGAAAAAGCAATGTTCCTTTCAGCTCTGCAATCTTTTTGGTTATGGATTCTAGGAATCCATAAACAAGCAGCCATCAGGAGTAAATACCTCACATTCTGATGAAAGAGGTTTTACCAAAGCCAGATAATAGCTCCTTAGATATTTTAGTTTTTTTTTTTTTTTAAATTACAGTGTTGGAAATATTATTCAGATTTTTGGTTTAACTGTAAATTATCCTGTTGTACAGTTTAGGTGTATGAATAAATGAAATAATTGTGGATGTGCCAGTTTGCACAAAGTACGTGTACAGCAATGATTAAATCTGCCTCTGAGTTGCTACACTTGAACATTGCAGGGGTTTTCTTTAGAGGATATTGGCACATCACAAAGCAAATCAGAGAGGATAAAAAGAGGTGAATGGGCATGTACGGACATGGAAGTAGAAAGAAAAGGTTTTCAAACACTTTCTTGTCTGGAGAAATTGGATAGAAATATGTCTGAATTATACAGATGCTACCAGATGCTACCAGATATCCACTTGTGCATGATCTTACCTGTACTGTTGCAAATCTTACATGGCGAAAGATTAAATAAAGCAATTGAGCAAGGAATTCTTTAACTTTGGTTTGTATATCTAATGGGTTTGGTTCATACAGATGAATTCTCTGCGCATTTGTGTGTCTGCAGAGAAATGGGCCTTTTAAGAATATTCAATACTCAGCTTTATGTTGGTGATATCTACAGAAGGTGTTAGTAGTGTTAAACTGAATAGATTGCTTCATCATCAATGTTTATCAGAAATACCTACTTTTTCTTCTCTCTGCACTCCTTGAACAGGCTTTGAAAAGCACTTGAGGTCAATAGGTTCCAGAATATGAAAGCTGCCTCTTCTATTTCTGTAGATATTTATGGTGAATTTTGCAGTTTTATTTTTGAAATCTTTTCATGAATAATTAGAAATCTGCACACATTTTATCTTTTGAAATGCATATCAATTGAATAAACTGCTATATATATAGGTGAAGGGAAGTTTAATTTTGAAAAAATTTTGAAAAAAGAATTAAAACTAATTAAAACTAATATACCAAAAGCTGTTGCTTTTGGTATATATATGCTTTCTGGGTATATACTGTACTGAAATAGTTATGTATCATATTTATATTTCAACTCTTGTTTATTTATATCAACCTATTTGGATGCTCCAAAAATTGTTTACTTTTATAATCACCAATCGGCATGCAGGTGAACTAAACCAACCAACTCAGAAGTTGATCATCAGCTGTATAATGAAGACAAATAGCATGTTAAATCTTGCTATCTGATTATGCAAAAATAGCTTTTTATGACAGCAGTGGCTCTGCTTTGCAGTCTGTAGAAAGCCATGCACCATGCATCTGATTAATCATGCAAAATAAGATTGAAAGGAAGAAGCAAAAAAAAAAAGAAAAGGTGCTGTGTATTTTGGGTTTTTTCCAAGCAGGTGGTTTAACCTGGTGCTGAAAATCTTGTTCTTTGTGGACAGATTCCAAGGCTGGAAGAATATCAAAGGAGAGTGAAATTCTCAAATTGTAATGAGACTAACTAAGAACCG
This sequence comes from Gallinago undulata, assembly GCA_026546715.1. NCBI lineage: Eukaryota > Metazoa > Chordata > Aves > Charadriiformes > Scolopacidae > Gallinago > Gallinago undulata. The sequence continues at coordinate 27,502,911 of JAOTQQ010000071.1, forward strand.
ATTCTATTGCTGTGGTTTTAAGAACACAACCTAATACTGAAAATACTTGCCAGGATTGGTTAGATCATAAATCAAATGATGAAAAGGACAAGCAGAAGGACAATACTAAATTCCTGATACCTTGGGTTCCCTGTGGGATGTAATTATAAAGCAAATTTATTGATGATGTCTTTGATAATAGGTTCCTGCATCCAAATGAATCTAGCTGGTCTTGGCTGGGAGGTGTATGGTTTGGGACTGTTTCTACCGGAAGCCAGGTATAGGGTTTTTTGGGCTTGATTTTTTTTTTTTTTTTGAGGGGTGAGTTAGGTGGGTGGTTTTTTGTTTGTGATTTTTCTTTCTTTGTTTTGTTGGTTTTTTTTTGTTTGTTTGAAAATGCACAATAAAACTTCTTGCATAAGTTTTCATTGTCCTTGACATCTACAAACATGTAATGAGAAATCTCAAAAGGCACAAGGTGGCTGATATTGCTGTGTTTCTGATCCATGGCTTAAACAAGGAGAATCACAAATCTCAGAAGACTTGCAGGTGTCTTTTCTCAGGAGATTTTCAGATTGATGCTGTTCAGAAACATTTCTGAAAATGAATGTTCTCTTATCACAGCACATTGGATTGGTGGAGGATAAGAACTGTTTATTTTCACAGTACTAAGTGACAGATTTTACTGTCTATACAGTGAATGGCTGGAACTGGATTTTTAGAGCATAAAATAGAGTACTGTACCAGAAAGCAAGGGGAAACTGAGTCCGATGATCTCAGTATGTCTTCCATTTGTCCTCAGACTTTCTGTGAACATAAGGGCAATTATACACCAATGCATGGTAATGAAAACAGAATGCACTTGATATGAATATTTTTCACTTATATGCCAGTAAATAGCTTGCTTTTTGCAGGGATTTTGTGTTGCAACACAAAGCAATGTTTTTCTGGATATGACTTTTGTCACTAGCACTACAGCTAATCTCATCAATGATGGCCAACTCCACCATCTCTGTGTTATTACCTTGTGTATAACTACACAGTATTTCTACTGTGCTGCAGGAGAAATGTGACATAATTTTCCAGAAATAGGGCTTGGTTGAGGATAAGAAGCTAAGGTAATGACTGCACATTTACTTTAAGGTGGTTGGTTGAACCTAGAAGCATTTCAGGGCTGCTCTGTAGTGATACAGTAGGGACTGATCGCAATGCATACGACTGGCTTATTGAAAGGGAGACACCCATGTTTTCTCTTGGTATTCACAGCCCCTCTCATTCCCAGCTAGGAACTCCACATCACCTTTAGCAGCAAAGAACTTGTAGTGTGAAGTTGTGGTCTCAGAATGTGTTTTAGTCTCAGGGCTGAAATTCAGTGCGTTTCCTAATGGGGAAACTCCAGCAACACGTGGGGAGAGGTTCAAGCAGAGCTAGTGGAGAGCTAATAGAAAAATGTCTTGGAAATAATTCTGAAAAACCAAAGATCACTGCTTTCAGACCTATATAAGATCCTTTCATCTTCATGGGGCGTAATTAATTGAACTCAGATTCCTATTATCTTTCTAACTACATTGTTGTAGGCAGAATGTGATGATAGCTGCTGGCAGTAATTGGATTACTCTGTGTTTTCATCTGAAGGACGCATCCAGTTTGCAGGATGATCAGCAGTACTGTGAACACGCTGGTTTTGACTTAGTCTATTTAGTTTTTCCCTGATGAATGCATTTGCCTTCCAGGGTCATGGGGAGTGAAACAGTATCAGTGGAAGATTCAATAAGGAAACATCTCTTGAGTCTGTGGAAAGACAAAGTGTAAAAATTCCATTTGGCAGTGTAGGGTAAGAAAGTGCTTGTTCAAAATGCAATAAAGATGACATGTCTTTGACAGATTTGCTGACAGCTGGCTGCTAAAGTCAAAATTGGAAAGTCATCTTTGCCTTGCAAAAACTGTGTGATGTGGATATAATTATCTGTTGCTTTGCTCCTTGTACAGTTACTTGAGCAGTGCAGAAGACTGTAAACAAGGTGTAAAAATTTGGAAAAATAAGAATCTCTTCTACATTCTTTATACTGGTGTTAGACTTCAGAATGGGGAAGAATCAGGCCTTGATAAGTGTTGGCTGTCTAGAAACAGTCTGACAATGTGTCAGTGATCCAGCTGACGGGAGAAAGCAGCTTGTGATGACAGGGATCATAATTCTGTTTTAGAGAGTCTGAATGAGAGAGTTGTTTTCTTATGTGCCCCAAAACTCAGTGCAAGATGCTGATCCACCTTTTTGAATCAATTTTTCTCTATAAATAGCTGTCCTTCTCTCTAAGGAGACTGCCTTTATGGAAGTGCTAAAAGCATTGAGGAGAAGTACTGCAAAGTCATTCTCCATTGTATGGTTTTAATTGAACACTGTTCACTGCATCCTCAGTCAGGAAATAGGAGAAAAAGAAAGGTGACAGTCTCTGTATTTTATATCTTACCTGTATCATCTTTTCTTCTTCCACTCGATGAGCAAACTATCTGTCTTCATGATTTACAAAACTTGCCTTAATTCCATAAATGTTTAGTTTCTTTCCTTGGGTACTGTTTATCTGTGTAAATGTTTTTCTTGGAGTGGAGAGTTTAAAGACAAATGAGATAAAAATGAAAAAAGCTTATTGAAAAAAAATCAGTTATGTATTACTAGCAACAGGTAAGGCCCTACATATTTAAAATTTGCTATCTGTATGGTCTTTTACCTAACCAGATGGAGATGGTAACATTCAGTCAACCTTCACTAAGCAATTGCCATGAACATTTAGTATCTGAGCACAAAAGCTTCTCTGTGCTCCTTAGAGATTTGGCGTGCAGTTTCAGAACAAACTCTGTGGTGTATAAATGTTTGTAAGTTCCTCAGGTGGTGTGTTGTTTTTTTTTAACTGAACTTGATTGTGACCTGTAAACTTAATGCACAGATGTTTCCTCTTCATGTTTACTTACTACAGGTGTAAAATTAGTGTCTTGATTCTGAATGTTTGTGTTTTGCATTTTTCCATGAAATACATTCAGAATGTAACTGCATAATAGCTCTTCATAAGTGACTACTCCATACTTGGAAATGCAGATTCTGCCCCATTGATATTAAAGTCAATAGAGGTGAAACTGTATCAGCAATAGTGAGATAATGATGAACGTGTCTTCTGGTGTAGATGGCGTCTTGGTTAGCCCTGCTTAGCTCTGTAGGCTTCAACTGTTAACAGAAGAATGATGTGCATAATTACTTATGAGATCAACAGTCTGTATTGACTCAGTTATAATTTTTAATTGTATGTAGAACGCTTTTGTGCAGCTGAGCCAGAATCTAAAAAAAAAACCCCTGTGAAAACTTGGGAATGCTGTGCTGTTGTGATTAAAGGAAACTGATGCATGACCGAATGGCATCCTAGCTCATAAGAAGAAATGATGAACCATTTATTTTTTTAAGATAAAATCCCACACAAGGAGAACTATATGTCTAGAGATTGTAGTGGTTGATGTGTGTTTTAGGTATTTTCTAAACAATCAAGAAGTGAGTGTGTGTATTGCTGAATCTTTTGAAAGGATCAGGGAAATTAAAACATGACTTACTATAGTAATATTAATTAAACATAATATTTACTGAAGAAAAATAAATCACCCTAGATTTAGAGCATCTGTCCTTTTATATTTAATTTAAGGAAGAGAGTTTCTCCTACTTCTGAAGGGCAGTCCTATTAATCATTAGAAATGTCAGTGTTATTCCACCCTGATAAAATGCAACACAAGTTGCTCTTTTCAATATTATAGGCTAATAGAGATAGGGATTTTGGGGATTTTTTTTCTTCTTTGAATTAGTATTATTAGAATCAGGTAACATGCTTAGTAAATATTTATATAATGTATACTAAAAATTATAAAAATAAGCAGAATTATTGCATGTCCATCAAGGCAGTAAGGGATTGTTTGGGGATTTTGGGGGATGGTTGACGTTCTTCATGTATTTCTGACAATTTTTTTTGTTACTTTGTTTTTGTTGTTTCTGAAATTTTTTGCATGAATTCCTTTTTATATAAGCTGGATTTTCAGGATGTATTTTTCTGAGTGCATATGATGGTGGTCTTGATTTTCCAAGTCTGATAGGCATCCAGGAATGTGTTCAACTACACACTCTTAATTAGTTTGGTTTTCTATGTAACAGTACTGTAGGCTCAACTGTTAGGAATGCTCACCAGTGTTATCTGCCATATTGCATGAGCCACTGCAAATGCTCATGAGAGAGAGGCTTTATCAGTCACTGGAACCTAGCCCTTGTGACCTTCATTCCAATCAAATAAGATCTGTTAAATTTACAATTTGTGCAATAATTTTGCATGATTTGGTAGGAGCATTTTTCTGTGTCTTTCTGACTCTTGATAATTAATAACTTTGTGAAGGAGAGGTATAATGTTTACACATTCAAAACAGAGCACTCTCTTATTTCAGATAACCAACTTTCAAAGAAATAACTCTCCTTTATGGGTATGGAGAGTTTCTTAAGGGGTATTCTTGAGCAAGTTTTGGAACAGTATCCCTAAATAATTATTCTGAATTATTTTTTAGAAAAAACTGAGGTGTAGTCAAGACTTAAAAGCTAACCAATACTAAATAATTATCTCTTTTGAAAAAGGATATCTTTAATGGATGTCCTCTGCATTGCTGGAAAGCTTCAAATTGAACCTTCTTTGCTTCTTGATCTTTTTTCTTTCTCAGATGCTTGGATTAACCTTTACTTAAAATTTATTTCTTCTCCAAGTTTTTAATCTAAAAGAACTGTACATGGACACTACATTATACACACATTCTTCAAATAAACTTGATCTGCTTTGTCTCTGTAAAGACTTACAAGTTATATATTGAATATATTTTGTGGGAAAAGCCAAACTACTACTAGTTGTGTTAGTCTTTCAAGTGTAGAAGTTTACTCTGCTGGTTTAAGTTGAAGAACAGCTAAAGTTCAAATACACGTCTCTTTAAAAAGGTGTGTGTTTTGTGCTGTGTAGCTCTGCCAGCTGAAGGAATAACCTTGACAGAGCGTAGGTGTTAGCCTTTGCTTCTTTTTCATGTGTATTTATTCTGCTATCCTAGGACCATCCAATGGGAATTAATTACTTTAGCATTGACTGAAGAAATTTTATTTTCAATCTAAGCCACTTTCCTGTGAAGTTTAATTCATAACATAAAAGCAGCTCCTGGCTAATAACTAAAAATGATATATTTTTAATGAAAAAGAATTGCGTTGAATCCTCAGTGTCCGGCAGGCATGCCTCTCTCTCTCCAACAATCATAGCAGAAAATCTTTACCATATAAAGTTCAGTACTCCCTTATCTTTTAATTACTGGACAAATTCAAGATTAATAATAAAAATTGTCTTGACTGAAGTAAGGGGCTTTTAGAGATGTAGGGGAGACTGGTTTCCAGTTCAGTTCTATCACATTAAGAAACATGAAATCGCTTTGGGAAGAGCTCAGGCCAGTAAGACGCAGAGTCCCTATTTTTCCAGTTTGAACACAGGCACAAACTTATTAAATAGCTAGGTGATTATGTGTGTGGGCTTGTAGAAATGTTCACAGTGACGTTTCCAAATGACCCACAGTTCTCTGCCCTTTTATGTTTCTGAATAACTTTTAGCAATATTATAGTTATAGTTCACAAGTAGTATGGTTGCATGTCAATGAAGCAAAACCCCTCAATTTCTTGAGTTCCTGGATTAGTCAGAATAATGCTGCAGAATAACTAATTGTGAACTGCATAACCTGCAGATAGATGAGTGAACTGGCATTCAGAAGCCTGGTTCTGTTCCTTGTTCCGGCACAGATTTATTGTATGACCTTAGGCACCTGTCTCTGCTTCTGTGTCCCTTTATTATTCTAATGTGCCTTATCTATTTTGAGAATCCCTTTGCAGCAAAAATATCTACTTCTGGTTGCATTTTTACAGATAATAGGTGGCATATATGAAATGTATCTGTACCAGACATGCTAAAAAACATGTTCTACTAAAATACAAATGTAAGCAGATAACTCTTCTCTACTTTTTCCCAGAGGAAAGTATTCTACATACTTGTCTGTTACTTAATTTAAAATTCAGTATAATCATGGATCAGACAGCATGCTAAGTCTGAATTAAAGCCTTGACAGCTTTGAATTTTAAATTTGGATGTCAATTTGCCCTTGTGGCTTAATGAATTTAAGTAGTTCCTTAAATTTGAAGAATACTCAGCCTTTTGGGATATTTTCATTTTTCGCTTTGGACTTGCATTTTTGATATCTTGTGATAGCAAATACAAAAGTATTAGAATTTAGCTCAATGAAATAGTAACTGAAAATTACCTAAAACCTAATAGGTTGGGGTTTTTTTCATAATCACATATTTTATTTGTGAACTATTTTGCTCCTGTTCCTATGGTGTCATGAGATTTCATTTTTGCTTAGTATTGTTTCAGCTAAGCACCTTTAAAATAGCTGGGAGAGTTGTTGTAGAACTATGTGACTCTATAACTTCAGGTGAAGCATACATCAAAAGCTTAAAAAATACTTTGGCAAGTGGCCTACTGTTTTTTATTTTTAAATAGGGGACTTTAAAAAATGTGTTAGTGAGGTTGTGGAATAATTATGTACTTGTGTAATCTTGCAATTCGTAGTTTAGCAGGAAAATTGCTAATTGTCTTGCAGGAAGTAGATGGCTGTGGTGCATGCAGCATCTTTTAGTTCATAGCAGTAGCTCTTGCATTTTTAGCTTGGAAAGGGCATAAAATTATTGTATAACCTCTTTAAAGAAAAGGAATTTATCATCCTCTGAGTTATGTGAGAGAGATTCAAAGAATTACAGAGGATGTGATGTATTTTTCATATGGAATAAAAATTTAGTTTTTCAGAAAACATAAATGGTGTCTGCTTTTAATGGTGAAAACTCAAGTAGGAGTGCAGGCTTTAATTTTTAAGTGAAACTTACTAGCTTTCTCCTAGCAAAGATGATAGTGGGTGGGAGTGATAGTTGAAGAAGGTTCTGAACAAAGGTAGAAGGTTCTGAGACAAAGAGGTTTAGATTTCACCTTTCTAATTCATCTGCTTGTTCAGCTGTCTGCTTTCCCCAGATTTTTTTTTTCTTCCCTTTAAGAGCTGCCTATGAGTCTCCAGGTTGAATTGTATATTCATGTTCCACTTCAATAGTCTGTGAAAATAGTATTCTCAAGTGCCTCATGCTTTTTTGGCCATTGTAATCAGAATCCCAGAAGTTATATTTATTACATTAACCATTTGCTCATATCCCACACAAAGAATTAATGGAATTTGATTTAAGATGTTTGTTAGTTGTAGAACAGAGCTGTAGCTGATTGTGTTCTCTTTAGATCTTAAAAAGTGTTGTTTTTTTTTCTGTTTAAAACAAATATTGGATATATAGGTAAAGAAGCATTATGAAATATTCTCTAGTGATGGTTGTGAATTAGTGATTTGTTTGCCTCTGAATATTGACACCCTCACTATGTGAAAATGGATTTACTTTTCCTATTGAGAAATTTCCCTCCCTCTAGAAATTTCAAGGAGTCAGATTATTGATGGGCTTTTTTTTTTTTTTTTTTAACTTAAAATTGCCAGAGGGCAGATTTGCTGGAAAAGTCAATGGAAGTCTTCCTACTTGGTCTAATAAAATTATCGAAACATATCAAACAGTATACGCCCATAATTATAGGCAGAGATAGTGACATACCCCATATTGTGCCTCGGGAAAAAAACAAGATGCAATGATGGTTAGAGAGTAAATTTGGAAGCTAAGGCTGCCTGAATTTCAATTCTGATTCTGTCAGTGGGCCACTATAGTTTAAACAAATCACTTAATCCTACTCCCTCAGTTTCTCTGTGTGTGAATAATTGTGATGGGACACTGGTTAGTGGCACAGGGTGAATGCTGAGAGGTACTCGTTGTTCTTGAAATCCTGACTTGTGACCTTTGGGTCACTGATAGCCTAATCATAAGTCTGTTCTTATAATAGCACCAGGAAATATAAATTAAAAATTGAGGCTGCGTGTTAGAGCAATGTACACACCTGTAGCAGAAACTGTAAGTCAATTAATATACATGCAGGACCGTGTACTATCTTGTGCTCTAGACAGATATGCTTTTATACAAACGTGCTTGGACATCACGTGTGGCATGTCTCTTTCTTAGAAGTGTAAAGTACATTGAATTCAACAGGAGAAACTCCTGTTGTTTTCAGTGGGATATCAATCACGCCTCAGAGAGGGGAAAACCAAAAAATTGGTTACCCGATCATGATTGCTCCATGGGTACTACTAGCGTGGATATTATCATAAACTGTTGAAGTTTTGACACTGGAGAAAAATTGCCTTCTCCCAACTTGCCGTTTTCTAATTTAAATGGCTGGGCTAAATACAAATTGTTAATTTTGGGTTTGAGACAATCCACTAGTAAACTCCTGGACTGTCATACTGCTTTGGTTACTGCTCAAATTTTCAGGCCACTACAAAGCCCTGCTGTGCTGTCAGGTGTTGTTAGCCTCAACAGCTATTGCGTTTTCTGTGCGTTAATTTTGAGGAAGAGAGAACGTAGATTAAGAACTCTGCCTCAAGCAGGCACAGAAGTGAGGGCACAGTCATTTGGATTCCCAGGTTGAAAAGTTATATTAACTCAGAACTTTGTGCAAGTAGTGACTCAGTTTTCCTGCAATCTCCTTTCTCAAGCCGTACACCTTTAGCTCTGACTCCACGAAGTCCCACTCCTGTTAATGGGTTTGTGTGTTTTATTTTGTCCCTGCAATTTAGTTTTATTTTCTGATGATATGGCATTTTCTGACTATAATTTTACATGGTGAAAACACTGTGCTGTGTTTGTTACCACTGAGTTCAACAGCCTTTTTAAATTTCTGTTCGAATTCTGCTCTCACAACAAACGTTTCATGAGCATGGGGTGTGAGCAGAAAGAATGGGAAAAGCCTCCCTCTATCCTATCATATGTTGACCAAAGGAGTACTGAAAGTACATTTAGTACTTGAAATAAATCTAATAAATTTTGTTCTTATCATGGAATCTCAAAATGTATCTAGAACTTTATTCATTCTGCTGGACCTTCTTCACAATATGGTTTAAAGAGTTTTCATTGGTTTCTTATGGTTAGTCACAGTCACGTTGGTATATAGATGTCTGCTAATTTTCCTCTGTCAGTCAGATGTCTAAATAATTTACAGTGTAAAAGTATCAAAGGACTCTCTACCTGTCAGGCTTGATTTAGAATAGTGCAGTCTTTGTTACGCAGAAAGTCCCTATTCTTTCAGTTCTGTCCTTCCTTCTCTATTTTATTGCAATGTATCTTGCTTTGGTTTTTGGGGTTATTTTTTTGTTAAGTGATATTTTATTCGATACTGTCATCCAGATGCAAACTGCTATCGTAAATAATGATGTTCTTCCAAGCTTTTCTCCTCTGATTGACAAGTTATTTTTTCTATGTTTTGCTCTCTGCATGAAGACACATGCTATTCTCTACATATTTTTGCTAATTGTAGTTGCTAATAGAAACAATGTCTGAAGGTCTGGATTTTAAGCCAGTTCTGTGTTTCAGTAAGCTGATTCTAGGTGTTGCATTCAGTCAGACAGGACTCTCAGCTGACACTTGCCTCAACAGCAGGCTCAGACCATTCAACATAGATTTAACCTCTTCTCATAGATTATTTAGGCAGCCAATCTAAATAATAGCATTTGCCAAAATTGCAAGCTGTTTATAAACTCTTCGTAAATAGAAAACAGATTTCATTCATGCAATAAATTTTGTATATAAGCTTTGTTTATTCTCTGTGTGACAGAGGAGGATATATATATTCAGTCTCATACTCTTCATTGTTTCCATCTGATAAAAATGCAGTAAGCAAATGTTAAGTGTAAACAGTATTCCTGATTTGTATTTTTTTTCTGCTGTGGAATTTCTCCCTGAGCAGAAAAGAAATTCTCTGCTGTAGAGAGAAGATATGCCACAATTATATGGGCTATTGAACATTATAGAGCATATTTGATAGGAGTTAAGTTCACTGCTGATAATGACTCCAGCTCACTTCATTGGCTCCTGCAATGTTTTGTCTCTAATGTCAAGCTGACTTGACCTAATTTCTCAGTGGTCATTTTGCTAAGGAAGCTCAGTCTGGCATGCGTTTCTCACAAATTATATAGGAAGAGAGGATAGTGTTTTCAAGGGCATATTGATTTCTTGTTGTCCCCTAGGTGCAGATTAGCATGTTGATACATTGATGCGTCATTAGATGCGAATTGCTATTGTTTCTCGAGCTCCTCAAGACAATATTCCACCTAGTTAATGCTGTTGTGTCTTGGATATATATTATTCAGGGAAATAATCTCTGCAAGCTTTTTCGCTTGAACTTCTTTGTCATGGCCTCCAGGCTGGGAATACGTTTATCTTTTGGGAACAGAGGATAGTGAAATGCAGAACTCTTATTCAGACTACTTAGTACAAAACAAGGTGGGGAGACCATCTCAGGGATCAGATTCTGTCTCGTACCTCCCCTGAAACCACAATCAACAGAAGTAAATCTTGGACTAGACTAGAACATAACAAAAATCCAGGGAGAGATCTGCCTTTCTGTGTCTGTTACATCAAAGTCACACTAGTCTTCTGGTTCTGCTATGAGTTAAGAAATGCGATCTGAGGCTGGACTGCCTGTCAGCCCTCTTCACTGGCTGATTATTTTATGAAGATTATAGTATTTCCCTTCCTTATCTCTGTAAAATATCCCAATAGTCATGCCATTTTACCGTTCACCTGTAATGTAGTCTTCTCTTCCCTAACCTCTGCTGAGAGTCCTCTCTCTTTGTTAGCACATACTTCATTGTCTTCCAGAGTCTTTTCTACTACCTCAAGATCAATGATTGCAGCTATTCATTCACCCATACTGTGTCCCTTCGATTGTAAAAGCAAGGCAAAATCATGGTTTGCATGCTGCATTTCTGTTTCTTTGGTGGTTTTTTTTGTTTGTTTTTAATATATTTTTCAAACGTTAAAATTTTTGTCACTAAGACTTTTAAAACATAACAGTGCAGCTATTCTGTGCATCCAGTTTACTTGTATGTAGTGCTTTTTATGTATGACTGCTGTGTAATGCATATAAACTCTGTGTGGTTTTTATGGACAAAGCTCTGCCATGAGTTGTAAACTAAAATCAAGCTAAGAGGCACTGTGTATGTACAGTGCCTTTTCTACTCAAAGAAATCTAGGAGACTGTTACCTAGAGGAGGGGAGTGTGTTCGCTACACTCCAGTATTCCATTAGTGTTCTACTGTTCAGTGCATATTTTGGCAATTCCTTTTCATTTTTTGATTCTGGTAGTCAGTAATTGACATTTGTTTTCTTAGTGTCATGACCTCAGGCCTTGAGGCTTAACTCACATTGCAGTCAACTGCCATCACTCAGCAACAAAAATACTTCCTGCTTAAATGGGTGAACATTATTAAAAAGAATGTGTGGGGCCTCTTAGCCTTCAAAGAAATGAAAGTTGGAGCTGCCTCAGTAACTGTCAAAGGAAGTGCAGTGAAACAGGAGCAGTAATTGTCAGCAAGCTCTAGTATATCTAGGGCAAGGGAAGAGAGAGATGTGTGATTTTTGCCTGAGTGTGCTCTGTTACAATTCCAGTAAAGTCAATTGTGCTTACTGGTGTGAGTATGCTTTATCCATTATGTGCACAGTCAAACAACAGTATATGTCCAGTTTACAGACTGGAGCTGTGAACCACTGGGTAACCCGGTTCTATGGCCCATAGTGCTCTTTGGGTTGTCCTCTTTGCCTCCAACTCCTAATACTGTTCTGAAAAACTAGAGAAATACATGTTAATTTATGTGACACCCCAAGTCAGTGCAGGTTGGATCCTGGGGCTGTACTGTAGGCTAGTACTGTACTGTCATCACTGTAGTAGAAATAACAGAAGAATATTAAAGAGCAGACTTCTCTTTCTCCCTTGGATTAACTTTTCTGATTATCTTGTATTTATTTAGTTAAAAATTAATGTATGACGCTTTAATGGCTTTCCTACAAAGTATACAGTATGCCCACTTGTTATTTAATATTCTGCAGTGGTTAATTTAGCAAAATTCACAGGGAAGGATTTCAGCTTTAATTGCTGCAGTCCTTGAAATCTGAACATGAATTCTCATAGCAAAGGGGTCATAGACCATGAGTTGTTTAGGAACAGTTTGTTTAGGTAAGCTGCCTTTCAGCTATGGAATCTGTTTCAAAGATCCTTTTGTTCATGTTCTTCCTGATTGGGTTTGCCTTCTAATTAGTTTTCGTAGATCAATAATTTACAAATTTGATTTATACTCTGTAGTGTGTGTGCGTTCACTCAGGGTGGCACACAAAAGAGAAGCTGATATTCTGCAGATTCATGCTTCAATTTTTCTTTATTTCAACAAATACTTATAGGGACATCTTTTTGTAATATCCCCATTCTCATTAGTCACAGTCTAATGTCTGTCTCTTGATTATAATTTCTAAAATAATTTAAACTTGTTTCTTGAGAATTCATTTCTATGTATTTTTGATAGTACAACTCAATCATGTAAGTATGATGCCAAAAGGCAAACACAAATGATATAAAAAATACCATCAAAATAAGCATGTGTAAACACCACAATACTTTCTAACACTTGCTCAGCTGTATTTTGCAAATAACACTAAATCCATTTATGTTAATTTTATGTCTGCTAGCTGAATTTCATTCAAGATAATAATTTAATGTTTTCCACGTATGCAGCTCTTTAGTTTTCAAGGGATTTGTAAGAAATGGGTATTTAATTCAGATTAATGTGGTAATGGTAAATTATTCTTCTGTTTTCAGTATTTGCCTGCAAATTTGATTTCTACAGTCACTAGCATTAGAATATCAATGAAAACTAGTAAAATAATTAGAGTAAAACAATGAAAAGTATTGTTTCATTCTTTCTGTTCCGTGAGCTGCTCAAGAAATGTGTTTGCTAACCTGTCAGAGTTAAAGATATATTCCTATTTGACACTAGTTGGCATGTTGTCCACACTAATTGACCGCATAGTTTTTCATAAGGCGCTGTTGTGTATGTGCAGTGCCTGTGTGGTCCAGAGACTCTTGTTGATGTTGAGTCCAAAAGTTCAAGTCAGATTTCTCTTTACTCAGGGAAAATACTACTTTCCTTGGTTTAAGTACACTGGATTATCATCTATGAAAATCTGCAATTTCAAATATCCGGGTTTTATTCTGCTATTGCACACATTTGATATGTAAGTTTTGTTTTTTTCTCAATTTGGATAAGAGAGAAGAACTTAGACACAGGTCTTTCTTTGAAATACTTTCATGCAATAACTTTTCAGCTGATTACACCTTGCAAATCAGCATGCATTTAATCACAGAGGTTAAAGAGCATGCAGATGGATGCAGAAAGGATGAAAGGTCTCTACATGCAAATTCTGTACAGTCTCCTTCTTACCATAAAATAGTAAGTGTTAGAAATTATATGTACCATTTACAGCTGCCTTTGGACAGCTGTGAATTTATGGACAGCTTAAAACCAAAATAATTATTATATTCTTGATTAGCATTAACTGTAATGATTAAATCCATAACTCAGCCATTTTCTCATTTTGTTCCATCTTGTTTTCATAATGAAAGGTCTTTACAAAATCTGTACAGTCTCTGTATATTATCATTATTAAAAGGCAATTATAATAATTTTGTTAGAGACCCACTCGACTTCAAGTTAGCCATAGAGCAATGGAAGCTACTCTTTATATGTACTCTTTGCCATATGTCATAGCTATGATTGAGCTATCTGTTAGACTTAGCCTTTGATCCTAATCACATCTATCTTATGGTGCGAAACCTGAAGGTACATCTGGTTTTGCAGTTCTCCATGTAGCAGCCTATTTTCACTGGTCCTCCTTAGCACCTTAATCCCTTCTCTTGTGGGAAGCTGTACTAGTGATGCAAAGAGTCTTGATGAGATCACACGGTTATCAAAGCACACCCAGCACTCAGAGGAGGAGTTTACTTCCCTCTGACGCATATTTCTGAGTAAGCCCATCTTAACTTTTAATCAAAGTTCCATTCAACCTGTGAACTGGAAAACTGTATCCTGAATGGTTACAGCCACTCAAGTTCAATTGCTCAGAAATGATTGATGAGCAGCTATTGGAAAAGGCTCCCATTGACTCCCCTGAGAACAGATTCCTGTCTGCTGGTGTGTCCTTCTGGAAATAACAGTGATAGTAAAATAGAGCAATTAATTCCTTTATAGGCGAATCTTTGGAATAAATAGTTAATCGGGTGGTGAATACATTATGCACCAAAATGCGTGCATTTTACTGTAAACAGCTACAGAAAAATATGATAAAAGCACTCCATGTAAAAAAAAAAACAAAAACAAAACCAGAAGCTGCCTACCCCAGCCTTTCTGTTTTAATTCACAGCACAATTGATTTATTGTGGAATTCTCTTTGCATTTTATCCACAACAGTGTTCTATATTGCAGGAACCACCTCATCTCTTGAATATTCCCCTTTTTTATTTGAGAATGAATCTCTTGATGTTTTCTTACATTAAATCTTGTTAACTGTTAATAGACTCTGTGTTTTAAGTGTCATCCACTGCAGACATTTTGGTCTATAGCTTGCAGAAATATAGTTAGGAAGCAGTATAACTTGCACATACAAATGCAAATTTCTCAGGGGGCGGTATTACACAGACTCAGACAAAATCCTCTTTAATTTTCTTGATATTACTGGAGCTACTCCTGGATTTTAGTTTTAAGTGTATCACAACAAACAAAATACATTTGAAACATTCAAGGCTTGGGTTAGTTTCAAGATTGATTTTGGGGTCTCGAAATAGAGAGAGTTTTGCAAATATTTGCAACTACATGCAATCTCTGTTTAGTATTAAAGTAACATTCTCAGAATTGTTAAGGAGTCACTTAATGTCTAAATTAATGAATTATTTTTTTAAATGTGAAATTACCAGCCTAACTTTTCACATGGAGAAATGGCTTTCTGAAGTGATGAGTTAAAAAATATAGCCATAAAAATCTCCCTCTGCCATAAGATATTTTGCAATGCATAACGATTGGCATTATATATGCTAATATGATAACTTGGGTCTCCCCTTCCCCCCCCTACTTCACCCCCAGGATCTTAGTGATGTATTGTTAACTCTGTAAAGGCTGTGCAGATCTTCTCTAAATGTCTAAATATACTTATGACAAATTTACTTCTTGATATTCAAACAAGAGGACTGAGGGTATTGAAAGACATCCCAAAATCTTATCTAAATACTTCACAAAAGGATATGCTGGAAAGAATCTGGTTTACCTATGTGGAGTCATGTACTACATTTTTTTAAAAGACTGACATCAACATACTAGCTATACGTCCTCCTTTCTCTTAATTTTTTTTTTCCCAAAGAAAAGCCAAAAACTCCAACCTTTGTAATTAGAAACAATTGTATCTAAAACCAAAGACAAATATGTGTATTATCAAAGTTATGTGTATTATTACAGAACTTTATGTCCTCACTTCATTTATTATAGCTTTTTAGGACACTGACATATCAAATCTTACACTTATAAAAGAGCCAGATGCTAGACACTGGGAATTTTACTTTGATATATTATAAAGCTATGCTGTAAGCTAACTCCATAGGCTTTACATGCACATAAAACCTCATAATAATAATCACATAAATAATATCAAATGGCAAAACTAGAAAGGAGTTTCTTCATACTTTATTTTACAATTTCTCACTAAATATATTTACAGGACACAGAGTTTGCTTTAGTGCAATACATATTAATGTTGCATAAGTACAAACTGTTCAACTTTTCTAAAAAAAATAAATAAAGCACTTAACTGATGTTACAGCTAAGTATGTAAAGCAACGTTAATAACTCTGAGTGAAAACGCTAACAGCATCTTTTCTTTTCATAAACAATTTCTAGAAACAAACCACAAACCAGCGTTACATATTCCAAACTACTAACCCTTATACAGTACCATATCATTTAAAAATGATTTTTAAAAGCACATATACTGTACTGTATGGCAGTCTTTTTCTACAGATACTGACTTTACTCTTTTAATACAAATATGATATTACCTTGGCAGTTTTGAAGAACAAAGTTATCTCGAGATATCAAACATCAGTAACAAACTCTGGTAAGCACAGCTTCTTGAGAACTTGCTTTAACAGCATTTCTTCACAGTGATATTTATGAAAGGTTGGAAAAAGATTAGCATAAAATATTTCCACCCTTTTTCAGTTTTTATGCAAAAATCATTACTTTATATCAGTAATTATAAAATTACAAACACTTTCTATTAGTAACTGCATCTGTAGTAATGATAGAAAAAGTTATCAGTAAGATACCTAAAATGGAGGCTTGCATAAAATGATAGTTTGAAGAAAACTAGGTACATCTTTTAAAAAATAACAGTAAGGGAGGTAACTTAATTTAGAATAAGCAACACAGTAGTCTAACAAAAACAACTTATTAATCAATAAAAAAGCTAATTTTCTTAATGTTAAAAAATAAAGGAGTTGTGATGAGGTGAAATCAACATTTTAAAAGATATGATGAAACATTTACTCTTAGTTTTGGCACTTCATTGGAACAATTACTTTTACCAAAGACCAAAATATGTATAAAAGATATACAGCTCCTTGACATACCTTGCAAATATAGTACATTAGTACTGGCAAACACTGAAAATATAGTTAAACATTCCCACAGATTTGCACATGCATGCACTATTCAGACAACAGCATTTTATCTATGTTCTTGGCGGTGACAAACTTGCATTACTTGGGTATTTTACGCTGTTTCTTCAGCAGATCTTGTTTCTGATTTAAGTCTTACAAATTCTTTAGCAACTTCATCATTGGTCCTCTGAGACAGTATTCTAAGAATTGTCAACCCAGTTTCATCTACAGAGATGTTTCTCAACAAGGGGTACCAAGATGCACAGCTACCTTTCTCTGCTATGTTTTGCAGCTGAATAACCGTCATTCCTATAATGCGATCTTCCCTAGCAAAGCAGTAATCTTTCACTGAGAGGTGAAGTTCGTAGGCTCCTGGTTTATCTTCGTTACTCAACATGCTGCACGGATTAAAAACATGAATTTAGAACAAGGAGTTCAGTTTAATTCCCTTAAGGAATGAACATACTCTAGAAATCTTCTAAAAAATTAAAGTGCTAGTGGTATTTTAATTTTTGTAGTTCCATTTTGTTGCAACAGTAATTTAATTTTAAACCTTATGCACAGTTAACTTTTTAGATCCTACTAATGACGTAGCTTCTGTTTCCACTGACCTGAACAGAAACAGAGAATTCGCTGTTCCTTAAATATCTGAACTAAAAAGTTATCTTTTCGTCAAAAGTACCCAAAATGGTGAACTAGTTTTATGAGTATGATAAGCTCATCTTTAAATCAACTGTAAGAAAATAAGGACAATCATTGACAGCATGCCTCAAAAGAAGCATTGTGGTCAGACACGGAGAAAGTGAACTCTGTCCTTCTTAGGGCTAGGGGGGAGGAGGGAGGAATGAATTGGTCACAGTTATGAAAGGGGAGGAGGAGAAACAGGTGAGAGGTGCTGTAGGAGGTACTAAAAAAAATCTAAAACTCCTGGTTAGGTGAAAGTTTCTTATTGCTTTAAGGATTAAATAATAGAGAAAATAATACCAATAACACATGTGCAACCCTTTACGTATTTAGGTATCTCAACAGGCACAAAATCCAGATATGTAGCAGTAATAATTAATGCTTCAGTGCAGATAATTACTTAGGTAATTTGATTCCTAGGTGTATAAATAATTATTCATGTGTAGGGAAATTAATTGTACATTTTCAGCAGCTTTCATAAGACTGAAAACTTACTGGTTTTCATCTTCATATAAAACAAAGACATAAATGACTAAATAATTTTGAATTGGTGTCTATATTTATGGACTCTGATGTGTATAGCTGCCTTAGGACTTTATTTTTTTGTTCTTACCAGTTTAACTGCAAGAAATGCTAGCAAAATTTACATAAAATATGCAATTAACAGACAAAAAAAGACTTACAATTGGAAAGTTTCATTGTATTTTGGTGACCAGGTGTTGCTCTTTGTCTTGGTTCCTTGTTTTCTTTTCTTGTCACTTAGTTTAGGACCTAATATGCAAACTTCCACAAATGGCCGGAACATAGCTGTTGTTTGCCAGTTCAGATTATTAATTGCTACAACTATAAAAAAAATGAATGCACGAAGTTAAATAAAATTTCTTGCAAAAGCTCCAATTATTTATCCAATATGACTTTGTATAGCCAGTGAAAGGTAACCTGAGAGCTTTTCTATAGGATACCAATACATGGAAGGCCTAGGAGGAGCTTTGCCTGTTCTCTGCCAAGAAAGAGGTCTGGCTGCTTTCAGTGACAACAGGAGCAAATCTAAACATATATTTTATAAATGCTTTATATTAACAGCTCTTTAGACTGCTACCATCTCTATAATTAAAAAAAAAAAAAAAATCAGCTTACATGAATCTAAGTGATACTGGGTTTCCTCTGGAATTCAGGTTGTGCAGAGCAATGGCATTTTGTTAAAAATGAAATTTTTAGGTCTTGGTGCAGTCCTTTACCACCCAGATTTGCGACTGCTTTTGAAAAATGAAATTGCACGCAAGCAATTCAGAAGTGTAATTTAGCACATTTGAATTTATAACTGTCTACACAGAGAAGCATAGACAGCACTTGCATAATCTTAACTGCTGATGATTTTGAGCAGGGAAACAGTACGATCCTAATCACCTGAAACACGCTCATAGCCTTATGAGTACTGTAATACTTGTTATTTCCTTACGGAATGTTTTAATTAGGATGTAGTGCCTGGGGGTTCTGGACTTTGTTGTTTTCTTCTTAAATTTAGCTGTTTGAAACTTACCTTTGACAGTGACTTTATGCTCACCAGTTCCAGGATGTGTAGAGATATCCACCTGTATAGATATCTCACCCACTGAATTATTAGTGGTTTGACCTGAAATAATAATTATTAGGTTAGGACACTTGGCTTCTCAAATGCATCAAGAAAAATAGACAATGAAAGCGCGTGAGTGGTACTTTCTTTTGGGAACACTTAGAAATTTCTGACATATTCCCACTTAAATGTAAAATATCAGTTACAGGTTCATAAGTGATTTTGTCACAAAGGTACCTAGCAATTGCAAATGCCTATGTAAAGTGCCTCAGGAAAACAAAAAATCCCTTTCATCTGGAACCTTCCATTCTCGTTGTTGTTAGGTGTGCTTGTATCTTGAAATACAAAAGTTGGTGGTTTCGTCAAGCTTTGTTTGCATGTGCACCCAGAAATTTTTTTGCAAATATGCATTTGGAAAGTTATTTCTGTACTGGTATTGATGAATCCTTTGCTGTAGGTTATGTATAAGCAGACTACTGAAGTTCTGCACTAGCACAGACACAGGGCCTTACAGGAAAAAAAAAAAAAAAAAAAAAAAGAAGGTTGTAGGGATGGCAGAGGAGCCAGGAACTTAATTTTGAAAATTTTTACTTTTGAGCATCAACACAGATTCTAAGCCAATTTTCACATAATGACTCCTTAAAAGAACTCTCAGTATGTGCTGAAAAGTCCTTTACTAGATCAGATGACAACAGTACAATACAAACAAAATCGGATATATTTCTTTGTTCTTTAATTAGATGACTCTGTTGACCTGAAAATGAACTATGTGCTTGCTCCCCAGTCTAATTTCTGTGAAGCATATGCTAAAGCAAATTCCTATCCCTTTATAACTGGCTACTATTTCTATGGTTGGCAGGAGAAAGCTTCTATCTTCTTTCTGTTTATACAGAAGTTCCTTTCCTCACTAGTTCCCCATCTATCTATATGTGAGGAGGCGCAAACATTCCTTTAGAAGTTTTCCATCAGCTCATGCAGGAATTAAGGAAAGGGTGCAGGGAAGAGGGGTGTCTTGTATAATCATACTGGGGAAAATGTTTTTGGTTTTGTTCTGTCCCCCCAAATTACTTTAAACCCAGAATGTACTTCTTTTTCCTTTACCGTGCACAGTTTTTTCTGTTTTTCACCATCAGTGGCTTCCTAGAAATGTGTTCTACACTGATGTTTATTCATTGTGTTGGCATAATCTGTAATTACATTCTCTACACTGGTTGAACATTGCAAGGTCAATTATATAATCTTACCCCAAGCATTACTGCTCAAGAGAGTAAGTTTTTTTCCTGATACATTAAAATGTGAAAATTCAGTGCTCAATTAACTTGCTTTCAGAATGCCTGAAAATTGTTCTGCATTTTCCAGCTTTCAGGTGAGTTTGGCATGGAATTGTCATCAATCCACTTTTGAACTGCAGTCAGCAGTGTTTTAGCAAAAATACACAGTGTCAGTATCTTAATCTGGTTATAGTGGCTCCTCCTGAGTCACAGGGTACCTGTACAAATTTTGCTGCTGGATGTATTTCAGTATCAGCCACAGCATTTGGACCAATATTGATGCATAAATAGGCAGTTTGTTAGACATCATTTTTTTAATGACAAGAAGTTTAGTTTCAGTGGCAGCCATTAAACTTTTTGTTGTATTTAGATAATTACTTAAAGCTGCACTATATAGGATCTCTAATTAATTTGCCGAATCATTTTACATCTTGTTCACAGTAAATAATACGTAATTTTTTTAAGAATGTGGCTAAAAAGATAGAATGAAGTGGACTAGAAAAGCTAAATAAAAATCAGTAGAATAGCCTTATTTACAAGACTAAAACAATGTATTATCTGACTGTACAGTAAAATTAACTTTTATTTAGGAAGGGAATGGAAGTTCTGATTTGGTCAAGGTCAGAAAGTTAAAGGTGAATTCCTTCTCTCTTGCAAAAACAGTATCTTCAGACCGTGTATGAGTAGCATAATATTGACAGTGACAGTGAGTTTCTGCTGCTTGAAGTAAAATTAATCTATAAATTTAAAAGTAAATAATTGTTTGGAGTACCAAGTGCTATGTAAAATTATCCTCTCCAGAAAAATTAGGTTTTAAGAAAGCCCTTATTTTCATTTATACAAAATGTGGTGTTTTTAATGGAGTTACACTTAACCCATTATGCTAACCTTTGCAAAAGCACCTTTCCTTGTATTTATACGGATTACTTAACTTGAATTAAATGAAGACACTTGTGGGTTTTGTTGTTGATTTTTTTTTTGTTGTTTTGTTTTGTTTGTTCGTTTGTTTTTTTTAACAGCTAAAATTGAGAAGGCAGCTTATCTGGGGTAGTCCTCCAATACTATATATAGTATATACTTATAAAGTATTCTGATTGGCTTTCTGATGTTATAAATCAAAAAGAGTAGAGACTGCAGCTTATAGAGCATTAATCCATTTTGTTCTTTCACATTGTGAAACTCTACCTTTCTGAGTTGTTACATATTGCACAGAATTCAACCTTAACAGGTTCTTTTTGTGGTGAGGGCCTTTTTATGAATGATGCTTTTGATTCTATGTCTGAGCCCTCTTCAGCTATGAAGCCTGAATTGAACATACTGTAATCCAATAATTTGATGGTGTAAAAAAGTCAGTTAGAAATACATAGTGCTGAATCCTAAGAGGAAAATCTGTCCCTGCACTCAGCCGTGTAAACCTTCTCTTTCATCAGCTCTGTGCCTGTGGGAGACTTTGAAAATGGTTGTATAATCCTAGGTTAACATGTCACTTCATACTATGGAACATCAACTATCTTATGTTCTATTGTATGATAGCAATTCTTTCTTTTGAAAATGCTTCACGCTCTTTCCGTATTCATCCAATCTTACTGCTGGTAGTTTCATGTAAAATCCTTAAATCTTGAGGAGGCTTTATTTGAGGGTCTGTTTCTCACAACATAGAGAAAAAAAGACAGTAACAAATTGTGTGTCAGAGAGTGAAGTTAAGGTCATGCTTGCAAAATGAGGATTCTTTTCATGCTGCGAAGTAGCAAAAGATAAGAATAATGCAATGTTTTTATTGGTCTTCATCTAGGGACATATTCTTATTTCATCCAATAAAAATTACAAATTTCAATAACAACAGAGTTAATTTTTTTTTTTTTACCTGATGAACTCCAGATGCATTCTTGAAGTGTTTGCGTTCCGTGCAGTGTCTGTTCTTGTTTACTGGTGCTTGCTGGGACAATTCTAACTATACAGTCATATTGTAAAAGTAAGAGTCACGTTTTTGAAAAATATTTATTAAGACAATATGCAGATGCTCTTTTGCCTTCCTTGTCTCTATGAGCCTTTCCCCACATTTGCATTGCATTTGCAAAGTTCATAGGACTTGTTTGGAAAATAGTATTTTATTCAAAATTATTCCAAAAAAAACAAAGGAAGAAAAAGAATAGTTGGACTTTGTCACGAAAACTAGCAGGTGGGTGTCCAAAACTTGTTGTGGCTCTAGATTCACTGTCTTTTCAGCTGAGGTTCCAGAGATCTCAGAAATGTACTATATCCCCCGCTTAATGTGAGAAATTACGTATCTCTGAGGAGAGAGTTGATTCAATTTCTGGAATCTGGAATCTATTAAGCAGTCTACACAGTGTCCAAAAGAGATTGGTGTCTGTTCTCGGGTGTTTGAAAATGGAGCTCTTGCTTGTGTTTGAAAGGCTTTTATACTATTCTGCAGTTATTACAATGTATTAATCTATTATTTGCTATGAAAGCACTGAACATAAGAATTTATTGAATATAAAAATATATATTCTCAGACATCATTTAATTGAATTTACTGTATTTTTTTTCTTCACACAATTATATTATAGTTTTCCATACCTTCATGGTTGCTTAGATTTTTTGAAGGGCTGAAATGACCCCTAGGTTGAGAAGGTAAACATGAATTAAATATTTTACTTTATGCAAAGGGAGTGCTTCATTAAGCAGAAAGGAATCTGATATTTACCAAAGACTGATCTAACTAAATACTAATGTGCTTTGTACTGAACCAATCAATGCCTATATAATAATAATCATTAAAAAGATGAGACTAGACAAAATCTGTTCTGTTTTGTTCATCTTGGAATCTTGGAATTTAGTAATTTTCTCATTCCTCAGCTTCATATTGACATGTTGGTATTTGGTATTTGTCTTCCAGTTGGCATGGATTTATAATAAACTTTAGATTACTCACATTGCTCCTTTCTGCCCCACTTGAGCTAATTTTCCCAACTTCCATACCAAGTAAAAGAAGTGACTTTCTTATTGAGTTTTTTCAGCCTTTCCCTTTACTTCATACTTATTTGATAACATCTCTCTCTGAAGGTCTACACTGCGTCCTTCTACTGTCTAGGGTTCTTATATTTTTATAGTTCTGGAGCTAGATGTTTCTTTAAAGACTGTCTTCTTCCTGGGCTTCTGTAGCTCATGACTTTCTCCTCCTCTCATCCAGGCACTCATAAAGTTGTTGCAAGTGGTGACTTTTGCCCCAAAGTAGTCAAAGATAATAAGCTAGACTCTGAAACAATCTTAATAGCTATATTAAAAGTTCCTAAATCTATGGCGGTTTACCTCTTCTTTTCTTTTTTTTACTCTGGCTTTTAGGATTCAGTATTTGAAGTCTTTCTTTACCTCTCTGAGGATTAGAAATCTAGTTTAAGAGAAGAACAACTACCTGTAAACTAATCATCATGTGTGATGTGCTCTTAGTACCTGAGACTTAGAAAAGCTCACTAAGCACTGAGAGCCAGGCAATAAAACCAGCTGGACTGGCAACGTTGCCCTGTGGTAACCCTACTCCATCCCATCCCATTTGCTAGTGAGCTTTTTCAGCATAAATCTGACCATTTATTTAAATACTGTACCTATGTTTTGATCTTATTTTCTAATTCATAAGAATTAAAAAGTTGAACAAATATGCATGCTTTCACAGTGCCAATGTTTCAGGAATTACACAAGCTACAAAATCAACATTTTAATTTGGACAAACATTTGTCATCTTCTGATTAAATACATTTATTTGTCTGGGGTTCATCTGCAAATTTATTAGAAGACAAAAGATCTGGGTGACTAATCAAGTTATTTTTCACAGGATTCTAAGGTTCTATAATTTACAGGAAAATAATTTTCATTTAATACAAAGAGTAAGGTAAAGCTGGATTGTTAAGAGCTGGCTGTAGTAAGCTAAATGATCTTTCCTGGTTTTGTGCTAGAGAAAAGGAAGGCAACTTCCTTTTAATAATGGTAACCATGCTAACTACAACATGTGCTTTGCTTTAAGTTGCTATACAAATGGTTGACAATTGTTTTATCTCAGAACCAAGTTTAGTTACTTAATGGCTGACTTTCGGTAAATGTTCTTTCATCAGGTTACCATAATGAGATTTAGGTTTGTATTTTATTAGAAAATAGAAATAATTTATCTTAAGGATCACTTGGTGTGAAGGTATTAACAGAAGGTTCTGCAGCATCTCTAAGCCTCTCAATTGTACAGAGCCACGCTGTCAAAATGCATTCTCTCCTATTTTGAATTTCTGTAAGGTCAGACAGAGCGATATGATGAATTCAGAGAGCATAGTATAAAAGTAGAATATTATGGTATGAGTAGAAAGTACTGGTTTGAGTGTCAGGGTGGAATCCACAGCTAAGGCTTTCCCCTGCATCTCTGCCTAGTATAAGCCGTGCTTTAGATAACAAGGGCTGGCAATTGCACAACCCTGTTGTGACCCTCCTTTTTGTGTAGCCACTTGTATGTCTCTATGGTGAGAAACTAGGGATGAATCAGCTTGGATTTGGGAGGTGGTCATCCAATTAGCATCATCTATTTGTCTGTATGTATGTATATGTACATATATATACACACATGCATTCTGCCCAGCATTTTAACCAGGCAACATAGAGGCAAGCATAGCCTCGCAAGTTAAGAGGTTTATGTATGTAGTGAATGCACTGATACTGTTAAGAATTTATTTTTGAAAACTGCTGCCATAGAACTGATGGGTACCAGTAGCTTGTGTTCAGTTTATTGAAGACTTAAGAGAAACTGTAATACACAACAATTTCTAATTTATGTGCTTTAATATTTCATTAAGGAGTAACCAAGAAAATCTTCCATTGTGACAGCCTCTTGAGTGAAAGTTCTGTAAAAACCTTATGCTTCACCAGCAGTCTGGGGTTTTTTATATGTGAACTTTAAAAATACTTGTTTTCTGCCACTACTCTGACTGCAATTATTTTTATATTAGTGTATGCTACAATACTTCTGTTAGTTGTAATTCTGCAAGTTTCTTTGCTGTTCTTGTGTTTTCTGTTGTTCTTTACTATACGTTCCTTGCATTTGTAGGCTGATTTCTGCAGCTTATAATGCAGGTCTGTTTTTTTCTTGCACAAAATAAGGTTGTGTAACACATGAGTGTGACCTCAATTTGCAACTGCAGTGGATGAAGCAGGGATTATTTCTTGAGTAAAATTCTGTCTGAAGTATAAGTTATGAGAGAACTGAAAATGCTCTGTAGCACTTAAAATTGATGATAGAATATAGGGAAAGCTTTCAAAATATGACAGTTAATAACACAATAGTGTTGACATGCAAATGAGCCAAAAAACCTTTCGTTTTTCACTTACAAAGGCTGCTAAATTATTTTTATTTTCTATAGTATGATGTCTTCTTGCCTAAACTATAGTATGTTTGCTGCTTTCTAAGTTAGCTATCAGTTAAGGGCTTGAATCTGATTCCATATGTTTTAGACGATAGAAGATAGCGAGGTTCTGCTTTGCCTTGTACCATTACATGTTACAAAGGAACAGAATTGAATTTTGGCTTGGCAGTTGAAAAGAATTTATCTTCGGTTTTGATCATGTAATTTCCTTCCCTATATTGGTGGCTTCACAAGTACTCATCATCATTAGGTAAATATTCTTAATTCTGTGTATTATCTTTTCTTCCTTCAGATGCTTCTTCCTCTTTTAGCCTTCAATTGCCCAGTAAAGAACAAAGAAATCCAATATGAATCAGATGATGTGAAAGAATGGCTTTTTCTGCAGCCATTTACACAGACAAGTAGGGATTGTAGTATGAGCTCCATGTTACTAGATGAGTATTGATTTTTCTGGCTAATACAAACTCTTTAAAGTCAGGCTTAAAGATGTGTCACAGTCCTGCCACTATGGATTGCTATGTTGTATACCTTACAATAACAGTAGTATTCTCTAATGAGTTTTGTAAAACTAAGCTGCTGTGAATATGTAAGAAAAAAATATTTCTTTGCCTATTTCTAATAAGTAACTATTTTAGATGCCACAGTGGCATTTACTTTGCAGAAATTAGTGGTAATAAATGAAAGCAAATTCAGGACACTATAATGTTGGAGGTGCTGTCTTTTTATGCAGTTTGCAAAAAGTGAAATAATATTTGTCCAAATCATAGAATAGAATTGGCTAGGTTGGAAGGGACCTTTAAGATCATTGTGTCCAACCATTAACCTAACACTGACAAAACCACCACTAAACCATGTCCCTCAGCACCACATCTACGTGTCTTTTAAATACCTCCAGGTATGGCCATTCCACTGCTTCCATGTTATTGGAGTTGATGCTGACCAAATATAAACATTCACAAGACAGACTATAGTTTAGGAAAGTAATGAAGATTTAAGACAGTTGCTAAACTAAACTGTGGCCATAATTCTCATTTTAATCTTAATATCCTTTAAATTAAGTAGTCTAAAAGGTGAAGATATAACTCAATTCAATAAAAAGGTGACAGTCGCAATGAAAGTTCTTCCTTTTTTTAGGAACAAATTTTGAGAAGCATCACCAGGGAACTGGTCTGAGCTTTGACTAACAGTAAGTCAAATATACCATAAAGCAGGAAATGTTGTACAACAGGCCAATTGATATGGATGTAGTTGAGTGTTCTGAGTCTATTTCTTCTCTTCTTAAATACTGAAATACAGTAAGATTTTGTCCTTTAGCTTTTATAGTTTTGTCTTGATTGCAAAAACGTGGCTGAATTTAGTTCAAGTTTAGTTAAAATTAGCTTGTGCTGCCTGAACTGAAGTTTGACCTTTTTGACTAGAGTTGATGTAGGTTGACAACTTGTATAAATACATCAGTGTACAAATACATGGTCTTCTGCAGAAACCTTTGAGCTTTCCTTGATATTCTGTGCTGGCTTACTGGCTGCTGACCAGCTGTTAGCCAGCCATGGGGTGTTTTATCCATCTCAAGACCTGCAACTAAGCAGATTTTTATAGGTCAGCTTGGCAGCGCGCTGCCCTTTTACAACTGATTCACACTTGGCACTAGCGTAACGTGCATAAACAATTGTTTGGTCACAAAAGATGTTGAAAACACTCCATATTATAGTCTGAATTTATGCCAAAATGTTATCCTGCAGCTAACTTGAGAGGAGAAAAACATCACTTTTACAGTATGAGCTAATGTATGTTATTAGTAGTGCCCAATCTAAAAGTGGCAATTTACAGCTGACAAAAGTCCAAAGGAGACGGAATCAATCAGAGGTCTAAGCCTCAGGAGACCTGCTTTGGTAATGGGGTACTGATGCTATGAGATGCGAGTCACTCAGGTTTTGAAACGCAGTTCTCTCAGGTTTTTTGAGAATCCTTTAGGTCTATATCAATGCCCATTTTAGAGACTCTGAATGTGATCTGCTCCATGAAACAGCTCTTGGCAGCACTAACACTAGTTTAGGGTTGAATAAAAAGAAAACATAGATCCAGAAGAATGTGCTTACAACAGGCACTGCAGAATCACCTGGACACCTGCTGGTTAATATTAAATGTGAACTTCAAAGTGGAACTAAATTTTGGTAGCAGTTTATAATTCATTGCATGTAAAATTGTAAAAGTTTTCCTATGAAACAATACCAATTATTTGCAAAAGAGAAAGCTGAAGTACAACTTTTACATTTGTGGGTTGGGATTAAGGTAGATCAAGTGCTGGCAGATTTTGCTTATTTTTCTGGAAATAAAATCTTTTTTTTCTCTAAGGGACAAACACAGATAATCTTCTCCCTTACTATCATGTTGTTACCAGTGTTTAAAATCTGTAACAGAGTCTCGGCAATGTTTAATTTCCAAACAAGCTGAAAGTGCATGAGAGAATCTG
This sequence comes from Gallinago undulata, assembly GCA_026546715.1. NCBI lineage: Eukaryota > Metazoa > Chordata > Aves > Charadriiformes > Scolopacidae > Gallinago > Gallinago undulata. The sequence goes on from JAOTQQ010000071.1 coordinate 27,531,047, forward strand.
GGATAATAGAATCTGGGATAGTAGGGATGTAATCAGAGAAGAGAAACCTCTTCCTCCTCCTGTGCCAGGCAGAAAGACAGATGTTTAATACGATAGCATATGACAGAACTTAAGCTATGTCACTAAGTATGCTAATCTCTTATCTTTAATGTCTAATAAATAAAGTCGATACAGATGACATCTTTCTTTTCTTTCATTTTCGTAGTGTGGTTACAGATTTGTTTTCACAACACTGAGTATTGAGTTTACAACTTTCATTATCATATTGCTTTTAAATGGCAAATCATGTCATCAGTTATTCAAAAAGTTACTGTTGGTTTATGCTCATCATTGTCATTTATTAATTCAAACACATGTCTGTTTTGAAAACAGTCTTAAGAGCCTGTAGCAGTGCTTTGAAAAGGAAAAATCATCAGAGTAAGATTATGGCAGCTAATTTCCTTAGTCCTGACTCCGTGATAATTTGCTTTTAAAGTATATGCCCATAAAAATATAGTCCCCTGATGTAGTTGGAAACATCAATAAGAGTTTAGCTTTCAAGTATTTAGTGTATTGAAAGCACCACATGAAAAATATGAATACCTGAGATTACGTAATTTAAACGTAAAGGAGTGTTTTTATTAATAACACTTATTATAAAATACTGCAGTTTAATCATGGCAAATGAAAAAGTAAGTTCACCTGTGGTTACAAGTAAGCCTGGTTATTGTCTAATTCTACTAATCATTACAGAAAAACTGAGAATCCACTTTTATCTACAGTTATAGTTTATTATTCAATATGTTATTTTCTTTAGATTTAAAGTATTCTTTTTTCCATTGCTTTGAGGTTAATTACATCCACTGCCTATTGATTATGGATTGGTCACTTGCACAACTATGTGGGCAGCTATAAACCTAATTATGCTTCAGAGAAAGCTTCTGATTTGCAAACAGGGTCATTTTAACTAAATGCTAATGATACAGCTACAGTTTTGAGGCTGGAGGTCATAATAGATGAGTTTTTTAATTCTTTTAAATGATACATTAAAGGATGATTAAAAGCTATGAGTCACTTTTCCTTAACTTTCATTCCCAGCGGCTACACTTCTGATAGTACTGGTGTGCAAATACAGGGATGCTAATGTGTGCACAGAAATGAACACACACCTCAGGCTGAAACCGTGATGAAAATGAGAAAATTCAAGTTTGTGGTTCAGGACTTATAAAGGATCTCTGCTTATGGCTACAAACTGGTTAATTTTCTCTCCTGAAGTTACAATGAAAGTATGCATAAGGAAAAGCAAAATATACTAGTAATTAGTAATTTTCTGCCTAAGTCCATATATGAGAGAGCGGAAAAAAGAATCTATTTCTTATATACTAGAGTTTTATAGCAATTTTCTTACTTCTAATGTATGAATTATTAACAGAAATCTTCAGTCTAATATGGAAGCTGCCTAGAAAATCATTCCTTGGAATTAACCTTGGGGCAAGCTGCAAAACTAATGCTTCATGCTTTTTATAATGTGAGTAACATTCTGTAATTCAGAGGTAAAATCAATTGATGTCCAGCTTAACTGTCAAATTAAAACTTTTCTGATTCTTGGGAGTGGGAGGGCAAGGTAATTCTTTAGAGATCCCCAAATTGTATTCCTTCCCAAAGATATTAAGTGGGAGACATTTTTACAAACGCCTATTACATTAAAAAAAAATCTAGTAAAGATTACTATTATGCAAAAATTTGCAGTTTCTAGAATGAAGAAATTATTCAGCTTGGAATATAACACACATTATCTATATAAAAGCAGTTCCTATATATGCTGTATGTGTATGAAAACATTGTCCTAGATCAGTAAGAAAAATGGTAAGAAATAGATTCTTTTTGAAAACAGAAGGAATCTTTGACTAAAAGTATAACCTTGAACTCTTGACATCTTACTGAAATCAAGGAATGTTCTCTTCCGAAATACACCATTAATGAATGGCATCGATATTTTAAATGAAGAGGATTAACGTGTTCTCTGCCTTGGTTTGTGTTTGGGAAAGTATCAACATTTGAATTTTTGATAAGCAGGCATAAAAAAATGATGTGAATTTTTAGCAGGATGGTTTTGAATCTGAATGCTGAGATGCACAAAGGAAAAAATCTAGACAGAGAAAATAATGCTGCATTTTTGCCTATCAAAAACTTCTACTGCTTTTGAATCCACAGATGACCGGCTAGGAGGAGGAGGAGTTTGGGTTGTGTAATGTGGAATCAGTGTGCTAGATTAAGGATGTGTTGTTCACAATTTATTGTTCTTAATCTCAAAAGGAAAATTTAAGGGATATGTCATGTTTTTTGCAGTTATTTGTGATTAGTAATTAATACCTTCCAGCTCTGAAGGTATCTAGAGGTGCTAATTTACCCTATAAATTTACTCTGTTTCTGCAATTATAGTATGCGCTCTGGTATGGCCTCTAGAACCCTGTTTGTGTGTGGAGTCCTTCCAAAAAACCCCCTGATATTCAGTGTTCATACAGAGCTATGGGACCTATTCTATATGTAAAGTGACAAGCTGATAAATGCAGATAAGCTCCACTGATTGACAACAGCAGCTGATTTGGGACAATTGTCTGTGACAATACACCATAAAATACCACACTGTTTGGAGAACAAGACTAGCAACCAGTCATTTAAAACATTTAAAATGTAACTTGAAGCACTGATACATCTCTTACAAATCACTTACTTTGAGACGTCTGAGTGTCTATAAACTTCTTTATCAAGGCGTCAGTAGTTTGTGTGTACAGGCCAAGAGCATATCTCAGGGACTGTAGGTCTGGGCTCTTTTCTAGGAAACTCTTTTTCAGCCCACTTCCTCCAGCATGGAAGTATTGCTAAAATGAAAAGAAATATAGTCGTTAAGAGAGGCAAATTGTCTGAGAGAGGCCTCAGTTACAAACATACAATTTTAAGTAAAATTCTTACACAAACAAAATAACACCTCGTATCTGTGGCTAGATCTATGATTATAGTAGTTGAGATAACTGTCATCATCTCTACTACAGAGATTAAGACTTCTGAGAGGAAAAAATATACAAAATTTTAATTTTGGTCTTCACGATGTCAAGTATTTATATGTCATAACTGGATATATATATTTGCAGGGTTCTTTTATGTTGTGGAGAGTGGAATAGGTTTTAATTCTTTATCTGAAAAAAAAATCTCTAAAATCCAAGCATGGCTTGCAGGACAAGTAAAGAATGTATTCTTTCTGAAGGGGAATTTTTAAAAAATTTAAAAGAGGAAATTCTAGAACATGAAGTTTTGGATTAGCATTGCATTGTAATTGTAACTGAAATTATGATTCGACTTTGGGAAATTGCTAATAAATTCCATGGTGATTATCTTTTTTGATTCCAATTTTGACCTGTTTTATTGTGCATATGCAGAAAACGTGTGTCATCCTTGAGTGACCACATTAGGGTTTCCTGGACTGTGAAAGGAAGAGGATGGAAGAAAAAAGTAGCTCATCGGTTGGTACTGCTGCTGAAGATGAGGAGGAAATTTCGTCCTCCAAAAGAGGATTTCCTTTGGGGCAGAACGGCGGTAGCCTCAGTTCTCTTTATGCAGACTAGCAGACATTTGCTTTCAGATCAATACACGGATCTTAAGATCAAATGGTTCTTGACATATTAAAGAGAACTTTATGATTCTGAAGGACACTTCTATATTAGAAACTGTTGTTTATGACAATTGTATTCTTGGTAATTCCAGCACAGAACAGAAAAAACACTTAAAGCTGTACCTTTATAGTAGCTAGTGCTACTTCCATTATTGCACACTGCCGCAGGGTCAGGCTTCTGGCTTCCTCTCGAATCACATGGTCCTGCAAAACAAGTTTAAGCTGCAGTTGATTTTGAAAGAAACAGTATTTTGGCCTCTCTATTCTTGGAAAAACAACTAAAGAAATAAAACAGCCAAATGTCCCCCAAGTCCCTATGATTAACAGGATTAATTCAACTTCAGACTTCTTTTACAATAACTTATAACCTACAGCAATCGTGTTGTTTCTTGAAAACATAGATTGTAGGGAAAAAGAACTAATGTTTAATCCTGACCATCTGTGTAACTTTATTTCTTTCTCTACAATGTGTTATTTCCCTCTTCTTATATTAGATGATTCCCTTCATATATTAGATGATACTGAAATAGTTAATTTTATTAATAAACCTGACAGTTTAACTAATATTTTCTAGTGTCCTATGTTTAAAAAAAAAGTTTCCTATTAGAACATAAATTAAACAGTCTTAAAGTGACTATACTCCCATGGAATCCATCTATAAAATAAGCATCTTATGATTTACTTAGGCAACATTTTAACTCTTCTAGAAAGCTGAGCAATTAGTCATAGAAGCACAAATTACCACACTTCTGCCCATATCAAAATCCTAATGGCTAAATTGATTGGCAAACAACTGACTTCAGTAACAAACATCTAAGGTGTCTTATGGACTTCAGTAATATAATGCTGATGAGTTTATTGTAGAAACATGCTATCTTTCAATGCATACTATCAACAATATGTAGAAAAAAATTACTAGTATTCCCACTTCAGAGTTTTTTCAGAACTGGTTCCAGAAGGGAACGCAAAGATTTCATAATTATTTTTTTCCATGATGCTTAATGCTTATAAGGCCTAGTCGTGCAATATGGGACTGATATCTTCTTGACCCATCTAGCGATCACTTTATCAGATAAGAATACATTCTTTTATTCTTAATTTGGTTTTGATGAGACTAAAATCATGACTCACCTATGAACAGTCACTGCCACATTCAATCTTATTATAGCAAATAAGCACAAGAATGAGGCATGAGGTTTGACCTCACAGTCACTATTACTTCATCCATTTTTTTTTTCACTAGAGCAAGCCATTCACAGCTTCATTTGGCTCCCTTACCTTGAGTTTTGACAGTTGTCCAAGATCTTTGGCTGCACTGAATATCATCTGGGGCCCCTGTAATCACATTGAAAATTCAGGAAACAGACTCACTACAGCGTGTTCGCTTTTTATGTCAACATGATCTTATTTTCTGCTAGGACATTAGCCAAAGTCACTGTTTTGCAAAGCTAAATAAAAATTTCAATTACACATGAGACCTATTTTCATTTAGTTGATAAGGCCAAGTAGTTGAATGCCTGCAGCATGATTCCCTCCCGTATCCCTACTTGATATGAATATTGTGTATTCTGTTGACAGTGGTTTTGTGTGCTCCTGTCTGCTGCTTATCTCATTTTGTATTAAATATTTTTAAGGTTAGGCCTGAATTGTTCTTATACAGCATGTTAATGAAATATTTGTCCATAATCATAGCTCTCAGGTGCTATGCTAATATAAATAATTGTAATGGAAAGTGAGCAGCCCTGAGGAAACTGCAAAAGCTTAACTGTCTACAGTGAAATCCTCAGTTGAGTAACACACGGTGTAAGGACGTGCTGTTAAGCCAAAGCCATTTCTTGTAAGAAAAGATACCAAAGTTTTATGAAGTTAAACCAATACACTACAATAGTCAAATCCTGGCATCGTACCCAAGGCTACCCCTTACATGTTTGTTTTAGACAACCAGATTCCTACTATAATTCCATCTTCACATGCAGTTCATCAAGACATAGTTCTGAATATCTAGATTTCCGGAAAAAAAAAAAAAAAGTCAGTCTGACTTAGCACAATACAGAACAATTTTCATTAGCCTTTCTGTTCCAAAAGGTTTCAGTTTTCAGAAATAATTTTGCTCAATTGGTTCAATTGCATATAAAAGCTATAACATAGGACTGCAGCTTAAATTTTCATTATTTAGTAGTGAGAATAGTAAGATAAATATGTAAAGATAAATCCTGCTTCCGAACATCTGTCACCTTCCAAGAGTAAGTAATATTCAAGGCTACAGAAGGGAAACGTCTCTCTTACCATGTCCAACTTTTCATTGATTTTGTTTAATTGTGTGTTCAATAGTAAACAGAAGTAGAAAAATGCACCTACCTCTAACACCTTTCACTGTGCCTGCCAACTGGGACACATTACACGGAAGTTACCACTAGTAAAACCAAGCAGTTGGTGTATCACCCATGTATCACATGCAAGCACCCTGAAAGCATAATCCAGTAATCTTTGTACCTATTTTCCATGTTCCTTAGTCACTACAGACTACATATTTACAATATTGTATCTTCTAGTATACAAATGTTGTACAAAATTTGGAAAAAAATATGCTGATTTTCTAATCAGTTTTCTGGTTAGAGGCTCATGTTTCTTAAGCATGAGTGGAAAAGCAACAGTCACTTCTATTTAATGAAGAATGGTGGCAAAGCACTTGTGGATATCTTAGCTGTCACCTTTTAAAATGATCTTCAAGAGTCCTGAATGATAGGTGCAGTCTCTGCCTTTAATCTGGAACTGGCTGATAAACACAAGCCTTCTTACCTTCGGCCACTAACTAATCTAACATCTATCCAGAAAACTCTTCATTCTAGGTGAGGGGGCAGGAGCACTCTTTGTCTCTGCTGCTTCAGCACCCTTTCTGTGTTCTGCCTGAAATGTGGAAGTTTTACATTCCAGATCTAAACTTAATGAAATACCTACCTGCTAAAGTAATGCCTGGAATAAGCTTTTTGAAATGGGCTATAACATCAGTGTCACAGCTTATGGCTTGGTGGGATTTATGAGCATCAGTAAGGACAACAAAGGTGCTTGCAGATTCAGGCAGATGAACTGAAATCTGTGTTCAGTTGGCATCAAGGGTTATTTTCACCATGGTTGAGAGACTAAAGTCTTTTTATTATTTTCTAAATAAAAGTCTACATTGAAACTCTTGGAAGGAAATGTTTGAAAACAAGTTTTACTATCCTAGTGAACTGAAACATATTGTGCTATTGTCCAGGTGGGGTTTACCAAGTCTTTGACAGGTAATTCTGTATTTTGGGGAACCAATTAAAAAAAGAAGGGCAAAACCCCTTAACTCTGAACCACTCTGTTCTATGAATTATGGTTTAATAACAGATCCTGTATAAAGCTAATAAATGCTCCTAATGCCTGATAGAAAATGCAGTTACCCAATGCTACTTGTGTTTTTCCAGATAAAATTTGCACCGACATGTTTGAAAAGCAAATTAAAAATCTCAGCGATATAATTTTGACACAGTTGCTCATTGAAAGTGGGGCTGTTTCTATTTATGCATAGTAACAACAGCATTATAGTAAATATGAACTAATTCAGTGAATGGAGTCCTTGCTATGATCTTGTGATTAGCTCTAGTCTACAATTTTTAATAGCTCAGGTTATTCCATTACTATCTTAACATCATTTATATATGTTTCTCTTGCCTCTCTAGCAATATTCTTTCATGTACCATTAATATATTATAATTTGATTTTATGATATGTCTTTAACATATGGACACTGACCAACAGATTATTAGCAGCTTAACTGATATCATGGGATGTACACAGTAAAGTTACCCAAAGGCACACTACAGCAATGTAAGGATGGCAAATTTATTCTAGACAAGGTTGAAAATAAGAATAATTAACATTTATGTTACCCCAGTCTCTCAAAAAACAAAAAAGCAATTTCCAAAAGGCATTCCAGGACAGGTTCTTTTTCTATCATCCTTAGACAGAATCAGATTTTATGGGTGCCCTTAGCTCTGTCAGCACTCAGGGTTCATGGCAGGCCATCACCCCCACTAGCCTTGTGTGTAGTTGCGCTACCTTCTCTATTAACTTACTGTTTCTTTCCCTCTTCTTGTCAGGCTGCAAAGGCAGTCCTGCCCACATACAACCTCCTATCAAACCTGCTATTAAAATACCCCAAAACTTTAGAACCAAAAGTGGCTTAAGCTTCCTGATGTTAAGTGCTGTCTCAAGATGAGGAATGGCAGACCAGGCAGGACTGGGGAAAGGGAGGGGGCATTCCTGCCTTTCTGGTACCTGCAAAAATGGAAGCAATTTCTGGCGCAACTGGGAAGGGCAATGAATACTCTTGGTACAATTGTGCATGATGAAGTCAAGAGAAATCAAATTTAAATGCCCTGATAATGAAAGCCCTCTACAAAGCTGGATATTCATTCATAAAAACTGCTGTGAGTTGGGGCAGGCAGTGTGTGGAAGAGCAAGGTCTTCCTCACCAGCTAGAGAAGAGCAGCCTAGTTACACTACTTTCAAACACCAGAGAGCAACACTATGCATACAGTCAATCCATTATTCCTTCTGTTCAAGGTACAGAAAAGGATGGTATCAGACCCCTTGCCGTTAAGCACATTATTACAATCTTTTATAATGTGTGTTCTTGTGTGAACAACTGCTGGGGTAGGTTTAGATTGAACATTAGGAAGGAATTTTTCACAGAAAGAGTGGTCAGGCATTGGAATAGGCTGCCCAGGGAGGTGGTTGAGTCACCATCCCTGGACGTGTTTAAGAGTCGTTTAGATGTGGTGTTGGGCAATATGGTGTAGGGGAGAACTTTGTAGAGTAGATGTTTGGACTCTATGATCCCAAGGGTCTTTTCCAACCAAAATGATTCTATGATACTTACGGTTTGGTCCGTCAGTTGTGGGAGCACAATCTGTTTCTCTATTTTGTTCAAGACTAACTTCCATAGCTCTTTTAAAACTCGTTTCAGAACTGTCTTCTCACAGATTTTCGCAGAGATACTTAAACTGGAATAAAACAAAACACAAACCAGTCTGCAAAACTAGCTTTAAGACTTCAGAGGTGCTGCATCACTATATGCTCAGATTAATGGTTTAGCTTTTCACTACTGATAAGGGTTTCTCAATGGCTTAGTTATTTTGCAGTATTATCAGTAAATATGTTTGATAAAAAAGACTTGCAGATTATGAAGTCCAATTTATCACTTAATATATTAATAGTATGTATTTATCAAAAATTACCCAAAACATGAGTAAGAAAGTAGAAAGGCAAACACATAGCTTATGTAGAAGCTGCTTAGTATAAGTGAAGAGGTTAAGCATAGTATTCTGCACACATGTGAATACTACAAATATTAAAAATACTACAGAGTGTTTCTAGGTATTAATGATGCTTAAGGGATGCCTGACTGTAGCACCCAATTCCTACTCTGCAACACTTACGTTTTGTCCAGGAAATCCATGAGAGGCCGAAGCACAATCTCGGCATCAATGGCTGCACTGTTCTTATTGGCTGCTGCGTTCCCATTTCCTCTCATTTGATTCAGTTCATTGCTCATTTGCTTTACACAATCTTCAATAATAAATTGGAAACTACAGAGTGGGGGAAAAAAAAAGAAAATGAAAGAATTCTGAGATAGAAAACAGTATTTATAATTTTGCATCAGTTTCTTCAACAAGATTTAAACCTTTTCTGCAGTGATGGAAAGTTATATATATATACAAAATACTGCAGACTGAAAATAACCCCTCCAAAGGATGTTTTGATTTTTTTATCCTTGTTTCTAGTCTGTCATTATGCTTTTCATGCCCGTGGGGGGGCAAGTAATTATTTTCTGAAAGCAGTAGATGTATCAGAATCAGTTTAGGGTATGACTGACTACCACCTACCACCAACTTCTCAAGATTTTATTTTTGGTATGAAAGTACAGTAGGAACAGGTGACTATAAATTATTTTTCTCTTGATGGTTAATGTGAACCAAGCTTGATATTCTTCTTGAGGACAAATAGAAAACTTCTAATTTTGCCCTGTTTGGCTCAATTTGACTTTTCCTGGCTTTTCCAGCATCAGTGCAATCAGAAGCTTTGCTTACTTCTTTGCAACCAGACAGAGCTAAAACATTTGGACTACTTCAAGTACTATTTTGCAGAAAAAAACCATTAAGAAGTAGCTAGACTCTTGCTTTTGGAAGGAGTCTTTTCTACTTCAAGTAAGTGTGAAAAAATTCTTGCTTCTCAAGTTGTATCCGCTCAGTTTTTCTGAAAACTGTTCTGTTTCCTAACTGCTCTGGTTGAGCAATGTGTCTGACAGTCTTGTAGCGTCAGTCTTTGGTCAATATATTCAAACAAGAACAGCAGTTAATCAGACTTAACAGTTCAGAGGCAGAATAAGGCTCTGCACACATGGTAATTTCGTTTATGAATTGATTTATGATGCATTGAATTGGTTTAGGATTAGTTTATGAACAGAAATGCAAAACAGAGGCCATGAATATACCAGGGCTATTTATGTGAAAAGAAATGGCATGATTAACTTCAGGAAAGTCAAAAAGAGTTTACTGTGAGAGAAAAAAACCACATTATATTTAGGCAGTAAGCTGTTCCAGCTACCTGGCTAATCATAAAAAGAGAACACAAGTCTCCTCCATGTGAAAACACTGGAAAGATTGGAAACTTTTCCAAGTACACTTGGATGTGTACTTACATATATGCTTCAAAGCCCTAGGCAAAAACAACATGAAGCTGCTATTGAAGCTGCTCACGTGAATCCTTGGTACCAGTCCCTCCAATAAAAGCCAAAATAATGCACTGGCTTTTCTTGAGGTTAACATTGTTAAACTCATAAACCCCAGCAATAAACTGACCCATGAGGAATGTTCTGGCTATCTGCAGAATATCCTAAATTGAGTTATTCCTAGGTTTTCTTTTGCAGAAATGTAGTTGGCTCATTCAGAAGCAAGCCCCGGAAAGAAATAATATTCAAGTAACCAGAGCCTGAGAGCAAAAGAAAAGCAAGACAATACAAGGAATGAAGCCCACTCAGAAAAAGCAAAGACTGTCCACCCAGACAGTTCGTCGATGGATTACAGAAGCAACTACAGACTTTGCTTAATGAATACCACTGCAGCACTAATCCCTCTTTCTTACATTCCTTTCTAATTTGAAGCAAAAATAACTTGCAGCTTCTTATAGCCCAGGCACTGCTGGCACAGCACCATACTCATTCAAGACTGCTCTCCGTGTGCTCTCTGATTAATGAAAGATTTTGAGAGTAAGGCTGAGTAGAAAATTTTTGCAAAGCCACAGGCAAGCAAATGACCCAAGAAAGCCATTCACAGTGCCCATCTGAAGCAGGCTAAACACAGGCAGACATCCCTGGTCAAAGCAGGCCGCTTGGAAAACGCTGTCAGCCTCAGGAAGTAACATAATTGTGGTTAGAGAGAAAAGTTTACCACAGCATCAGGCGAGAACAAATCAGCAATTTTTGTTTTCCGAAAAGAAGAACAAAAGCCATTAGTCTCCCCTCTGTAACACGTTTGTGCCCACAGACCATGTTCGCTTTTCTTTACCGTGAAAGTACTGCTATATATTTCAGAGTCTAAACCCATGCTCACACACAGACACCACTCCACCATGGCAGAAGCAAGCTGTACCTCAGGACATCCAACCAACCACCCAGACTTAATCAACAAGGCAGAATTTTGAACAGGAATATTTCTCTCAGGTATGCAGTTAAATAGTTACCTTGCAGCATATGTTATGCTGAGTTCATCCAATACATTGCTAAGTTTCACCTGAAGTTCTTTTAGAACAACACTAGCTTCAGGATCCAGCTGCAAAGAGATGAGAAATGTTATATTTTACTTATACACTATGTTTTTCCATTGCAAGTAATGAATTAGGAATTATATGCAATGATACGCTACACTATGGAAAACTAAATGTGAAAAAACAGGTTACAACACAGGATTGCTTTACTGGGCCTAAAAATCCTATTACCATTTAAAGGAAAATATTTGATTTTAAGACTGAAGAATTATAATGCTAGAAATGAAAACTGTGCCATTAAACACTGGCTTTTTATGGGATGGTGCAAATTGTGTTGGCAGTCACAAGAATAAATTATCAGGCAAATGGTATTCACAAGATATAACAAGAGAAGGATGCAGGAGAATTTAGTGTTTGTGTTAATAATACTGCAGCTCTTTTCTTTTTTGTACATTTCACCACCATCAGTAATTGTTTTTGCGATTTGCATGGAAGATGTTTGCATATTCCTGTTAATGCAGCCTAAAAATAGAACAGCCAGCACGGGAAAAGATGGCTTGAAGACTATCCATGCTGCTTCTACTGGTACAGTGTGATGGAAGGGAACCTACTGAATTTCAGTACTTCTGTTTCCAAAAGCCATTAAGATATATATAATTCAAGCACAGAGCAACACATTCTGATGCACAGGTTGAACAGCTCCTGTACCTCTGATACAGGATTTCTAACCACAGGAAAAAAGAGAACACAGGGGAGAAATATAGTTTTCCATTTACAGAGATAGGGATCCATGCATAGATATTTAATCAAAAAGGTAATCTGTTGATTTTCTATGCATTCCTTTTCAAATTAAAAAATAGTTGACTTTTTGTCTCCTTCAGCTTTTAGCATTTCAGAAAAATAGTTACAGTCCATTGTGGGATATGATTAATGATCATCAGGAGCAACAGCTGCATGTGAATTAATAGCTGATGTTCCAGGTCTTTCAGCTACCTACATCGCAACGTTAGGGAATGATTTTTCAATTATAATCCTCAAATTCTGAACTCTGTTCTGCAGTACGATCAGATACAGATCTTCTGAGAATTTTAAAGGAAATTGGGCATTTAGAATATATAAATCAGGTCTGTCTGTATTTGTGTTTTGCTATCTTTCAACTGCGTGAGTAGTGTTTAGTGCTTATTCTTCATCTGATGCTTCAGAGTATAATGGTGCAGTAGGTCAGCTCTTTTAATCAGGCTTTAGAGACAAGGGCAAGCTGTGTCACACAGCCCATTGGGTATCTTAGATGAGACTACACAGGGATTCTATAGTAAATTAAAGAAAAAAACAAACTCTGAAACACCTCTGAAGATCTACTGTGTTCTAATCTTAGACCATCCCTTCTCTCCTTAGAGGTTATATGTTGTTTAAGAGCATAGAAAATCCAAGATTTTCATTACAGTTTTTGACAAAAATCTGAAATAGGTGACAAAAGGAATTGCCGAACATCCTTTAGAAGATACTCAGTGATGTGTAGAACTTTTCTAATCTGAGCAGCTTATTTCGTAACACTGTGACTGCTTACTGATTTAGCTTTTAATTACTTTGCATTGAGAAAAGTTCTGTTGCTGCTTTACTTCATGTCAGAGTAGTTTCCCTGGCAGATACACTCTGACAGTTCATGCACTTAAAGTGATTGTTTTCCTTCATATGAAAAGGAAGGATGAAAAAGGTAATTTTTGCTGAAGTGTCTGTATTAGTTAACAAAGACAGAGTTTACTAACGGCAGCAAAGATTTTTCCAGGAAATGCATTTCACTTTGGGAATATACTGCCTCCTCTGGTGGGATACATACAGAACACAAATTTAAGACCACTAGAATATTAACATCTAACAAATACTAAACACGCAAGCATTCACACTGAACATGGTACAAATCAGAGAAAGCACAAAGATATCAGGCAGGCAGAAAACTTAAAATTTCTACTAGATCATGCACAAGCTAGAGAATCATCTTGTAACCGGGATTACAAAGGCCAATGTAGTTACTTTCCATCAGAGATTGTTGTGATAACCAGACAATATATTTGCTAAATTCACCTGGAATTTGACTTAGTTTGGCCAAAATTGGTTTAAATACTAATATCAGATTGTGAACATAACACACATTATAGAAAGGCGCATGCAAATGCTAGAAGTTTTAAAGGGTTTTGTTGCATGAACATGTTTGTGTGTGCACAGCTGGAGGCATCTGTCAGGACATCCAGCCTTGTGTATACACATGCTCATGCTGATGAGTGCAGAGTCGTAGGGAGGAGTGCAATATAAAGAGGTATGCGGGCTGACCATCCAGGTGCTAGACACCTGGTGATGCGATGACTAAGAGTATGTTAGGAAGATTTTTAAATGCTATTGTTATTTTTGTTTAGCTACTGGAAAATATGGCAATTTTAGTGTCACACCAGGGCTGAAATGCACACTTTTCATTTATTTTTACCAGGTTCCCTCTATATGCTAGTGAGATCCTGGGGCAAATCAGCCCTTGATTGACATCATCCAAATATACCACAGCCATGACCCGCTGTTTTCTTTCTGATCTGGTATAGCTAAGATAGGAAGTACTGTGGTGGTTCTGTACTATGAAATTCTGAGGGGACTTCACAACCAGTAAAGATGGTTGTAGGATGGCCTTGTGCAGTGGAGTTAAGGCACATGAGCTTTTGGTACCTCTGCACATCACACACACCTAACTCTTGTTACCTTCTGTATAGCTTTTATGCATAAACTAAACCACTGATTTTTTAATACAAAAAATGTCTTCAGCTACGATGTCGTATGTAGAAAACAAAATATTTAAGAAAAAAAAAAAGATTTCAGTGGAAGTAGGAAGAGTTACTGTCTCTCTCTTGAATATGCTAAAAGGCTGTTTGGCAACTGCCTTTGCACAGTTTTGCATCAGCAAGCTTAAAAAGGAATTTCATTTGTGCTTTACTTTAGCAATGGTTTGAACAACTCCTGCTAACACATTTTATACCAGGTTTGCTTATCCTCAGGAAAGTGTTGTGTGCAAAATGCACTATAGCACCGCACAAGTCATTTGCCTTAATTAAGCTGACAAGCTGCAAGAGTTATGTAGGTTGATATCACAACGCTCACTACTTCAGACAGCAACACATAGCTCTCAAAAACACTATGTAAAGGAGGTAAGTTTCCCAGTAAGGCAAATCAGTGATGAAGAGATTAATTCATTTACCTAAGGCCTTCCAGTGACCAAGAGAAGAAAGTCCTCAGCGTTTTTGGCTAGGGATTACTTACTATCAAGGGAGTAATGACAAAAAGAACTGTCTGTTTCACAAACCAGTCTCTTTGTGGATAGTGCAGGTATTATGGAATGGGAAGTGTATAAGAACTCAGGTAAATGCAAGCTGTAATTCCTCACCCTAGTTGCTGCCCGTCGGAGTTTAAGTAAATAACTACAAACATGCCCAGCTGCAGAAGTCTCAACCACCCAGATGTGGTTAAACGATAGGGCTGACCTAGCCCTAATGTTATCCTGTTTCACAATCAACCACAGGGAAAAGATGAAAGGGAGACAAAAGGCAATGATGCTCCGCATCTGAGGGATGTGAAAATGGGGTATCTACAGTATTGGCAATTTTAATTTCTTGCCTTGTCTCATCTGCTCCATAAAGTTGGATGAAGAAGGTAAAAAACCCAACCCCATTCCTGAACAAATTTTCAGGAAAATAAAAGAATTCCTAGCTGAACAGATTATTGTTGAGGAAGCGGAAGATGAGTGTCATTAATGTGCCATACCTAATTTAAGAATGGAAAGACAGAAAAGACCATTTATCCCTTAGCTTCTAGGGTTTCATTTATATTTCATAGCATGTGCGGCCTAGTCTTAAAATACATTGATAGGTTGCTCACGTGTCAAAATCTGCATTTTTTTTAAAGGGCAGTGAAAATGTTATTAACCTGTTAACATGTAAATCATACTTTTCTACCAATCCTTAATTTTCTTGGCTTTCTAAGGTTCATAAATATTTCTGGTATTTTAGCATCTTCTTAAATAACAGAGTTAATTTTTACTCACAACACAATATATTCATAAATTTGTTGGCACATTTCATAAGATCTATTAATTATGGACTACTAAATAGATAACCAGAAGTTTGACTATCTCTGAATGCTAAAAAAAAAGCAGAGAATACCTCTGCTGAGCAGTTGAAAAAATGAGACATAAATATTTGAACATCATTGTTTCTAAATGCTGCCTGTCTGAAATAGTGAAATTTTTTATACATACCAGCCTTGGAAAAGAGTTAAAGATCTGATGAATCTGGCTGCGTCTGACATACCCTGTTAGATTGAGCTATTCCATGCTGTAATTTGATATGTGCTAGTATGGACATACAAATTTGGTACTTTTTCTATAGGAAACTACGCAGAAGCAAATTACTTTTGCTAGATTTAAAGAGAACCTCTTTAATTGGAATTCTATTTATCTGCAATTTCCCAGGTCTAATTGCTTATAGTTTCCTAATGGCATCACCTGGTTACTTTCCTTCAGAAAATAGTTTTACATATTATATGCCTATCAGGGGAAGATACAGGTATTTCTCAGATCTGTTACTTTAGTGGTTTTTTTTGTCTCTGACAGACAACATCCTTCCTCCACCCCCCACCTGAATATCTGGGCACAGTGAGTCCCATTTTGAGATGTTTGGCTGATGCTGCTCTAGGTACTTAGGTCTCTGACTTAACAGATTTAAAGACGGACACTTCAGAACTATTCTGGTTAAGCTTGGGGCTCTCATCCCATCAAAGTCTTTAGGACCCCATATGCATTCCTAGAGGAATTCTTAGGCATCACATGTAAAGTTGGAACTTAATTTACTGGACTGGAAATATGATTTACCTACAGTCAATATAATCCTGTTGTACATAAACAACCTGCTGCTTTCCAGCTTTTATTTGATCCTAATTGCCATAACTCATTTCTGCTATGTTCTGCCACCTGGAGACAAGCAACACAAGCATTACATTTTTTTTCTTTCACTTTTATCAGCTTCCAACTTGTCAAACATGAAAAAATGATTTAGTGCAAATGTATGCACTCCTTTTGGGTGAAACTAACAGGAGCTAAATCAAAACTCTACATTATGATAATCTGTTCCCATGATTTTGGACTTGATTTTATTTTGTTTAATAAAAGACAGTGGGTTGGATTCCACTTTACTACTCTTACTTTATTATGGCATATTTATATCGTTTATGTAATTTTTTAAGTACCCTTCCTGCTTGGCTACAGCAGAAGAGGAGAGTTAATAAAGAAACTCATATTGTTCAGACTATTTTATTTTAATGGCAGGAGAGACGAGACTCTGGTTTTTTTCCTGTAAAGAGCTCCCCGCAATATGCAAAAGGCCTGCTCTGAACACAGGGACTGCTGCTTGATTGTGGTATTTTGACTGCATAGTTTGAAAGAAAGATATACTGCTCACGATGTGACACTGAGGAGATTAACAGCATTTCATTTTTCTTAGAATTAGTTTTGCTTCATCTGAAATAGTCTCATTATTCTGCTGAAAATCATCTGATTCTATGTCCTCCACAAGCAAATAATTAAACTATTTCTCCCTGCAAGGAAACTGCTTACCGATTTTATTGCTGGCTTTGCTTCTTATAAGTACCAATTCAATAAGACAAATTTGCCATTATAATTTATGCTCTTGAAATAGCTATGAGAATAAGTATCCCAGTTTGAGGACAAACATTTTAGGAGCATTTTGATACAGGTGACAAAAAATGGAACATACTTTTCTTCAAGAAATTCCCCTACGGAGAAACAAACAAAACAATGTATTTTTTAGATCTTTTTTCTTAGACCACGAACCAGAGGTGCACTTAAGGTACCTAACAAAGGGATTTCAGAAAAATATTTTCAAATTCTCTCCAAGGGTTGCATGTTGCCGCAATTGGTAGCTGAGGAAAATGGAACATTTGGAGAGTCAAGAAAATATTCTGATTTGAAAATAATTTGATAGATACAGACATAAAGTGCTATTCAGCTTTCCTCTGCCCTTGTCTTCATCAGGATTTATGGGCACTTAGCTGTTTTTATGATTCGTGACATTCAATGTGTAGGATTGGATCCAAGACCTTAATACAAAACTACTTTGTGCCAAACAGAAGAGCACAGAAGACAAGATTATTTGTATTATTCAGAGACTGGAAGAGGATTAATAGGAACCACAAAAACCAGCCATGTCTGGATGATAAATAGATATTTTTAATGTGTTTGATAAGAAATTTTCAATGTTGACAAGACTGCAGAAGTTTAGTTCATGTTCTCTGGAGCAGGAAGTATTGTTGCCAAGGCAGCTTCAAGAAGCTATTACTATCTTAACAAAACCTCTTTACCATGGTGTTAATCTGTAAGTTCATTTAGTAGGTGCCATTCATTGCATGACACAGGGGACTCTCTTACCTCTGCAGCATCCCACTGTGGATATGGAATTATGAAATAATGTATTTTCCAATTCTCTCTATAAATGTGGACAAAATAGGTCAAAGTTTGGTGGAACTATCAAACTACAGTGTCAACAAGAAAAAGCTGATGCATGTGTAACTACTTTTTTAAAGCCAGCTACTGATAAGAAGGGCAGTATATTCATGATTGCTTTTTAACAAGAAGACAGGATTTTATAGCTTGAAAAGATGTTAATTTCTTCATTGGCTTTCAAAACACTCAAAAACTACAATCAGCAAGGTACTGAAGCAGCACATGTTTATGTCCTTTTATGGTTGACAGGACTTCAGGCGTTTTAAAGAGTTTTGAAATATAAAAGGAGATAAAGTTAAGCATGTTCTGGACCGTTGAGTAGCAGCTCTTGGTGAAATGGTGCTGAAACCTGAATATAAGCAGGCCCCCATATACAGAAAAGTGCACTTAAAAATGTTTTATAGATTTTTTAGGAATTCTGAAAGACTTTACACTACCTGCCTGGTAAAGCTTCTCAATTTAGTGTAAACTGAATGCCCAAGCATAGCTCTTTTTTGATTTTGGATCATAGGGAATTACACAAATGCATCAATGGAAATTAGTAGGAAATGGGACTATTCTTAGCCTTAGAAAATACAGTCAGGAATAATAAAAGGTGCTTACTATCACAAACCTCATAAGAGAATCTCTCTCCTTCTTTCTTCTGCTCAGTGGATTGCACGCCAAAGGCATTAGACAAAGACATGACACATTACAGACAAAGCACAAAGCACATATTCTACAAAACTTTCAGATACAGGCAAAACATATCAATACATAAAAAAAGCAAAGTAGAGTCCAATACAAACATTAAAATAAAGCTGGCACTACAGATTACAACAGAAAACACCCAGTGCTGGTTGAATTTTACAGATCATTAGCATGTTTCTGTGAAATAGCGTTAGGTGTTTCTAGTATTGTCAGGACATTAAATAGCTCTAATAGACTTTTCTTTTTTGGGGGGTAAATTTTGATTTTCCCTGCAAGCAGAAGTGAAGGCTGTGCTAGCTTGAAAACATGATGCTAATGATCTCTAAGAAACTTTGAATGGACCAGGAAACAAATATGGCTCACCTCCTTTCCTCCCATGGACTCAAACATTTTCTCAAGCTGGACTCTTAGTTGTTGAATGTTGTTCATCAAGATACAGGGCTACAAAGAGAGCACCAAATGTGAGAATGTGCATGTTATGTTCCTTTTACATATGAATATGTGTATTCACAGTCTCTGGGCTGAAGACCAGTTCTTCAGCAGCCCTACATTTGTGATTTTTCAGAAGAGGATGTCAGGTTCCCTGACAGTCCTTTCACTGCTGACTCCCGTTCCTTCTTTAATTCACACTCCTTTTTGCCCAGTCAGCAAACCCACTCAGCCAGTGACCACCCATTATGCCCTTAAGACAAAGTTGCCCTGCAGGAAACTGAATACTTTCTCCCAACCAGCTTGGCAGCTTTCAGATACCAGTATTTCACATCCTGGACCTTATATCCCAGGTAGTTGCTAGTCATACTTGAGACAATTACATCGGTAGATTAATGAAAGTAGTACATTCTCGTCTCTTAGAGTAGACATAATAATGATCAAAGTACTTTGGGAGTGAAGACAGACTGAGGGAAAGGAAATGCCAGATTGCTTTCTAGACCCAGTCTTTGTAGAAAACTGACAGCACTGTAACCCAGATAATGGCTGATGCATACATATATGAATAAATCAACAGGTAGTTCTGTTAATAACAGAGTAGTATTTCAGAAATGTACATTTTACATTGCTTGAAAAGTTGCTAAATGAATTAGGCAACAGAATTTTGTAAACATATTTAGTCTAAAAATACTGTTGTTTAAGCTCATTTCTTAATAGCAGAATGCAGAGCCACGGTGTAAAAGACGGCAATTGCTGGCTAAATATAAGGTAAAAAGTAAAACATGGATAAAATCAAGTACATTATTAAAAAGTTATGGAAGAAAACATCTAGTACTAGAATTTTGTATACTCGGATGACATTATATGCTATTTTAATATGGTGCAATAAGACAATACTTGCCAAGAGTCCTGGTTGGCCAAGGTCAGTGTGTTCTAGTACGTGATTGGATTAATTTAGACTTAAGTAATTTCAATAAAAGCAATAAAAGCATTTCAATAAAACACATATACTTATTTCAGACAAAAAGAAGGTGATTGAATAATTACAGTGATTGATACTCATTTGTACTTTCTTGTAGTGCTGAAACGTGGTGGGATTAGATTTTGGTATTCAAAAGATCAGTAACAAAATTTAGCTTCAATTAGTTCCATATTACTCTCAGAGGAATTTGGTGTCAGTCCTTCTGAACTGAAGGAAAAAAAGAAATTTGATCTAACTTCTTAATCCTCACTTTACTGCTTCCCAGTAAAGCATGCCCTTTGGCCTCCTGCAAAATACAGCTGGATTTGTATAATGGTTGAAATATCACCCCTCTTCCTGTCTTTTGAAAAAATCCACAAACCTCACTTATTCTATTTCCTTATCTACCTTCTATTAATTTATGATCACCAAGACCGTGTCCTCCTCTCCTATGCTATCTTCTCTCTTCTGACATATTCGTTATTACCTGGTCTAGAAGAAGGTGTCCCTGCCCATGGCCGGGGGTTGGAGCTAGATGATCTTTAAGGTCCCTTCCAACTCTAACCATTCTAAGATTCTATGATTATTCTGGAAATTATCTGCAATATTGCAAATCAATGGTTATGATTTCTTATGGGGGAATAAGTAGATTAATATAACATCTTGATTCTTTTGTTCAAAACATGGCCAAATGCTTTTGGCAATATACTGAAGCTATGAAATAAATACTTCATACTGAGGCAGTTTTCAAAGTTTCCTTTGAGGCCAGCTAAGGTTGCTTTTCCAGAGCCTAAGTCTACCTTGGCTCAATGGAAAAGATTCTATTGCTGTCAGTAAATAACAAAACCAGAGCTTAAAAACATTCTCATCTTATTATTTCATTATCATCTTGTCCTTCAGAATACTCTTTACAGGAATCAGACAGCCTGATGCAACAACACGTAAAAGTGAGTGGCAAGTACAACACATAAAGACAGGATTGTTTGTAAACTCTGACAGGAGGTAGAAGATAAGAAGATGTGTTTACATTAGATACATGTCTTTATGAAAAGCACCTTTAGTATGCTTTTATTTGAATGATTTATGTGCACATTTAATAGTGTTTAATAAAAACAGAAGTATTGACTTGAAAGAACCGCCAAAATCTAACTCTAATCATAAAAAGTATTTGTTTTAATCTCTTATATCAACTCTAATGCAGGAAATGGACTTTTAATATAATTGAGATCACTAGCAATAGATGTCTTTCAGAATTCTGTTATTGTCTATCTGTTGGTGACCTCTAGATTATGACACTGTCTGGCACTACAGAGAGCACTGGCAAGAATGAGTGTGTCCTCATGTGCAGGGACGTTACAAACGTAGCTGAGATCTGTGTGTGAGCTATATAAGGGCTGTACTTCTAAAGGTGAATGGTGTGAGGATGGTGCAGCAGTTATTTATCTAATTGCAGACAGATACATCTGTACAACATGCTACTAAATATAGCAGACATAGTGCTAAATGCTGCCGGCCTGGTGAGTACTAGCTCTGATTTGAATATCAACGATACTGAAAAGTCAGTTTACAAGAACGATTTTCCTTTGTTATGTTGAGCTACTGATAATGTCTTGATTTGCTTAACGGCATCTTTAGTGCCCATATCTCATTTATTTCTGAGTCCATGGCAATCTGGTCCTTCATTAGGGAGTACTTTGGAAGCAGTGAGGCGACAAAATAGCACAATTTTCTTTTCAGTGCTGCATGGATAAAGCACAGAGCGAGTGGCAGGAGCAGAAAAGTCTGCATACTCTTCCTGCGCAGGAAACAATGATCTTATAAACTCTGTAAGGTATAAATCAATGAAGAGAAGCAAGCCAATGCAAAATTAAACTCAAACAAAAATATTTTCTTCTGTTTGGAAAAAAAGATGAGGATATATTCACCATATTCACTATTGTATAAGGCTGTTATCCGGGGAGGGTTTCTGGACATCTTGTAAATTTTTTTCTACTCTAACAATGAAATTAACTAGGATTTGTAACTCATTGCACCTACTCCAGCTTTTACACCGCAATGTAAGCAGCTCTGCAAACATGCTGACCTTATCAAAAAATAAAGCAAACCAAAAATCCCTTCCTCTGATCATACTTTTTCTCATATACAAAAGTGATTACATTTTTTAAAAGTACAGTAAGTCATTTAAAGGTTTTTTCTGAGGACAAAACAAAAGATAACTTTTTGCTCACCACATTTTCTTTATCGCAGTAGGAGCTGAAGTAATTTGAAATAATTACAGCATACTGAAGAAGCACTTTGTTGATAGTCTAGGAGAGAAGAAGAATCTTTTAAATGGTAAATTTCATCATGTGAAAAATAAACAGTAAAAAAAAGCTTTATATATAAATTTTATATTTTAAAAGTGCCTACAAATTTAGTATATAGTATTTTTTTAGATGAAACACAAGCAATCCTGTGAACACATTTTCAAATCCCTGCACAACAGATGGTAGGTTATTCTTAATGTAATGTAATCTTCAATAGCAGAGATACTTTAATTTTAGTCATACTGTTTTTCAGAAGCATTGAGAGCTCTACTCCTTGCAATGTGCTACATACTTAGTGGAACAGTAGAAAGTTCAAAAAATCCTCTCGGGTGACAATCCATAGATGAAAAACATAAAGGAAAAATAAGGCCAATGGAGCACTGTTCAAAGCCTGGCAATATACGCTAACATTACAATAATAACCTAAGTAGGTACTTTGTTTGCAAACGAGGAACTGTTACAATGGAAGAACAGGAATAAATATAAATGTAAATGTTTTTAAAGCCATCAGGACTATAATGGAAATCTAAAGCTTGTGAGGAAATGTTACAATCCACATTTACAGCTGGCCTAACAAAGTTGAGTTTATTAAACCTCAGGGCTTCAACCAACAATACTTTACTGCCATACCTCGAATTTTTCCTTGCCTTGCACTGACTAATTACATAATTGCATTTCACAGAATGGCTCCATTAATGGAACTGTAATCAGTA
Organism: Gallinago undulata; assembly: GCA_026546715.1. Lineage (NCBI taxonomy): Eukaryota > Metazoa > Chordata > Aves > Charadriiformes > Scolopacidae > Gallinago > Gallinago undulata. The sequence goes on from JAOTQQ010000071.1 coordinate 27,554,139, forward strand.
TTTAGCAATAATAGTAACCGGTTGTATAACTTACATAAATATGAAATCTCAGAGAGGATATAATGTCTCAAACTGGTAAAAGAATTTGACAAAGTAGATGAAAAAACAGTCTAAGCCACTGACAGCATGTCTTTGCAAGGATCCCAGTCAGAGATTGATTCTAAACAGCATTGGAATTATTTAGCTTTTAAATACATGACAACACAATGTCACTCTCTGAAACTTAGTTGAGAGGCATTGATTTTAATTTACCTTTGCAAATCTTCTCATTAAATGAGATAGAGCTTCTGGATTAGGACACTCAAGTTTCCTAATAATCTCAAAGCTTTGATTGAGCTGTGTGAAGACATCAACCACAGAACAAGAGAAGAGGGCATGATCTGATGTTTGCTGAAACTAGAGAGAAACGTTCAAATGAGTTAATACTTGTTCAGAGATCAAAACTGCATTAACTGATTTTCTTACACTTCAAATTCTTCCCAGAGTTATAAAAAAGTAGTAAAAAACGAAATTAAAAAAAAACAACAAATCTCTCACTGACAACACTGAGAAATGTGGCTTTTCACATTTCTATTACTTTCAAACAGTTTAAAAATAAAAACAGAATTCTCTTTCATGACATCGGTATCACTACAGAGTTTATTGAAACCATAGATTGAAGTCTATGGGGAATTTAGGCAGCTGGAATTAGAGAAGGAATTTCTCCATAGGGTTATCTTCCAATAACTGTTACTGACTGTGTATCTTGTGAGGTCGAACAAGGATACTGTGGGAGCAAAGGTACTTCTGGTTTTGCAATACTAAATAACTGCCTTAATACTTTCTTTACACTTTTCTTTAAAAAGCAAAGACTCACCCCGTCTTTTTTGTCTCTTTCTAGTGCTCCATGAAGAAATTCCATTGAGACATCCTCATTTTCATCCAGCCACTGAATGACAAATGGTTCAAACCACCTAAAAATTAAAAAAGATTCTGTCAAGTAAGTACATTTCATAAAGATCCTGCAAGAAGAGATGCCGTACAGCCCAGCACTTTGGCTCCTTGTCTCTTACACCCGTTCTTGTCGCTAAAAAGTCTATCACCCTAGAAAAATTTTTGTCACCAAAGACCCTGTGGTCTTTCAGGCTTCAGTTTCACAATGTGCTAACTGGTCTATCCCAGTGAGGTAAAATTAGCAGTAGCCACCAGGGAAGTGTTTCCATGTTTTGCAGGGGATCATATTCTGCACATTTTATTTTTATTTTAGAATGTGTCTTTTTTCAATATTAGTTTTTTGTTCACGTTTATTTTTATTTGTATTTGATATAACTTGAAGAAAATTGTTTTACTTTTCTTTAGCTTATGTTAAAAAAATTCAAAGCAATAAAAGGCCACAAACCATCATGGCAAATCTGCAGACTTGCAGAAGATTAAGGAATGAGTGTAAGGATAGCTCATATAAAAGGACAGGACTGAATGTATCAGATGCAGGTGGAAAGGTGAAAATAAAAATAGCAGCTGAATATTAAACCAATGCAGTAAGAATAATTTCAGTTGTATATCTCAGTAGCATTGTATCTTTATCCAAATTTGGGTATGAAACAAATGCAGGGGTCTCTACGAATACTCCCACTGTTCACATTTCATACCTTCTGACCAAAAGATTTTGTCATCTATGAAAAGATGCAGTTACAACAGTTGAATAAAGAGTCCTAAGAAATAGCTAATAGCACTTGTAATACCTGGACTATTTCATTTGATAGAAGGAAGAATTATAGAGGAGGAAGTGCAAAAAGTAAAGAGTTGTCCGTGCTACACACCTTGAGATCTCGCACAAACTTAAGCATAAATATTTAACCAAAATAAACCTTACAGCAAGCCCAAACTCATGGGAAACTTCTCTATACACTACTTACAGAGAGTATTCAGCTACTGCATCCTTGAAAGTAGAGAGTTCTCGCACATATTCATTATAAAACCATTTCACTTTGAAGTGCAAATTCATATAATCTGTGCTTTTGCATAATCGCTGCTTTTCATGTTCTGTAATAGAAGAAGTTGAAATAAAAGCATTTAATAGCATTCTAACAGTAAATATCATTGCTGTGTCTCAATGCACTAGTGACATAATAAAACAGTATTGCATTTTAAAGCACAATTAGTTTGATTTTTTTAGAGGTAGTAGTACCCACAGTCTCAGCCTTCAGGTTCTGAGTACCCTTATGCAAAACAAAACAAAACAAAACAGCAGACCACAAGTTTGGCTTTTCAACTCTCTCCACTGCAGTGAGGAAAACCCACAAACTTGCTAACTTCCTGTTCCTTCAATGCTTCTTTGGTTGTTACAGAATGGTTAAGAAGCCGTGCCAGGTGTCAAGCTGGAAAAGATGGCTGTAGCTGTATAGTAGCCAAATGACATAACAAAAATAAATGCCAGTTACATGAATCTGTGAAATCTGCATGAGAAAATGGACTGCATTTATCACATACAGGTAAGAAAAAGAAAGAGGAGACAACTCCACAGCTTTGCAGCCATCTGATTTATACATAGCACAAGTAGATAGCCTGGTTTAATAATGTGTTTTTGAAGTTTCTCAAATGGGCTTCTCCACCTTCTCAGTGTCCTCTTGTTTTCAGCATAATGGAGCCACCTGTAACCACCTTCTGCATTTTTGAAGTCTGATTTAATTGGTTTGGAAATATGTTCATCTTTCTTCCAGGATTATGATCCTTATTTTAGCTTATCCACAATGCTCTGCAGTCTTCCCCATCCAGCTGCCTTCGACAGCTCCATTTATCCACTCCAATTAGCTAACGGGCACTTTGTCTTTGCTCAAGTCTGTCATTTCCTGTTCCCACAGCATGAAATGATGGATCCACAAATCTTGGGCAGAGTAATCCTTCCTTCACTTACTGCTCACAGCTTCCTAAAATTTCCATCAATTTGAGGTGTCTGGTCACTTCCCTCAGCAAAAGACTCATCTCTTAATCTTCCGGCTCCCTTAAAAAGTGACCTAATACAGATCCTTGTCAGGAATGACGTTCTTGTGTAAATAGTATGTATTAAGAACTCACCTCTTTCAAACAACACAAGAAGAGCAGGACCATCCCATCCTCTGTCATACACACACCCAAATATACCACTCAGTTCTCTGTCAGTGGAAGTGCACTGTGAAATACACAGTTTCTCAGATCTGACCAGGTACATTTAACAGGAATTTTTTAGTTATATTATGTTAAATCAGCACTCTAGTAACATCATGCTGTACACAAAATAACTGTTTCAGAAGCATATTATTATGCAGTGAATTACTCAGTTATGTGGAAATCAGCTTATGAAGTGCCCCTGTGGACTCTCAATGCCTTTTTAGCATTGTGTTAGCATCTTCACCTTCAGTGCCTTTTCATTGCACTCCAGAAAAATCAGTAAATCAGTTTCTGTCTAAACAATGCATGTGTTCATGCCCAATCACTGCTTGAGGGTACTACAAATTCTCCCTTGCGTAATATCATTTGTTACTGGCCTTAAAAAGAACCAACAGAGAGAAATATGTATGCATACTCTCATGGTTCTTACTTTCTACAGACCTGAGAAATCTTGGGTTTTCTTTATTTATTCTGGTAGGAGTTTTTCCACAATCTATTTCTGCAGACAGCTAGATGACGAAGCAACAAAAGGTAGTTATTCCAAGTAATACCAGTCTTTGACTGATAATAATTATCTTATTGCTATCAAATTCAATGCACATCTACTGCTTAAGTCATTATTAAGAAAAATCTGTCTTCGCATCCCAGTAGAGTGGAATTTCTGAAATGAATAGCATTTTTTCATTCAAGTGTTGCATAAATGAATTATTAGATTATACAATGCAGCTTAAGAGTGTTCAGTATCACAAACCAAGCAAATCCTTATTTCAACTTTTGAAATGAGCTGCTGCCAATGATGGGCAAACTGGTCCAGGAAGGTATAACTGGTACACTATCATTCATTTATGTTTTCTCTTTTAAGTTAAGATCTAAATTAAAACACGTCAGAAATGAGCATATAAGTAATTAATTAACAATTGAGGTTTCTTCTCCAGGTTATTGTACCTTGGAAAGAATATTTCAAAAGAGACTCCTAGGATGTTACTTGTAGTTACATCTAAGTGAAAAATGCATCCTCAATTCATCATGTTAACCTTTGAGAACATCTGAAAATACTTCACACGATCTACAAAGCCGTTTTGTATCCATGCATATTACCTCCTCAGTTTATATAAAACAAAGAAAGAGAAAACAGGTGTCCACATGAGTCAGCTCATAGGGACACTTTAGCTGCTTTTATCTATCACAGTTCCAGAAAGAGCATCTTTTTTTACAGCACTGATTACACTGTGGGTTTTTTTAATTACTCCTTGGGGTAATGCTCTAATGCACATATGCTTTCCACAGGTTTGCAGTAATAGACATTGTAACTGCAACTACAGCCAAAACTGTATAAAGAGTTGTTCCATCTCAGTTGTACAAATTACAATTACAGTAACACCTTTAAGGAGACCTACAGTAAGCAAGAGCACTGACAAAGAAAAAATAAAAATCTTCTGTTCAGGTGCTGTTTGTGTAACCAAGAAAGGAGATTCTTTTAAAACACTATTATGTGGAATGCATTAATATATGCAAATGTGTTTGGCGTGTTATGAAATCAGCCACTGACCTGGTGACACTGTATCTAGCAAATAATCTAATTGCTGAAAATTGTTCTTTTACAGAAAAATGTATAAAGAGACATTGTCAGAAGGACTATAATCTAAGTTACTTTTCCTCACAGACCTGTGACCAAACAGCAATACTTTGGAATCATGTTTGATTTCTTGCTCGTTTTCCCAGCATTTGCTAAAGAAAGCCGAGAAGATTTTCTTATGTCAGCAAACAAAAAGAAACTGCAACACAACAATATGTTTTTGTCTGATGTTTGCAGTGTCATTGTATTTTGTCAATAAAGACATAACGATGACTTAACTAAGCAGAAACATCTACTGGACACTGAAGACATAATGACATTGAACAAACTGGAATAGAATCCTCTTCACTACAGAATCCTTTTTCCTTTTTAACCTTGAAGTAATAACATCACTCTGAGTATACATGTAATTTTTGGTATGTGTTAGTTGCTAAAAATGGAAAAAGGGTAATCTAACAACCTTCATAAAGGATGGAAGTTGTAAATATTCAGCTAAACAATTTGATATTTTGTTCAACTCTAATTTTCTCTTATTTAGGTACAAAAGCTAGAGAGCAATTTTTTTTTTATAGCAGTTTCCTAGCCACTGTTATTGTAACAACACACGGTTAAGATGCTTGAAGGATTCTACTGAGGTGGTTTGAAAGAATATTTCAAATCTTTATGAACAAGAACTGCAAGAAGGAATTTTGTCTGGAAAAAATTAACAAATTGACCAGATATACATAAATATAGCTAACAAAAAAACCTTGTCCCGTTTCCAGGCTTTAAAGATAATGTTTCAGAGATGAATAACTACTACAAAGAAAATTTATGTATAGCAAATTAATAACACAATCACTTGGCTTGACTGTTACATACATGCTATTGCACTACAGTTTATTAAAATGGAAATGATTGAGTCTAAGCATAAGTGAATTGTGCTTGGATTAACTGCAAAATTTCCTGTCAGAACTCAGATGCTGTTTTCATCCATTGTGACATAATTCCATATTATTTGCAATAATTATTTAACAATCATTCTAGAGACTACCAGCTGCCTATTTCATCTATTTCTTTCAGAATGGCTGTTTCGGAAAACCTGCTATTTCCAAACTTTCAGTGGCATAGTTGGGAAGCATTTGCATGGGAAAAGTTGAGTATGAGCAGTAGAAGAAAAGCTCTTACGGAATTCCTGTGAGGAAAGATATAGATTATGTGTGAATTGGTATTCCACCCTCTGAACCATTGTGGAAACATTACACCAGTATGATGCTCATGCGTTTTGGGTACTTGATCCAAATGCAATTTCCCTACAGTAGAGGAGTTGGTTGCTACGCCGTTGCCTCTTCTAACGCGGGTATGATGCTAATAGTGCTCTAGACTTAACCCCTGTACTGCTGAAATGAACTGGAAGACTGATTGAATGTAACATATTGGATCAGGCCACAAATGAAGAAAAATGTAAACTCCAACAAAGTTCATAACTGATTCAGAAGGAAACATTACATTTTACTAGACATCTCATCCCAGGGTTCTTGCACTTTGCTAACGGCAACAGAAGTCACTGGTTATTAAATGAAATACAGAGCAGTACACAACTAATTGATTATTATGTATAATTTACATTGATTTTGATAATGTGAAATACTACTGGCCTTTCTGCAAGGGCTCTTTGTGTCAAGATAAATATAATAAACTTGAAAACTTCTGTCATTACATTGTGTTTTAGATTGCACTTGCAACTGATTTACTACTAAAACATCCTCTAATTCTTCTAAAAATATATTGTGTCTTTCCTAAGATAATTCTACATATTCAATCTTTTCCCTGCATCTACTTGGAAAATTTCACCAAAATATCTCTGAACACTGCACGAACACAAAGGATTACACTTTGAACATCTCTCTGAGGTGACTAAGCTGTGCTATTATGTTTTACAAATGGGAAACCGAGGTATAGGAAGACCGAAGGAATTTACCAGGGGATCATACATTAACTGTGAAAGGCATTGTAGATCTTGTTTGAAGATTTCTTTATCACAGAGTCATATTTCCTCAACGAACAGAGACCAGGGAAGGAAGGCACACTGTTTCATTCTGAACCATGAGAAAAAAATGAATTTACTGATCTTTTTTGTCTTCTTGCCTGCAGTGGAAGTGGCCTAATCAATCCTTGACTTAACGCAGTGCACTTTAAAAGCAGATATGACATTGCCCTTTATGTTCAAGGAGGAGCTCTCCAAGTGAGAGGCCATTTGCTCAGAGTGCTCTGCTTCGCTTCATGTTTCACAGCGGGTACAAGTGAGTTCAGGGCCAGCTGCTCAGCATCTGAAAAGGCAAAGCTGTACATTGCTTTCTGGGAGAGGTAAACTGCTTGTGGGAACTTCAAGGGCATAAAAGACTAATTTTACATACTATCTAAAAGATGCAATGTGTTAGATCACCAGGGACGTGTGAATCTGCAGCAAACCACTCTCTTTTCTACTCCAAAACATTGCATTTGCCATTTTTAACCTACTGTCTTATATCGCCTAAACATTTCAAATTACTTTAGGCCAATTAATTTTGATATTTTCTTAACATTCCTTAGTTGCTTCTTTTACTCCTTATTGAAAATTTGGCCTGTTAGTGTCATCAATTACCAATTCACAGCCAAATATTTCAGAAAAGTGGGTGTGTATATCACCAGCTGGGCCATTCAAGATGCAAGATACGCAGCTTGATAAACTTGATAAGCATAAACTTAATCCTTGCAACTGTCCTACTTGCAACTAAGACAAAGAAAAATGCCAGTACAGCAACTAATTTAGGAAGATCAACCTCAGTATAGCTGTTATCCTTCAATATCAGATCAGAGTGAAATTTATGTACCATGAAAGCTAAACGAGATCGATAATATTCAAAGAACAAACTCTCAGAGACAAAATTCTGTCTTTGGATACACGTGGCTGCTACTGATTACAGAAGGAAATAGGCACGAGATCCAAGAACTGAAATAATCTGGATTGTGCTTTTTTACTGTCAGTAAAATTCTTGCTTTGCATTTGAATTGACCACAGAAAGCCTAAGGAAATGCAAGCTATGAACAGAGCAGAAGAAGTGGCCCATCATATCTGATATGAGATCTATGATCACGACTAAAGGCTTGGTTCTGAAGATTATTTTGGAAGTTTCAACTACTTTGTACTGGAGTTTCAACATTTATTCAGAGTAATCACATAATCAGAAAGTAATAAAAGAAGAAAAGTAATACTGGTATATGAATCAAGTTTACATTGATTTTGGCTTCCATAAATCTCTAATACATATAAAAATCGCAAAATAAAGAATATACACGCTTTGTGGAAACCACTGCTTCTCGGAAGATGTTATCACATCATTAAATGCTATAGTGTAATGCTTGAATCTGGGAGGAAAAAGACAATAAAGGTAATAAAGGCAGCCTTAACTGTATTGGGTCTTAAGTGCTGAATACTCTGCTTTGCATCTTCGGTGTATTTTTTTATGACAGGTTACTTTCATTTATGTACTGTTTAATTTTTCAAAAATGTATCTTTCCCTGAAGGAAAAATTTAGACTTGATTATCTGCTCTTTGGCTTGTCACAAGAGTGCAAAGTGAGCATAAACCATTACCAAACAGGCATGGTAGCATTTTATAAGCAATTAGTAGAATAGTAGCAATTAGTAGAAACAGTACATAAATGGGAATAATCAGGCAGCAATAAATGTGAGGCTACACTTTAATAATTACCTGCGTTGTATCTGGATCTGCCTGTAAAGCAGAAGCAAAGGCAAAAATCACCGAGGTGCTCTCTAATTGTTACCCAGCAAATTGCACTTAAGGCTTATTAAAAGATAATGCGGAAACAAGCAGTTTTAATGGATATACCCTATTCTCCTGGGGATGCTGGAACCACTATTTAATGTTTAGTTTAGAACTAATGCACTTGCCCGTAGGGGAAATGTAACTCTGTATCTATAAGAGAAAAAAGTGACTAGTGAATATGTGGAAAAGTCCTGAAAGTAAAAGACTGAGTCTTCAACTTAATAAAATAGAGGCTGGGAGAAACAGTTGTTTGCTGTTTGAGGAAAACTAAGTCTTAGTGTGGAGTTCAAGAATAGGCAGTATTAAAAGTAGCATGAAGGTTGCTTGTTATTTTAAATTTTCTTTTACTTAAATGTTTTATTCTAGTTGATAAATAAAATTGTTTTAAGAAAGCTGATGTTGGTTATTGTTTCTAAAAAGAAAGAAATCCAAAATATAAGTGGGAGCACTTAGCTCACAGGATTCACGAAAAGATGCAGCAGCTAGGTCCCACTCCTACTGTGCGAGTATTACCCAGCTCCACTCTGCAGAGATGAGAGGAATATAACCTCCAAGAAGCAGGAGAGGGAAATCCAAGGCCTAGCTGCTGGACTACATGGCTGTGTCAGGGGAATGTCCTGTAGGAAGAAAAGGATGAACCAGCAGATGCAGAACTGGACTAAACAACGCAGGTCCTTTAAGTGACTTTCTGTGGGGACAAAGTCATGATTTTGCCTTTTTTTTTTTTTAATACCAGCCATAAAATTATTTCAGACAAAAGATGTTAACTAGATTTTGTAAAAATGTGAGTTGCCATGAAGTTGTAGCATCTTACTGGTGAAGAACAGTAATCAAGGACAGGAAGAAAGGAGAGGCAAATTATTCTTCTGGGTTGAGATAAACAATATGCTGCAGAGGAAATTCTTACCTTTTATGTGAATTGACCACAGAAAGCCTAAAGAATGACTGTCCCTTAGTATACAACGGAGGTCTCTTCCTGCTCCTATAGGTGATATACAGCCCCTTCAGCTGAACAGAACACTTCTCCTTTACTTGCATGCTCAACTCATTGGTTTGTGGATAGAGGACAGGGCCACGTGAGAAATAAATAATCCCTAGTTATTTACCAGTGTAGGGCTCATTTAAAGCATCATTCACAGTCTAATGACCTATCCAGCATGGTAGTACTAGTATATGTTGACTAGCAAAATTGTCTTGCTCACAATTAGGCAACACTGAAAAAGTTTATACACAAATGTTTTATAATCAGTGACTGCCTGGGCAAGAGCCAATAATGTTTCAGACCAAGATTAATACTCAGTGGTTAAAAGAAGATTAAATCAGACCAGAGCTTTCATTATATACTGCTATTATCAAGTGACAACTTTAAGACTAAATAATGAAGTCAGGCATTCACTGCTGCACTACATTTTTTTTTCTAGTACCATCTGGCAGCATGAATACACCTACAATCAGAAATAAAGAAGCTTTAACTTATTAAGATTCCTGTAGACTTGTACTGCAGTATAAACACTTAGTAGTAATTACTGTTCTGATTATGGTTCAGTACGTTATTAAAGAAAATGGGTCAGGAAATGACCAAATGACATACTGGACATGCGCCCAAGTGCCAGGTCGTGCCACACTAGAGATCTCTGAGGTAGTTCCAAGCTAGATGACACATTAATACAGCACAATACAGTGCCACAAAGAAATATTAACTTAGCTCATGGGAACAGATCTGTCCACTTTATCTGTCTTAATTAGTGGATCTAATTAACTTAAACAAAATAGTGCCATTTGGTATGGCTGCACTGCTTTTTAGGCAAGACTGGGGATCTCTGTGTTGCAGGTGATAGGTACTCCACAGGATTCTAACACTCGCAGAGCACGTAGCTGCTGTTACTCACATCACTGCCTGTTGCCAAAGGAAAGTTTATTTATTAACTCCAACTGTAATATCCTTGTCTCTGACTTTACAGTCCCTCTGAATCCCCCATGAGACTACACATGACTCTCTATTCCTCGGGTCTCTGGAAGAATGAGGGTGGAACACATTTGTTGAAATGCGTGAATGCAGAATGAGAGTCACAAAAATGAAAAATTTTCATATTGTGATACCCTGATGAAACCCTGCACTCTGGTGGATGCTGCCCTGTTCTCACTTCCATAACCTCAGCCTCGTCTTGCCAAATCTGCTCTGTAGTCTGCCTCTAAGCTAAGGCTATATTCTGTCTTAAGGGAAACTTCGTAAATTGTAAAGTTGGAGTGAAAACAGACTTGAAATCTGCCACCAAATGGTGTGACCTTTCTCTGGGCAGCATTAGCCTTTTTGTTTTTTTTCTAGCTGTCTCTGTGCTCAGCATCAACTCATGGACCTGCCTCTTCTTTTTCAAATCACTTTATTGGTTTCTGTCATGAAAGAGGAACGTGTCAGAGAAACAGGAAGATGTTACCTGCTTATGTATTGAGGACAATGGCAAACTTAAAAAGCAAACCTATGATAAACGCATACAATGTAATTACTTCCTTGTTCTCCTCTTTTTATAATGCCTGACACTTCAGCATCTTAGTTCTGCAGGTTTTAGACTCTCTATTGCTGTATTTACACAGCAGCTAATTAATTTCTGGCCTGATCCTGGTCTTGACTTCTGGCCACTACCATAATTAGATTATCATAATAACAGCAATTAGAATGTTCTTTTTCTAACAGACTGGATAGCTTTGGACATTTGATCTGACCTATTCAAAAAGTCAGAGATATGAAAGATCTGAAAAAGACATTTCTGAAGACATAGAATAAAAAAGGTATTTTTGTAATTGCATGTCTCATTTCAGCTCATTACTCTCTCATTATCTTTTAACCTTCACATCTTTGTACTTGGAAAGGAAAAGATTTCTTACCATATGAAGTCAGTACCAAATCACTTGCACTGCTAGTGAAATTATCTCTCTGTTCTCATTTGTTTGTAGCATAAATACATAATAATTTGAGGATCAGACAGTACGAAAATATTAGCATCCTAGAAGCTCAGATATGGTTGTATAAACTAAAACCCAAACAATAATGTATAATCTATTACACAAATCACTATTGCTTCATGAATAACCTGCAAAAAAGAAAAAAAAAAAAGGGCCAAATCTAATGATCTAATGAAGTCAGTTCTCAAAAAAGAAACTTGTGATTCCTTCTCTGTGCATAAACAATACATGAAAATAATCCCAGGCTCCTTAGATCAAGAAAAAGTAAAACCATTTTGGACTTAATTTATTAAAGTCTGCATAAAACTTTTACTTCTATGCAAAAGAAAAACATTGTTATGAATTTAAAATGGAAGAAAATCTAGAATGAAGTTCTGAACTCAATACCAGATTTTAGTAGTGTTGTTTGCAAGGCATGTCAGCTTGGCACAGTAGAGCCCTGATCTTGGCAGCTGTGGAGACCTGAGCCACGCTTTAGAACATCCTTTCCTCCCTCACCCAAAAAGCTAACTGTTTCCCCTCACAGCAGCTCTCTACCCTGTCACATGCGAATACGCTGCCTTGGTAGCCAGAGAGATGTGCAGCCACTGCACTCTTCTCTAGCACAAGGCCACTGCTATGGAAGCTGCTGTTCCCTCTGTCTTCTCCATGTCACAACAGCAGCCTCCTAGCTGGACTGTCCTGGGCAAGAATCAAAGGAGGAAAGAAGGCATAGGGGTGTGATGGCTGCTGGCAGCTGGCTCACAGGCCCCTCTGGCTCTTGTCTCGAAAGAGGGAGGCAGCGCTGCTGCAGAGCAGTGACTCTCCCAGCGAGCAGCAGCCGCAGCACCATACGTCCCCTGAACAGCCATTCTGAACTGCTCTCAGGAAAAAGGAATGTACACAGGGTGTTTCCGTATTGGTCTTCTGGTAGAGAATGGAGTTATGACATTCATTTCCCAAATTTAAGATGATGGGAGTGGCTGGATATATTTGGGAATATATAAGGTGGGAAAAACCAGAAACAGGATCTTGGATGAGCTAATTTAACCTGTTTTATCATATCAGCAATCCTTTTGCAAATGATGATGGACAACTTCATTACTTCTTGATGAGATGCAGAAAGGAATCAACTTTATAACGCAAAAGATGCTGCTTCAGGGGATTAATACTAAATTGAATCAGGCAAAGATTACAATCGCAGCCCTGGACAACGTATATGCACAGATGGTAGCCTACGTTAATAATTTGGAAGGCGACTGGCATAGCAGAATGCAATGCATTTTAATGAACACCATTAAAACCACGAGGGTCGAGTGTGACCATATTTAAGGCCTTGCTCCTAATCTTGTAGAATTTGAAGGAAAAAAATTTATTGCTATTAACAATGAACTCAAGTTAAATCAAACTCAGTTTGTAGAATATCCATGGAAATAATTAATAAGTCAAAAAACAGCAAAGCTGGAGAGAGAAACAGCATGCTACTCTATATTTTGTGACTGATTTATTGAGGTTCCTGTTTCGGAATGAAACCATAGAAGGTTAAATTATGTATATTTATAATAGTTTATAATTAGTTTCCATTTCCTTTAATTATTATTTATTCACAGGATCTGTTTCACTACAGATTCTGGGAGTGACTAATTTCTAATGACAAAAATGGCATTTATTCTCCTCAGGAAGACAGTATCCACAGCAACACAGAGATGAGACCATACACAGGGACTGATTTGGAATAGATGTAGAAAGTCAAGTGCCTCCTAATGAGTCCTCTGTATGTCTCTCTACAGAATTAAGATATTAACAATAATATTTGTTTTAACGTCCTGATCCAGCCCAACCATTCACAGTTCATATATTGTGTAATTAACTCTTTCTCAACAGCTTCCTATTCTGTTCTTACAACCAAGAAACAAACCATGACTTAGTCTGAAGCTGCCTTTTGAGTGACAGTATGCTCTACTTAGCAAATAGAGTGAATTTCTTTCATGACTTACCTTGTTGCAGTACAGAATGTTTAAGTTCAATCGGTAAAACACTGCAAGCACTGGGGTGCCCAGGGACGTTTGTGTGCAGAGCATAACTATACATTCAAAGTTATGAACACACAACAATATAATGGCTATTAGAAATTCTCATTAATCTGCACTAGCTATCTGTAAGTGCAATCAAAACACTGAGTTAATGAACCGCCACCTTCTAATACCTGTTCCTGGTCTACAGCCTCTACAGATACAAGGTTGTTCTCACTGATGTAACCAGGAATATGTTTTAATCCAAAATAGTGGCTTTTGGTTTTCATGCTTCTCAGCTCTTGGTAGCTTTTGTTTTCATTGATCACTCTCAAAGGATCATCTTCTGCCTGACATTAACTTTCTCTAACTTGTACGTCTGATTCACTCGGATATGGCACGTTCCTGCTCATGGCAGGGGGACTGGAACTAGATGATCTTTAAAGTCCCTTCCAACCCAAACTATGATTCCACATCTTCTGTTGTCATTCAACATATTATCATCACTGCTCCTGTAATTCATTCCTTGCTTTCTATCTTTTTTTTTTTTTTGATGTGCAAATTAAACATCCAAATAATGTAACTAACAAAACAAAGTAACACAACAGCACATGAACAAAATAATTCTTTCATTAGCCATTCTAGGCACTCATCTTTTCCTGCTTTTTCTTTATCATCATAAAAGTCTACAGTATCATCAAAGAATCACCACACTGATATTATCACATTAGACATTCTGGAGCAAATGATACAGAAATTAATCTTCAAATATTCCCTTTTTAAAAATCCTTTATGCCTGTTGAGTTGCATTGTTGTTTACATTCAATCTTATATTTATTTTCACCCCTGACAGACTTGCTCTGTAGTTAATAGCAGGCTTGACTAAAGACTGTGAGTTTTATTACCTAAAAAAAATCACAATTAGCTGTTTCTGCTACTGTGGAAGTAAAAAAAAATTGGCTAGCACTATAAATCCTTCCTTTCACTGAATAACAATTTTTACCTTATGAAGAGAAATTCTGTAAAGATTGTATACATACAAGACCAACAGAATGCATTTTATTACATATCCTTTAATGCAAAAAACTAGTTTGTTGATAAAATTCAATTTGATCCCTTTAGTTTCCAATTCATCATAGCTATACTCTAATGGAAACTCTATACTCAGATGGAAAGTAAGATCCTCTTGCATTTCTCTCACATTTTAACATGAAATCTGTTTAATTGGTAATTAAACAGCTAACGCCATAATTTTTGTTCTGCAAAAATAAATACTAGTTCAACAGAGTTTTATGAACTTATTTTCAAGAGTCGGGATTTTAATAATGATCTAAAAGTTTGTGTGAATACAAGTATATGGGCTGGCAATATTTCTAACATTAATTAAGACTATTTCCTTAATTCCTTCTCTTAAGTATTTTTAAAAAAAGTTTCATGCAGGTATTTTTATTTGGTTTTCTGCAATATTGTATTTTAATTACTGTATTTTATTATTATACAATTATTTATTGTATAGTAATTACTGTATTACTGTATTTTAATCAGTAGGTTTGAAACCATTAATTGGAGATTATGTGCTATAGAGAAAAGAAGTATATTTTACCTATGGTTAACCACAGGTTAAAGAATAAAAGGAAGCTGCATTTGATTCTGTTGGAATTAGAATTAATATAACCTGCCTTTTGAACACAAAAGTGTTTAATTATCTGTGTGTGTTTTCTCCATAACTTCGTTTTGTAAATGTTTTTATGGGCAAGTTAGCAACTTTCAGCTAGTAAGAAAAAAAGGAATGCTTACAACGGTCTCTAGCAAGCATATTTGTGGTCCTCTGGACATTGATGATTTTTTTTAGATTTAGGTAATAATAAGTAGCGTTTCAAGTTACAGTTTCCTTCTTCCACAGATAACTTCATATAGACACAGTGCAATGATTTTCTCCCTTTACAACACTTCTTTTTTACTAAGCTATAAAACATCTCTAACAAGTATCTCAGAAAACTCTTACCCCCCACAGAAATCTGACACCAGGTATGATTTGTAATGGCAATCAGCCTTGGTGAACTCTCTAATGTAATTAATAGTTTGTTCTAATTACCTTCCAGAGCGTATTTCATGTCCTGGGCAAACAGAGTCCACATGATTTCAGCACTGATCTTCCCCATGTTCAGCTCTTGAGGGAACCTGCAATCAATCACATTACATTAGTTTACCTGCTGCTAGAAATCATGCTTACAGCTGCACAGCAGAAAGGCAAATATTTCCAAAAAATAATTCCCCTACAATACACTTACTGTATTTTGTGTTTTTTAAAATTATATGAACCATCCAATCTTCAAATAAAAACTTTCCTTAGTCAAGTGTCAGGGGCCAAAGTAATTAGTTTAATGTTGCACCAATTCCCTCACTTGACATTTTAAATCAAGAAACACCCATCCATCTTGCAGATAACTCCTCAACTTTAGATAAATCAGATGCCTTATGAAAAACCTCAAACAGGTGGCTCAGATAATAGCAGCTACAGGTTTTCCTTAATTCCCTTATTACGCTGGAAAATAGTGAAGTTCTCTGTGAAGCTATATTGGTTTATAGTAGTTAAATCCATGACTTTCACCTTGAAGTATGGATAAAACAGTAAAGAAAATAAAGGGTAGAAAAATGCACACGATAGAAGTGGTTTGGGTTTTTTTTTTGTCTTTTATTTTTTGGTCTTATGTTTCACCTCATCTTTGAAAAACATTCCTTTTTAGATATTTTTTGCTGTTATCAAGTAAGTATTTTTCCACAACTTTCTCACAGATCCCAGCTGCTTCTTATTCTACGTAAAAGAAAAGCTTTAATCTTCAGTTACCACCTTCACTGCTTAGCTACCAGCTAAAGCTGACATTCTAGTGACACACACTGCATGTTTCACATCATATTTAAAAGGAGAGCTATTTGTCTGTCTTTTTTTAATAAAAAAAGAAAAGTCTGTCCTTACACCAGGTGTGGGACTGACATCAACACGAACAGCTCTGAGGGCAGAGAAACAGACCTGCTGGTCACACACCAGAGAGCAGAGTCCTCCACAGAACTCTGAGCAGTAAAAGAGCTGTTCGTACTACAGCGGTGCAGGGAGAGCCATGTGAATACACCAGAATTTACCATGAACACAGAAAATCATCAGAAAACATATTCATGAGGAAACACATAGAGCTGTACGGCTTTTGTCTTGAGTTTAGTACACCACTTTACACTAGCAGAGAATTTGATCCAAAGTATTTTGACCTTTTACCAAAGCACTAATGAAATTCAAAAAATATTCTCTCATAATTTTTGTAAAAATGTAATTTTTTTTCTTATTGCCAAAGAAAGAATGAGAATGATGTACAACTTTAAGAGGACAGCAGTATAAGTAATGCATTCTTTTCAGAATTCTTTCCAGGAATATATTTGACACTGATAGTATCTGCAAAGAAAAATCACTTAAACAGCTCATTAGCTCTGTCACTTTAATATGAAACATTTGCTAGCTCAGATCACTGATATGCCTTCATTATGCTAATAGATTTTCAATTACAGAACTTTGTATTCATTCTGTTAACAAAAAATTAATTGCTATTCAAAAACTCAAATGTATTTTAGCTATAACTGTCAATTTCTTTACCTCCAGTCCAGTCTGAGTGCTCTTTTAGCACCAGATGTGAACTTTGACAATGCTGCTTTGAGGAAATATTTAAAAGTTGATTTAATATTGACACTCTCTTTTGTTCATAATGGAAAGCTGGCCATAATCCAGGGCTGGGTTTGATAAAAATGCATTTGTTGGATCAGTGGTATATATACGTGTATACATTTTAAGTTGTGAAAGCACAAGCCCATACAAGCTGCAATTAATCTTTGTACTATGTTGCTTAAATTACTGTAGTTCGACACATTATCCTCGATGCATCCCACTGGGCTTCAGTTAGGTACCTAAAGTTCACACCCAGTTCTGTGTCCCCAAGAAAGATAACCTAATACATAACCATCAACTGGACATACTAACGAAATCTTTCCACCCAGCACCTAGGGTATGGATATTTGCAATTTCATTATTACATGGCTGCATTTTTGTATCCAGACCTGCAGGACTGACTGCCACTCCCATACTCCAGTTTCATTTTATCCAACACAGTGACCTCTCTTAGCAGGAGATTACAGCGACAAAAAAAATCATACAACAAAAACCACCACTATATTTTAGTATAATCTTTTACTTTTCATGTGTAATTAATTTGCTTCATGGCAGCTATGATACCTGTAGGTGCATTCATCAGAGACTCAAATAATAGACTTTTAATTTGTCCAATGTAGGTTAGTAATGTAATGTGTACAGGTAACCTAATCAGCATTTCCAGCCAGTAAAATTGATTTAACATGCTAATGTACCTAATGCCTGTAGATCTCACTGTGCTGTTATATTGGCCATAAAACACACTTCTCCAAGCTTTAACAAGCTTGGAAATGACATCACATAGCTTGCCAGGGTTCAGCTAGACTTTATTACATTAAAGTTTCCTGTAGTCTGGAAGTGTGACTTCCAGATAAATGATCCTGATTCAGAAAGTAAAACTACTTGCTTATCACACTATAACTACAGAACTCAGGCTTCAGCACTATCCCAGCCCCTTCTCTATTCTCTGATACCATTATTTTTCCACTTTTTGCAGTTATGAACAACACTGGTAGGAATCCTGTAAGCAAAGCAAACTTCTAATTTTCAACACTGCCTTCACAAGTTTGAATGTTTGCTATTTCAGCTTTACCCAGCTCAGACAGGTATGCACAATAGGAACTGTGATAAATATTGTTTTCACACACTAGAAATAGACATTTCACATCTGATTCATGGCTTTCTTTTATCCTGTCATTCATATGATTTGTGCTGACACAAGAAAACAATTTTTGTATTATTCTGCTCTGCATTCTTTATTGTGTTCACTGATGTATAGCAATTTGGGAGAGTACATCTTGTATCACAAAATGAGCCACAAACTACTTCTTAAACAAATTTTAAAATTATTTAAAAACTTATAACAAAATGATAAAAACTTACAAACACCTGTCAGAAATAATTGTTGAATATCTTGAAATAGCTGTTCAAGATTGACAGAACACATCATGCATTCAAAAGATCTGCTCTGGATGTCAACAAAGAGGAAATAAAGCCAAAACCTGTGTCAATAAGTATCACAGAATTGCGATAGAGTAAAATTCTGTCCTTAACTAAAAAGGCTATAATGTCGTGGCTACTGTTTCAAACATTAGCTGGTCAGGATAGCAATGATGACTGCAATACACTCTTTCTCTAGGTATCCAGTATTGATAACAATACATTATATAATAAAATAAAATATATAATTATTGTATAATCATTATACATTATAATTATTATATATTATATATAGTTATTATAATTATAATAATATATAATTATTATATTTTATATAATAGTATGAAACAACTATTTAAAATCTCTGTAGATTAAAAAAAAATTAAAATCCAAATGACCTTTTAATTTATTATTAAAATCAAACAATTACTTGTGTATTTTAAATATAAACCTAAGAAATCCATTGATATAGGCCTTTTAAAACATGTCAGATTATCCACAAAAGTCTCGATTATCCACTTAATTTCCACTCGATGGAGTTCTTATGCAAGTGTGGGCATATTAAAACAGATCTCAAGAAAATAAGTTAAAGCCTTGCAGAATTTCAAATAGGCAAAATTTTTATGTATTTTGTTAAATGTAGCACATCAGAAACTGAAGCTTCCTTCAACACTTCTCCCAAATGTTTCAAAAGTCAGATTTTTCATTCCGTTAAACCCCATAATATCTATCAGCAAAGCTGGTTCAACTTCACTAATTGTAGCAGAGGTGGGACCATTCAAGCAGACAATGTTTTAGCTATTTCTCATACCACATCCCAGACCTTGTGTTGATGGACATGGAACAAAAAAGACCACTGACCTCCATACTGCAGATAATTTCAGCTACATTACTGTTACGATTTAAGGCGCAAGCCAGTGATAGCAAATCTAATTAAACACCATGATCTGCATCTGATGCACTGTGTCACACAGACAATGAATTTGCAGATCTCATTTAGAGAAGCAGCATTACTGACTCCAACACAGGTGAGATGAGGGGAGGCTGACTTAGACTGCGCTTGAACTCTAATGTCAAGCATATATCAGCATCTCTACCATAAGTACAAATGCCTCTACAGAAATTGGTCCTGCCAGAGCAAGAAGAGAAGCCAAGTGTAAGATGACGAGCTTGAAAGGAATGTTCCATTTAACTCCACCAGCAGGACTGTTTGTGTGAAAAATGTGGGAAATGCCTGTATTATTTCGATGAACGTTACATTCATTTTTGTTGATTTGATGGTTACGAAGCAACGTGCCACACAGTGACAAGCTGGTTAACACCTCCAGGGCTTTTTTCCAGTCTTTATTCTTCTATGAAAGTGTCAAGAATGCTTCTAGTGGCTGAGCATCTGCCAGGAGATACTGGACAATATTGGAAATTTTCACAGTATGCTTCTAGTCTCTGTTACTTGCTGGGTGGTTTGTGCCTTATCTAAGGGAAGGGCTAAAAATTACGTCATGTCTACTTCCCAATTTATACTTACATTATCTGGTTTTAGTTTCCCTAACTTTTACTATGTATTTTAAACAATCTACTCCATTGTTATAATACCACTTGTGCATTCGATTAAGAATATCACGCAGTTGCACACGTGCAACTTGAGACTGCAGAACACTGATGAAGGCTTTATGTATATATGTACTAGATGCACGCGGAAACCTTTTTTTCCTGTAGGGAAGTGTAATTGGTCTGGCTATGGTAGGCAGCGCTCCTGCCACAATTTTCCTCAGAGAGCTTTACGCATCAGTAGTCACATTTACTTTAATTTGGTTACTCATGTTTCTAAGATTACTCATGTAATAATAATATATAATTTATTATTTGCATTACAGTAGCACTTAGAGGCTTATGGTAGGTTTAAGAAATTATTATGCAGGAACTTTAAAATATAGAATAAGAAAAAATCACTGACCTTCAAAACTCACAGTTTAAAAAGACAAGACAGATAAAGGGGAAAAAGACAAAGTAGAAGTGACTTGCTTAAAATCCTGTAACAGGTGAATATCACCAGAAAGAGAACTTAAGCTTTTGAATCTTCCTTCTGAGCCCTTTTCCCAGCTGGGACAGGGTTCTAGTTTGCTTTAATATACATAAATATAAATATATATACGCATACTATTACATCAGTATTCAGGGAAAATATGAAATAAATAAGAATAGAAAATTCCAGGTGATAATTAACACTTGATATTTATCTCCTAGTTCGTGACTCCAACAAAGCTTTCTCTTCCCTTGCTCCCAGCTTGCACTTGGTCAGAGAGATGCACTTAGGATTCTGTCAGCCATATTTCACTAAATTGACAGGCTGAATTATCAGGATTATGGAAAATGCTCATATTAGTATTGTATACAATAAGTATGTAAATGTAAACTGCAGAGCAGAACGTGACTGAGATTTTATTATGCCTGCCATTCTTCAGAACTAATCTGTTCAGATGGTTTTGCCTCAAAGTATATTATGTATATTTAATATTTTCAACACCTTCTTAATTTTCTAATTCTAACACCTAAGCACCGATAGGTAAAAATGAAGGAAGGTGGCTACCATTAAAACTGCTTGAAGCAGCCTAAAAATAGTATTGTAAAAAGGAAGGCAGCTTCTTATAAACTCCATGTTATATTACATTTGTTCCTCACATCTTGTTATAATGCTAAAATCATTGTAAGTACAACTTTTGACAACTGTAAGTATAAATTTTAATTTGTGCTATAAATAGCTCTGGCACACCTTGAGTTTGATTCCAAATGTTAGAAGCAGTATTAGTGTTTTTTCAATTGTAACATATCTTTCTGGCTAAGAATAATGACAGAAGCAGCTATATAATTCTACTTGTTTTCTGTAAAAGTGACCTCCACACAGAATACTCAGATGCTGCTCAAGTTACATGTCACAATTCACAGCAGTCACCACTGACTTATCTGTATTTGGAGTCTCAACAGAAGGCAAATTCCAACATGTATCAAAATACACACACAACAAAGCAAAAATTAGCCAAAGCATTAAACTATGAAGGAGAAATGAGTCCCAAAGAAGTCTTTTAAGTTCCCTATATTACAAAAAAATCATAGCAAAATTCTTTGTAGACCCAGGTAGTTAGATTAGCATAGAAGTTCTCTGGTTCTCTGACAAAATACACAACAGTTAGAGTCACGTGCAAGGCTGATTCTCCTTTTCTTACTAGGTTTGATGTAAGAGAAACTTCCTCTACAGATGAACAAATTCAGCGAGAGACAATCCCTCACTGAAGGACTGAAATTATTGTTCAATTCCAAACAAGTTACAGACAAGCTTAAGGATTTCTTAGCATGATTTGTTGCTGTGCACAAGATATTAATGGATGCTAAAGCTGGGGCTTGGGTTCAAAACCTAATCCAAATAAAGCCAAAGGGTATGCCAAGCTCTCTGACAAGCTTAAGAGAAAGAGACCAAGTCTCCTCATAATGTAAAAAGAGCTGGACTGCATAAGAAACTAGTCAAATGGTTAGTCTAGGGTTTATTTTTGCAAATCAAAGACTGAGATACCATCTCTAAGTTGTGTGAGCTGCAGGCAGACAAAGTCTAGAGAATTTTTAAAATGGATGGTAACAGAAATGGAAGACAAGGAGCTTAATGGGTGTCATACTTCAGGGCAATGGCTCATCTGGTCATTCTGAGCAAGGAGATCTAACCAAGAACCAAGATACATCTATATGTAAATAAGCACTGACTCCTGTCACATATTTCTTACTCTATTGGAAACAGAATTTCATGTTCCTAGATTTCAGATAAAGGTCTGGGCAAAAAAAGCGAAGTTATTTCTCTTTTTCCTAAACTCTATCTTAACTGTATTCCAAAAATGCAATTACTGAACTTAATCTCAAGTCCTCTTTCAGATCAAACTCTTTGAAAGAAACCCAAGAAAGGGATTAGTGACTTCACAGTAGTTTGCACAATCTTTTACACTACTCAGAGGAAGGAGATACATTTGAAAGAACCTATCAGGCATGCATTTGTCAGAAAAGAAGTATGCATCCTAGAATTTCTCCATCAAGTTGGAAGAACAATAACAGCCTTCATATGAGGACTAGTTTATTCATATTATTATGCTTTTGAAATAATTTTTTCTAAAAGGGTGACGGTAGCCATCTCTCAAGAGCAGAGGCACTGTAATTGTGGGAGCTGTAAAGCAGCACAGAAAGGAGACAGCCTCCTTCCAGTCTCCTACATTATAAGTATCTGCATAATATTAATTATTAAGCCTGTTATTCTACAATTTGTTTAACCCCTCATCATCATGATAATGAAGCACAATTGTATTGGTCTACACATGCTGTCCTTTTGTGCATTGTAAAGCCTGTGATCTAAGAACTATACATAATGGAAAATCTGAGGTTCTTTCCGGCGTGTGAATCCACAGAAGGATTTGTTTCCTGTGGAGTCAATATTCTCTCTGTTCCCTATGTCTAAGCAATTACTAAAATATGTGTTTCTATCATTTGCATACTTTAATTTAGTGTTTATGAGCTACGTGTATACTTCACTCTGAATTGCCTCTTAACTTCCTTTCTAAAACTCATGCTAGTTTCCATACTCACAACAACCAGAGACTGGTGGCTATTACACAGCTATCATTGTTCTGGGTATTCTGCAACTATCAGTTATTGTTGCAGCATTGTTATATGTGAAAATCTAACAGGGCTTAACACAAATCGGAAGCACACAAAATTTTCCACGTTAAAGACGAACGGCAACAACAGCAGCCGAGTTATTAAAGGGAAGTGATAATCAAAGGTCAAAGCATCTTTGTAAGGAATTTTGTATTATTTGGATTTTATCACCTTTACCTTTTAGGTAAAAAGACTTTATTTTGCAAACTATTTCAGAATTTGATCCCTAAGCAGCAAATGTCAGAGAAATTTCCCATGCAAATCACTACATATTTCATTTTCTAACCTTCGTAAAAGCCACACATTTTCACATTTCTCGGTAAAGCAAGAGGACGACCAGGAGAGTGCTCTATTAGTCATTTTTAACTCTTGCTACAATTATTTCTGTCTCATAGGCAATAATTTCCCCAATTTCTCTGTGATTCTTAGAGCAATACTATAAAATCTCAGTTTATCCAAAACATTGCTATTAAAATCACCTTCCTCACTCGATATGACAGTCTCCAATCCTCAACTCATATGTCAACCATATAATACTATTTGGTGGAACTTCTTAATAAACAGAATATGCTAGGTTTCCACTGGAGATAAATTAACCATTAAGTAGTTTTAACATGATCATTTCCATGTATTTCTAAAAATACCAAACTGCATATAAAAGCTAGCCACTTATGAGTGTCTTCTCTCAATTGATTTTAATTAAGTAAAAATTTAATGAAAACTGTTTACACTGCCTAGTTCTAACGAAGTGCTATATATAAAACCACAGATCAATGGAATGAAATTGAACTCAGCTTGAAAGAAAATGAGAAGAATCAATATATGAAGCAAAATGTAAAAAAATCCAAAAAGCATTTATCCTAGATATCACTGCATGTCTCCAATCCTAAACTAAGAAATTCCTGTCACAACAATTAAAAATGCTTTTTCTGAATTTGTGCTACTAAATCTGCACTGTGCTACATTTTAAGAATACAGGAATCCCTGAACCTCAGATGCACATTCTCAGAACAGCTCATATTCCGTACTTGGTGGGTCCAGTCTCATTCAGGTGCTAAAGAGAGTCCAGTCCTGGTGTGTGAATACCCTCATTTTTGTGCTGTTAATGCAGCACCAAGTTATATTGCAACATCTGTGGAGTGCTGGGTATGGTCACTGTTTCACTAGCTCTTAAGAAAAAATGTCTATCTTACTTTGGAAAATAAGTATTCCATTTAAACCATGAACAAAAAGTTCATTTATTCTCACTTTTCGTGTCCTATCCAAATAGGGACTTTGGTTAGGTTATCTACTATCCAAAGTCCTTATTTTTAACCAAATCAATGTTCCTTTTCCTGAAGAAAACATAGTGGACAAGACGCATACCTTATACAGTCTATGCAACTAATCTGGTCTCAAAGTGTATGATGCATTGTTACACGAGAAAATGACAGCGAGTCTTGTGAAAAAACAGAATATTGCTTTGTTAAACAGGATAACTTTCACAAGTTTAACAAAATAAGTGATATTCATATGCTTTCACAGAATGAATTGTAGTTGATATAGGGGAGTTACTGAAGCAAGACACAAAACACATCAGATACACTTGCCATCATCAAAGAAACATTCTAGAGTTAGCCTGACACAGTGTAATTCATGATACAGTTTACCTGACTTTTTTCACATTGTCCCATGCTTTTGTTGGTGGGGTTTTTTGTTTTTGTTTTTTCCTCCCACTGAAGTGTATTTCCTAACCCACTGACTGACAGGTTACAGTTATGCTGTTTCTTCAATATGTTACTATCCTTGACTTCACAGATTTTTAAAGCATTCTAGCTCCTGAAGCCTGAGAAAATCTGCTCCTGCACAAGAGGTATGCTCTCTTCCAGGAGCTAAGGTCTGAGATGCTGCTGAGAGGGTACCACAAGTTGTCAAGACTTATCCACTGCTACTCTTTCATGTGGGCTCGAATGACACTGGAAGTGAGAACCTGGGCAGAATCAAGGAAGGCTACAATGCCCTGGGGGTGCAAGTTAAAAGTACTGGTGCCCAAGTTATCTTTTCTTCCAGTGAGAGGAAAGGGTGCAACCAGAAATAGAAGTATAATGCAAATCAACTTCTGGCTTCGTGGCATCATGAGGGTTTTGGCTTTTACGACAATGGGACATTCTTCAATGACTGTAACCTGCTAGGGAAGGGTGGGCTCAACTTGCCTAGAAGAGGCAAGGGCATCTTTGGCAGCAAGATGGACAACTTGGTCTAGTGGAAGGTGTCCCTGCCTTTCTCCACAGCCTCCTTCTAGAGACACTGATGTGTTACAGTTCACCACGAGTGTGGTGGGTGGGGAACTGGCTGACAGGCTGTACCCAGAGGGTGGTGGTCAACAGCTCCTTTTCAAACTGACAACCTGTAACAAGTAGGGTCCCCTAGCGATCGATACTGGGCCCAACACGGTTTAATATCTTCATAACTGATCCAGATGATGGGATCGAGTGTAACCTGACAAAGTTTGCTGATGACACCAAACTGAGTAGAGAACTGGACACTTCGGAAGGGAGAGTCACCCTGTAGGGAGACCTGGATAGGCTGGAAGAGTGGGCTAACAAGAATCTTATGAAGCTCAACAAGGACAAGCGTAAGGTCTTGCATGTGAGAAAACATAATCCAGGAGTGCAGCACAGACTGGGATCTACCAAGCTGGAGAGCAGCTCTGTGGAAAGGGACCTGAGGATCCTGGGGGATAAGCAGCTCAATATGAGTGAACAGTGTGCTGCTGCAGCAAAGAAAGCCCAACAGGATGCTGGGTTGCATCAACAAGGGCATGACCAGCAATAAAGAAGTCATCATCTCACTCTACTCTGTGCTTGTGAGGTCACACCTGAAATACTGAGTTAAGTTTTGGTCCCCTCTGTACAAAAAAGATGTGTACAGTCTGGAAAGGGTCCAGAGAAGGGCCACAAAGATGACCAAAGGACCGAGAAGCCTACCATATGAGGAAAGGCTGAGGGGATTTGGTTTGTTCAGCCTTGAGTAAAGAAGGCTTAGAGGACACCTTATCACCATGTTCCAGTATTTAAAGGGTGGCTACAAAGAAGATGAAGACTCCCTTTTTACAATGAGTCACATGGAAAAGACATGGAGTAATGGGTACAAGTTACTCCTGGGGAGATTCCAATTTGACAAAAGGGGAAAATTTTTCACACTGTGAACAATCAACCATTGGAATAATCTCCCCAAGAAAGTGGTGAACTCCTTATCGCTGGACACTTTTAAGATTCAGCTGGGCAGGGTTCTGGGCCATCTTGTCTAGACCATGCTTTTGCCAAGAAAGGTTGAAGCAGATGATCCTTGAGGTCCCTTTCAACCTGACATTCTGTGATTCTACAAAGTACTAAAGTACTAAACAAGAGTATAAAACACACAGTGTTCACAGAGGAAATGAGACAGATCCTTACACTGCAAAGACGTAAGAATCAGTTAATAAGAAATTAAAAAGTTCCACCAGAGCTGTCTTATTTCTTAAATTTGTATTAAAACAACACACATAACTATTTTAGTGTATGTGGTATACAATTAAATGGAAGTTTTTTTACTAAAAATGTGCAAAGGCACAAAGTTTAGATCTTGATTTCCAAATGCTCGAGCATATTTCAGGTGAAGCATTTGTTCTTGATTTTTTTGTTCCTTTTAATTGAACAGATATTTTATTTATATAGCAATTTCTGTTGTCTCACAGTGTGTACAATGCACATTTGACAAGTGCTGGGAAGTCCTAGATTTGTTTGTGAATCAGGTTCTAATCACATTTTACATTGCTTTAACTAGTAGAATGAGAAATTTACAATTTAAATACCAGCCCTTCAGGTTTCTCTCTCAAACTTGTCAGGTTTCTTATGTCAAATAACATCTGCAGGTTGCCCCCAAAACTCACACTGAATGGTCTGGTACAGTCGTTCAGTTGCTGCAATACTTGCAGAGGCAATCATGTCATTTTTCATCTGGATTCATCATCTGATGCAGTTCAAACTGCTCTATCACAGCATCTCTTTTTTTTCTTTTTTTTTTTTTGCCTCCAAGGTAGATATAAAAATAGAGTTTCCAAAACTGGTTGAAGAAGAAAATTCTGAACAACATTTATATTATTGTGAAAATTCCTATCAGAATGCTTGAAGCTCTCCTGGGGATCTTCAGTAACCTCATTTCTACAACAGGATTCAAAAGGACGTAGGCCTGAATATTTCATTGAGACACTGCATGGCCAGGTATTTCTGATGAGTAATCACAGTTTTGCAATATTCTTATGCATTCAACTTATATTTTCCTTTCATCCATTTTCTTTCTGGGGTAAGCAAGGGGGAAGAGGCAATCTGTTAATTTTCTCAATGGTTTTTACATGATGCTTTTGTGTTAGGAAAAACTTTTCTTTTAAACAAAAATGTATCCAAAGCAACTCTGAGTAGCTTTTCAAATTTTTCCACCCGCAGCCTCTTTGTCTCTTACTCCTGATGTCTCCTGTTTCTCCAAGCCACTTTATTCCCTCTATTCATGCTGCCACTTCAAAACAACAGTGAAAATGGGAGACATCACACACACAAACTCTCTCCCTTTATCTGCCCCAACTCTGGCTGCTGCTGATACTCTTTTCACATTTTACACAACCACTTCGCTGTACTTTAGGGAATCTCCTAATCCCCTCGGAGGAACTCTGTTCTTTATCCCTTTCCTTTCTCCCTCATGTATGTATAAGAATATAGTTAGGACAATTTTTAGGATAATTAACCCACAATTATTCTTGTTTGATTTCCATGAAAAGCCTTAAATGAAAGACATACATGTATTCAATTGTTAGATGTTTCATAATAAGTATATTTGTTATAGACAATCAGACAAAAACCTGAGCTTTTGTTAATAGATGAACTTCACACAGAGTTGTATAAATTGAGTAAACAGGAGAAGAGTAGGGTAAGAACTCGTCCCTTAATATGGTTGATGCAGGTAAGGACTGAACAAAGAGAACTTTGTTATTCAAATGAAACAGTCCATTTATTTAAAGAAAAGAAAGAATCAGAAGGCAATAAAATACCTTCCAACTTCTGGTTATTGCCAGGAGGTTTCTTTGGTAATTATAAAAATACCATAAAAAGGTATGGTACCTTCCATCAACAGCCAAGCACATCTCTACATACAGAGTGCCTTTCAGTATCTACGCTATTTCGGCTGAAAGAAATAGACTTTTTCTTGCTTCCCTTCAGACAATTCCATTAAATGTCACTGCAGACACCTCTACTGCTTAGCCATAATATGGTTATAAATTTCAATTTTAACTTTTTGCATAAATCATCACAGCTAGACTATGCCCAGATTTTCTAGAATCTCTCTGTAAAATAGCTCCAAAGAGCTAAAACTTTTCCCTAGGCCCTCATCTTGTCACTTTTCAATTAGTGTGACATCCATTTATCCAGCCTTAATATGTGAAAAATGTTCCTTTGCACTCCTGTATATTTAATTTTCAAAACCCAGTACTCTGTCTCCTCCTTCTATGTTTATCAGTTTGCTCTCTCTTCTCTTCTAGTGTATGTACCATATTCAACTTGTCTTGGGTTACTGATTGTAACTCCCTCATCTGTTATATCTTCAATTCTGAGAAGTCAGCTTCCATCCAGGATATTGCTTGCCATTTTATAAATTTTTAAGTCAGCCTGGCTAGGCCTTCTCTCTGGCCAATCATAAATTTGCAGAGGGTCTTTTTGTGACGTTCATTATTCTTTACATATCACTTAAAAAAACCTCAGTGTGATTTGAACATCATGTATGCCAAGATACTATAGTAATGTTTATGCCATCACATTATTTCCCTGAACTCTCCCTTCGATCTAAACATTTAGTTCTCTTACATAATATTTTGCTAATATATAATACAACTTTTTGGGATGGTTCATATACTACGTCTTTAGTGTTCCAAACCCAAAAAGTTATCTTTCCACAATGAGAGCACCAAGTCTTTATCAAACTACGTCAATGTCATATTCTGCATTTTAAAAAATACCTAGCTAGGATATATTTCAAATACAACTACTGATTCAGTTGTATTTCCTGTCCTTATTTTAATAAACCCATGATTCTTAATTTTTATGGGGAAAGTAATTACTTACTGGTTTAAAACAGGTGTATACGCTGTTTTATCTTCATCTATGATGGTGACCATCAGAGTAATAAGTTGTGCCCAGAAATCCAAATTCTTTGTTGTTGGTCCCTGTTCTTCTTTAGGAACTTCTTGTTTCTTACCCTGTTAAAAAAAGATTGAATATATATTACAAAAATTAGAGAAAATATTATGAGATTTCCACCTACAGATTATTACTTGGTTGGAAAGAGTGATGTATTAAGAATCTTCGGAAATTTTGGACAAAGACTGTCTATCCAACTTAGAGTAGCTACTATGACATACTGTACCTGGCTGTGAACATCTATCAAAAAATATACACAGTGCTAAGACAGCCAGATCAGCAATGAAGATCAATAGAGACTTGATTTTTAGTGCATGTTCTCACTTAAATTAAAGACATTCTTAAATTCTTGGGCTGAAACTGAGTGCAGGTAAAATTGTCTGCTGAGGCAAAACTTTTATACCCTACACAATAAATACTGAAAAAAAAAAGATAATAAATATTTCTTGTTTTGTCTTGGATTATATGCTAAAGTTATTGGGCCTAACAGCTGCTATGTGGTTTGCTGTAAATGAAAAAACTGGTAAAATACCCCTTTATTTTTTAATAGCCAAAATAAAAAGGCTACTGCCCAAAATATTCTGCACAGAGATTTTCCAGGGACTCACAGATCGACTGCCAGAACCACAGTCTGTATTTACGTGTGGCAGAGGAAAACACCACAAAGCACCACAAAGTAGGAGAGGAAAAAGAAAATCTCTGGACACATAACAGTACTAGGAAATGGTACATATAAATATCCAAATGTAAATGAAGAGGACTGCAACCAGTTTCACATCCAAAGCAGAGAACCTGAGATTCCCCATTACATTTTTGTAATAATCACAAGGGAGGACATGACATACTGATGTATCAGATGGATTACCAACATGACTCTCCAGTCATTAATTAAAAGTTTGTCAGTAAAGCAGTGGTTTTTACTCCTCTTGACTAAAAGTCTGCCTTTTGCACCTTTTTATATAGTTATAAATATGCATCAATATTGACCGTTTACAAACTTCTACTTAGAATTTTATACTTTTTCATCTCACTAAAATGTGCATTACAGCTAGATTTTCTCTACAGTTTTATGAATTCTTAGTCCATGGTTTCCTAGCTGAAAGTATTTTTCAGTTCTTCGCTTGACAGAAGGATCAGATTCCTTATCAATGTCCAATAAATAATGTAATTGCTGAAAACAAAATATGAAAAGAAATATTTTCATCTCTGTGTGAACACACACACATAATTTCTGCCATACAGAAAGCTGTGGTATGTCTGTACATGCAGGTCTCTTCTACACAGCTGTCAGAGACAGAAAGTTGTCTTTTCACTCAATGAGTAAGAGAAAATAAACGTGTATTATCTATATATGCCTATATAAACATATATTCCCTGTACTTCTCATTTGTAATCCAAGTATGACCACTTCAATGGACCCCATATCCCTTTGAATAGATATGACACTATATTAGTGTTATAATGGATTAATTAAATGTTATCTTAACCTCAATTAACTTTTATCTATTCACAGCATTTAGAGTGGCAGAAAGGGAATTTCAACAACATTTAATTGAAATTGTTTTTGTGGTCACTGTGGAATATTTTAGAAAAGTACCATTAATCACACTGTTACATGCTCAGCTGATCTACAAATGCTGCGGCTTCAGTGTCTAAAGCAATTGAAACAAAGGTGAGGCTCAGAAGCAGTTACAATGGACGGTGTGACTAGTATCGCCGGCAATTTATAACCCCACATGCAAGCAAGAGTGATTTTCAAAACAGAAACTGATATTGGAGCATTAATGTCACTCACAAGGGTGTTCCTTGGTCTGTATTATACTTTCATTAAAAGACCTTGTTTCTATATTGAAGATTTATTTATAATACATCATTTTTTTTCTCAGAAGCT
The DNA here is from genome assembly GCA_026546715.1 of Gallinago undulata. NCBI lineage: Eukaryota > Metazoa > Chordata > Aves > Charadriiformes > Scolopacidae > Gallinago > Gallinago undulata. The sequence continues at coordinate 27,585,518 of JAOTQQ010000071.1, forward strand.
AGTACATGATTATGCCAAAACATCTGAAAGGCAGTTGTACAAGACAAAGCCAGTTCACTTTTAGTCCAACATCTTATCCAAGAACTGCATTTCACAGAAAAACCTGCAGTAGCACGTAGCTGAGACAGCTCTTCATGACTGTGAATGTGAATCAAAGAATGTGAAACTCTGTTCTTTAATACAGATAGGAAAAAGCAATTCACTTACAAAGTAATAGTTGCACAAGGAGGTGCTTTCTACAAAAGTTCTCTGCCACAGAAAACTTTTAAATTTTTTGTAGTCATTTCTGAATAAAAAGAGGTAGACCTTCAAAAGCAACTAAGTGGCTTGGCTTCCCAAATCTCAACTGGAAAATCAACCAGGGACTCACAGATAAGTAGAGCAAAACTGAGATAGCCCTCAAAGCATAGGTCCATCCATGTGCTAGTCTACAGCATCTTAATAGAGAAACTCCAATTCCCAAAAGCTAGGATATTATTAGTACATTATTGACCTGACTTTAGGTGCTATACCTCTAAGCAGAGATAAATCACAAGGGAAGAGTGCTGTGCTGCTATAGCTGTGTAACATCTGGCTGCAGAACTAGGTAATTTGTCACTAGCTCCTTGTCTTTTGCACCATGCTTCACTGTGACAACACACAGAGCTGAGTTACAGGCAAAGAAAATATCTCCAAAACCAGGTAGAATTTCAATACTATTCTGCTGAGCAGGTGTCAGATATAGAGTATCCTAGTGGTTTTTCCCAGTGTATTGGTGCTATCAGTCATGAAATTATTTGTGCTGATCAAGAGCTCTTCAGAGAACGGGAAGAGTTTGATTTGCATTTTATTGGTTTCACTCGGAGAAAACTGCAAAAAGAATTACTGAAAGGACTTCATTGTGAACATCAGCCAAGATTTCAATTTTTTTTGTTGTTTTCTTAAGAAAACAGGAACAGCAACATATTTGTGATTTGAGTCAGAAAGTTATCAAAGAGCTTTTGATACTAAACTACTTTTCAAGTTATTTTTTTCAATATAAGGCAGCTTGCTCTTCACTCAGATCAGTGTTAATTATAAAGAGAAAATACTGCATCTCCTGCCTAAGGAATTAGGTAGTTCCTCATCAGAGTGCTTTGTCTCAAATAATGAGGACAGTAATATACGTGTCAGTAAGACTGTCAAGATGTCATGTTTTACTGTCTGTAGTACTCATTTGTTTTTTCTCATCAGCTGTTCTCTTTGTAGTCTGGTATAAAACTGCATTATGACATTTTTGCATATTGTTGGCATTTACCACGCCTCATCCCAGGAAATATTGCTGTTCCCCAGGGGTGATATTTTGCTGCAAGTTATTTACTTTATAACAGTGATTGTCTCTCTGACACAAAGGTAGAGAGTAATAAAAAGAAGTGGGGATTGCTAAGCATATTTTGTGATTTCATTGTTACTCTTCCTATAGTGATGCATTTCCCCAAACTGAAGTTCAAGCACCCTCAATTTCGTAATTCAATTTTCGTTTTTACTCCAAAATCAATTACACACACTCAGACATTAAACATACTTTCTAGAAATATTGTGGCAGGCATCTTTGAGAATTTTAAGTTGTAGACAAAAGCAAATGCAGAAGGCAGTTAACACAAGTTACACACAGAGATAGTATTTACAACATGCAGGAAGGTATTGCTTTTTGCAAGATGAAAACACTAGTGTTTACGTAGACTGTCTATGTTCCACTTTTTCACAACATCATCCACAACATGATTCAGTCAAGAAATGCATCATGGTAAAATTACAAGCCTGCAGTGGCCATGGCAGGGCAACAGCTGCCTGTCTTTCCCCTGAGTGAGAGCAGGTGGTGACCTACATATGAACCATTTCTCGTTGCTTTGGGGTTCATCAGTTTCAGTTCTCACTACTCACAGCCCAAATCTCAGCTGTGCAGCTAAAACATGAACCTCCTATACGGCACCACCATGCTAGGAAGAACTCCTTTCTTCCCTCTGAGAGGAAGAGGTCTCATCTGATGGGGAGACCAGCAGAGATAAAAGAGAATGGTTAATGTAGAAGACCTAAGGGTGGGATCTGCTGTAATCAGACTAAGGGTTTTGGATACAAAGCTAATGAAATGCTAATTACAATATTAGTTACTTCTTCAAGATTATAACAGCAATACCACAAGCCAGTCTGCAATGCACCTGGATTCACTGGAAAACCTCCACAGCCATAGGTTCCAACAAGTTGTATACTTAGCTGCTCCTAAAGTTACATGTATGGATGGATAGCTCTAAGAGGATAATGCAGAAGGCAGTCTCCTTTTACAACTCTAGAGCTGATATAAAATTTAGGTAGCATTTTGAATCATTTTACTCATCTCTTTATTAAAGCAAGATTAGTTAGATTATATTTCTCAGAATTGCCTCCCCTGCTGTGAAACAGAAAGTTTTACTCTCTGTTATTAAGATTATATGTGACTGTCGCTTGATTACTGTTATCAATGAGTTATTTTGAATGTGGTCTATTTATCTTAAGTTTTCCTTTTTGTACATTTTCAGTAAAATTTCTTGTACTTGCTAGTGACCACAGCTCTACAGACACTTGTCTGCTTAAAGTTTCTACATACGAACTCATGTGCTGGAAATCTTGCTGAAAGAGAATAGAAGAGGCATATGAATGCAATGAAATGCAGTTAATTCCATTTTCCAGCTGAGTAAATATTTGTGGATTTTTTTTTTAATTATTATTTTAGGACCTCATATTGCTCTGTTATTAGGTAGGGTTGTAGAAGAGAGAAATAATTTAATGACATGGCCCATCCTTCTGCCCCGCCCCCCCCCCCCCCCCCCAAAAAAAATAATTTGGAGAGATGTCATTTTAAACTCATTTTACATTTGCTATCAAACAGAAAGATTAGATCATCCTTGCATTTTTAAAGCATCTACTAAAAGGCTAAACAATTTTATGAATTCACAGAAAAAAGTAGTGAAAGTTTTTTAATATAAATAAGTTTCTGCAGGTGTCACAGTGCTTTGCAGAAGTAAGATTGCTTCCCTTTTAAGTGTTTATTAAAATGGCCTGCATCTGCTGATAAACTCTGCAGACTTATGGAACATCCAGTCTAGCAACAGTCCATATTATAGTTAACAGATAAGATCAAATTGCTGCAGAGTAAATGTTAGCAAGAAAACACAACAGTTTATGAAGCAAATATATGTGATATCTCTAAAGCTGCTCCTTCTACTTATTCTTACCGCCATTCGGCTTGCAATATAATCTGCTGGAGAGTAAACACACTCATGGGCACGCAGAGTGTGGGATGCCTATGGGAGTTGGTGGAAAAATCTTATGTTCAAAGCTTGGGAGTTAGGGGTAAGTTCTCTCATGCAACAGGAATGCAGCATTAGAAAATAAATTCCCATTTCAGAAAAATTGACTATATAGCATGTATTGCCTCTCCTGAAATACAGGAATTCATATTTTGGAATCAAGTGAAATGTGCTTTCAGATAAAATTAGATGTCTTAAATCACATAGTATTACTGTTCTTAACTATTATATACTACACAGCAAATGTGCATTTGCCAAGCAACTCAGTTCATCCTTTTCAAGGCAGGAAGAGTCACTGAAGTACCATTTTTCCAGTGTACCACCCTGAAGGCAAGAATAAAGAACAAGAGGTGCTGTGATAAAGCAGTGATGCTCCTTTTAGACAGTTATATAATTTTGCAGATACAAATTTTTTGATTTTAACATTATTTGTAGAATAAACTCTAGCCATATTATAGAAAAAAGTGCACATTCTCATGGCTTTAGCATTGCATTTGGAATACAACAAATGCTACAATTATTTTGTGTTGACAGTTCAACCTGATGGACTAATATTAAGAAATATTAAATGTTTGCTTGAAGCAGTTACTAAAGCTTGGATCCAAATGTGTAACACAGATGTTAAAATATAAGGTTGGAAAGACAGTATATAATTTTCAGCAAATTATAACGCTTCTTTTCTAAAGCAACAGAAGTGAAATAATAGATTTTTTGAAATAATTTTTCACTTATGGATCTTGAATGAATGGCAATCAATCTAATGTCATCTTCCCTAAAGCCACGGGATAATTTGAGTCGTGTCCAATGCGATGACTAAGTTATGAGCTAACATGTTCATTTGGAAACTCATCTTGTTAAACATTTTAGAGTTCATAGCCATCTGTGGGTTTTTTATAATATATTGCTCTTTCTCAAATGAATAAAATGGAATTAGCCTGAGTGCTTTGATATGAAAAAACACTGTACTGCTCTGTATTTACTTGCAGTAAACTAACAAAAAGGAATGACCAATAGCATGGAACAAGTTGGCCTTACCTGATCCACTAACTGGGAGTAGAGATCATAGCAATTGTCAAAAATGTATTTATAAGTTGAGTCCAGGCAAGCTCTTACACAGTCTTTCACCACTGTACTAGCTCGAGGTGGGCTCTGCAGTTCAAGGACCTAATAAAATATTTCATAAATGGTAGAATGTCAGAATTATATTGAATAAAAAAATCCAAATGTTGCAATGAATGTAGTTCTGTAATACAGGATGAAAAGAGTTGAAGTATAATAATGATGAAAGTAGACTTAACATGATCTTCGAGATGCATTAAAACACATAATTAGGTTAAGCAAGTAGATTGTATCATTGTTTTATTTGAATGAAATTATTCATAAGATGGGAGAGGCCTATGTGCCCAACGGTTTACAGCTTTCGGGTTTTCACTAGAGGTAGAAAACCTAAAGGACTTTCCATTATTTAGGAAATAATTTAACTATATAATTATGTGCTTTCCTCTGAATAAGAGTATCAGCCAAAGAGCTCTTCATTTTTTAAAGGAAAGGATTCAGCTTTTTACTCCACTTTAGGATACATTAATTTGAACTTCAACTTAGTAAATTATTTTAATTCTCTTGATGTAGTGCCTAAAAAGGTGAAATAACATGCTATTGCAACAAACATTGCTTTCTGTTTCTGTATTTTCATCTCATAATACCGATGTGTACCATTCCATTCCAAAAATATTTCAGCACTTGACCACCTAGATATCAACACCTGGAGTTACTAAACCAAGTAGACCCAACAAACCTATTTTGCTTTTGACATGTGATATTATGATACTACTACGAAAACATTATTTAATATGACACAAGCTCCGAAGGAGTTCAATTGAGTTTGCTTTATGTGACTTGACTTTAATTAAAAAGGTAAATTTTTTGTTTCCTTCAGGAGATGTAAAGATAGTTGTCAAAAAAGTGAACGGTAGCTGTTTATTTTTCAATAATAATGACTTTTATCACATTGTTAACAGAAAGCATTAATAAGATTACTTTGCCTCAACAACCATCAGTAAGTTGACAGATTTAATTTAAAACTAAAGGAAATGAATTGTTCAGGAGTATTACATAGAATATGATTTTCTGGAAAATAAAAGTCAACAGCTTTAGTTTTTTTAAGTCATTATGCAAATAAAGAGCAATACCTTCATTCGAAAAAAAGTAATGCTGGTAAGCAGGTCCACAGTTGATTTCAGATCTTGAAGTCTTTCTGGATTGCTGGCTGGAAAATTATCCTGGTGAATCAAGAAGAGAGGAATCATGCAAAATTGGAGTTATAGGTAAGGTCCTGGAATAGTTAGGAAACACACCCTCTAGGAAAACAAAGATGCTTCTTGGAAGGATTAGAAAAGTTCACATGTTACCTGAACTCTGCCTGTGAGGAAGTCACTGATAAGTATCCCTTTGACATGAATAGGAACATTTCTGATAATACTCCTGTGTTTTTAATATGAATGATTAAAATATTGTGATATTTTCAAAACAGTAATGGAATAAAAAAATACTATAAAAAGACTGGAAAATGTTGCTAATGTTGCCATTTATGGGTTCTCCATGCTACATAAATCACTTGTAGGTATAAATGCAGTTGAAAGCTTAATGAAGAAATTGTATATGAAATGTTTGCTATGATCTCTAGGTTAAGAGGAAAAGTGATGGGAAGTAATTTTATTGAAATAGCTTCATACTAAAGAAACATCAGCCAAATAGCCTCATGCTCCAATATTATCTGGACAACATTGTCCAAAATTAAAGGATCCTAGGATGAACATATCTGCTGCATAAACATATGGTCTTAAAAACCAAGTATGTGCAACTTCTACTACCTCTAATGCCTTGGGGTTCTTCTAAACATTCCCATTCTCCTTCAGTTTTAGAAAGCAGGCCAGATGAACAGAGAAATCCCTGAGTTGGAGGCTGCCATTCCTTGAAACTGAAAGGAGGGCCATAGCTGATGGAGCTTATCCATCATCATGATGATCATCATGATGGTCACTCATCCAAATGTTTCATGACCCAGTGGAATGGAAAAGTTCTGAACTCTCCCTTGAGAATGATATGATAACTTGCAGGTATTCAGTGCGTGCTTCTTTCCTGAACACACCTCAGTGCAAAGAGCTTCCATGAGGCAGAAATGAAACTGGAATTCCTATCACGTAGAAAAATGAGGAATCAAGTCTCTTTCAACATTCCTAGGATCTCAGCATGGAAGTTGTAGCTAAGATGTCGGAATAAATAGAGTAGTAACTGCAATTTGCACTACATGAGTCAGTAAAAGTAATTCCCAGATATATTAACTTAATCGAGTTATGGATTAATTTAACTGAAGTTTTTGAATTCTACTCTTTTTTGAATGTCTCTGCATCCCTTGATGCAAATTGGAAAAATATTGTTTTTTAAACTGTTTAAATTTTGTAAGTTTTTGTTCCCTGTATTTGGGGTGTCATGTCAGCATCCAATATTTTCATGCCACAAGAGGAATTAATCTCTAAAACTTCTTTAAGCACACAAAAAAAACATTAGAGTTTTCCTCTAGATAGAATACATGGCACATACCCTGTATTTAGATAAATCAATCCTCAGAGAATTGTGCAGCTGATCCAGCAGTTTTATGAACTTTTCCCTCTGTAAAAAGAAAACAACAATATGTTGCATCAGGTTCCTGTAATTGGTGGGTTTTTAGAAAACTGTCTTCCATTCTTATTTGAGATATCTGTGTTTCAAGGTCATGCAGTGTATCTTTTATCACTTTATTTTCCCTTTCTATCCTATATTGTGATTTACCCAGTATGCATTCAATACTGTGCAGCTGTGCAACACATTAGTGAGGTGACATACTATCCTATGCAGCATTTTCCTTTCTTAATGACTGATGCATTGTTAAATAACTCAAAATATCGAAAAATTGAAAAGCACTGCCCAATTTCTCCGAAGAAAAAAACCCAATAATGGCATCAATACAGTATAAACTCCAAAGTTTCAAGTCATGTTCACAAGGCTTATTAGAACAGATAAACTTGTTAAATTTTTATATTTGCCTTGTACACTCTTTCTCCTTTTAATGTGTAAGAAATAATGCTCATTTACAGCAGACTTTTACAGCAGTGTAAAAGTATGACTGAAAATTAAACTTCAGAAACAGTGGCTTTTGTAAGAGTAAGTTAAGTAATACTATGCAGTTATAGTTTTCCCTTAGGAATGGGGAGATTAACTTGTTATCTTGATAGATGAGGGTGCAGTGAAAACATTTTGCTGTGAGATACCCAGCTGAGTTATGTCAATCTCAAGTAATTCTAACAATAGTTTCTAATTACGGATCTTCATGTTAGAACATATGCCATAGTCCACGTGCAGAAATCCTTACCAGCCTATGTGAAAGCAGCAGGCTTGTGGAAATATCAAGATCTGATAGGTCTCAAAATGCATGACTGTACACCATCCCTGTAATATGATCAGCACTAATATGAAAATAGAGTTCTTTGTGCACTGTCTCTCATCAGTGGAGCACTAACCTACACCAAAAGCCACTAATTTGGCACAGTTTCCCTAAGGGATCAATCAAAAGGGAGCATTTTTGTCATGTTATAAATCTGTAATGAAATATTCAGTCAGCCAAATCCTTCCCAGCTGTAGCCTGAGGACTTAAATTCAAGAAGTTCTTTTTGATGAATGATGTGTAGCTATCCACTAACAAATGCCTTTTGACCCAAGAGAGAAATAATCTAATATTTTGCCTATAAGTCAACTGTTTGAAAAAAGAGCTGCAAATCTCTATTAGCAATCCTTACTATTGTCTATCCATCCATCTGTTGAACTATGAATTGGATTGGAATTTGCGTCAAAGGTAAACTAGCATTAACATCAGAGAGAGGACTTAACTTCTATCCAATCTGAGGATAAAAGCAGATCTGATCATTAGAAAAATGGGAAAAAAATAGAAAATCCAGCAAAAACATTCTAAATTTCAAAAGCTGTATCAAACTCAAAAGTGTAATAGAGCTTGAACATTGAAAGAGTAGCCTTGCTTGAAGAAAGATGTAGAGTCATTCCATAATAAACCATCGATTAGCTTATGAAAGAAAATCTGAATAAGAACACAGCAACATGGTGCTATCATAGTAATACAATAATTAAATCATAAATATTCTGCTAGTGCTTTTCATCTATAAAACTTTTTGACTTTATAGCAATGGGGCAATGCTAATATTCCTTTTTCAAAGTAAAGCTCTAACAGCAGGAGATAAAGTTCCATTTCAGGAACATGCTGTGTCCAAACTAAAGACCCAGCCCTCAGTATATTTATATGTGAGTACTTCCATCACGCTTAACATTTGAAAGAAAAATAAATTGATATTTAGAGTAAATATTTATCTTAAAAAAAATGGACTGAATGGACCTGATAATAGTGACTTAATGGATTTTTAATCTACTTTTTTTTAAACCAGACTCATTACATGCCTTAAATTTGAAAATAAATTATTTATTTTATGTTACTAACATAAAAATAATGTTAGTACTACTTAAGAGTACTACTTTGGAGTATTTAGGACTAACTGTTGACTATTTGTAGGTGTAAGCAGTAGCATGAAATCCTAAGAACATACAGGATTCAGCAATAATAAGTAAAATCAATCTTTGGTATTATCACTACACAAATTCTGTTATGTATGAAATGCAAACTAATATCTAGTTTCAACTATCTAAGGCCCTTTTTGAAAAAAACATGCAGGAATGTTGAACTTAATACACTGCTACAAATCAAAATTTGTTTTAGCACCCCCAGCAAATTTTCTTTACAAAATTAAACATTTACACTTTTTTCTAGGCATGGATTTTATTAGTATACTGAGCATACTCTGACAATTGTGTTTCTGACTGCTGATGGGAACATGAAAGCAAAATCAGAATTAAGTCTTTCGTGGTTTACTAGTCCAAATGTATAATTTCATAATGTTGTCTTGAAAATCCTGAAATTCATAATGTTTCTATTATTGTTAATACTGGAGAAAAGCATCAAGACCTCTAATGCTACTTCAAAAACTGTAACTCGTATTTAATAGATTTTAATTATGTTTTATTTCATGACAATAAGTAGCATTTAGAAAACATTATTATGTTTTCATAGCTACTGTTAAATGAAAAATTTCATACAAACAACAGACATACAAAAAAGAGAGGAAGGAATGAATACATTCTCAGCATCAAATTGTGTTTATCTCTGACTTTATCGCATGTAATAGTAGAGACATGAAATCAACCTCTTTGAATTATTGCGCTCCTTTCCTGCTCTCACCAGTGAGGGTAGGTGAATAAACTAGAATACAAAGGGAATGTATCTTTATTTTTTATCATATTCAAAGACTAGGAAGTCTGCATTGTGAGATACTTATCCACTGAAGGAAGGTTAGCAACCACAAAAAAAATTACTACCACATCGTCAGATGCTGGTATTCGTCCTAAAATTTCTGATACCCAAATGCACGACTTGGACTTGGGCAATGCACCATTATCTCTACAAAAATAAGAGTCTAGCTTTATAGGCTCTTGTGAGAAGAACAGCATTAATGGCTAGATCCATTAGGTTAACACGAGTTCACTGATAATGCATAGCTCAAGAATGCAATTGCTACTAATACTTAGTCCAGTGCAGTTAGTAGTTTGCAAGCTCCACTGCAATAAAACAAAAACTGATTGTTAAAGATCTCAGTACTATACATGTCTACCCTACATACCTCACATATCACTATATAAGGAACTGAGCAGTCTCCTCTCTAGCTTCTGCAGGGACTGATTGTAAAGACTCAGGGTAAAATTTTCAAAAGCTAACAGCAACTCTTACTTTTTAAAATGACCAACTTTTAAAAAATGTTTGAATTTAGAAGTTAATATGCTATCATATATTAGACAAAAAAAAAGGGGGGACTAGTATCCTACTGAAAAAGAAAAGTCTACTTACCCCGAAATTAGTAGCTGCAAACCGATCTGAGGCAGATACGTTGGTTGCTGCTGTAGTGTGAGCATAGAAAGCATTTATATTGGCCAACAAAGTACTCATAACTGCTGGAACACCAGGGCACATATATTTTGAAGATAGACAGGAAAAGTGCCTACAATTCAAACAAAGTGACAGTTATTAAAGATGGCATAGATTCACTGACCAAAATTTATTTTCAGCTACAACGATGTAACTTTAAAGCTACCTCATGGACAACTGTGCAGATACACAAGAGGAAAATCCAGTCATGTTTTATATAATTGCCACTTGTTGCACACTGATACTTTCAAATTCAACACATCAGATTCACATTTGCTTCTTACTCTGTTAATCCTAAATACAAACTCATGATTTCACTATCTTAATTGGTATTAAGCAAAACATTCATTATTAAACACAAATTTAAAATAAAACATGATTTTATCATTATAAAAGGCCTAATTGCTTTTACTGTGGCATGTATTTTAGGCTACATTATTAAAGAAACGTGACGTATCGAGCAACTTCTGGGTTCATCTTGATTTCATTTAGGCCATAATGGACACTATTCCACTTTGATTCAGGCCAGTAAAGTTTACATACTCATTCTGTTAAACCCGGACCGACTTCATATTGGGAAACAATGTTTAAGGAAAGAGAAAGTCTGCCACTGAGCCCATTTGGGGCTTCAGGAGTGAAAAGGTTTTATTCCCCATTTCCTGCAGAGCTTGAGGAAATTTACATTCTCTCACAAGACTGTAACTACTGTCCAGGTCCCCAGGCTGGACTGTTTTGATTCCAGAGGGAAGCTGCAGCACTGCCTGTGCTGCAGTCCTGTAGCACAGTGCTTGGACTAACAAGGGAGATTAAAGCCACAGCATATCTTTGAGCTGCGTGCACACAGCTTAGAAATATGGGCATTTACACAGTGAAGAACACTACTGGAAAAGGGGGGCAGCTCAGAGTGATCAACTGTTGGCTATTGAAGGCTGAAGCTGGCAGTAGGAGGAGAAGGAGAAAAGGCTGGGTGAGCCTCATACTCCCATTAGGAGCAGCTCAGATAGAGCTGTTTTAAGGCATTTGTGAGAAGATCTGGCACTGAGCAGTTTCCTTCTGCAGTATGTAGAGTTGCTTGTGTCAGAGTACAAATACGAGGGCTTATACTCAGATAACGTTGAACCGCATGGTAAAGAAAAGGAAGAGGGGAAAGGAAAAAACTGCCACATAATGTTGCATAGAAGAATGTGAGTACAACTAGTCCCCAGGCTGAACGTCACCTCCCTCAGGATGCCAGCATTTAGCCATTCCAACCTTTAAAGCTTCAAACTGGAAGCATTTTTTTGGACAGAGTTCCAGGACTGTATTCAACAGCATCTTGAAACTAAGAATTTGGTGCTGAGTGCTGATCATAGACAAAATAACAGGGTGAAGTGGTTTTCCATTTGGTTTTGTGTACTTTTGACTCCCTGACTTGCTAGTAACCTTCACGTTTCACTTTTCTTAAAGAAACCAAAGAACATTCAGGACCTCCCATCAAATGTAAGAATACCTTAGCACTGACTTCCTCCCAGGTCTGAGTGTACTAAATCAGCTCTGATTTTTAAGCAGCCTGCTTCATGGGCTACTAAAATTTTAATACTGCTGAATCAGTGAGAACATAATGTCAGGCCATTTAAAGAAGTCAAACCTGTTGTCCACATACAGTATTCAATTTGGGACGCCATGTACATGTAATTTATACTAAATTTAAAAAAAAGCCAGAAATATTTATGTATTCTCTTTGGTTCTTTAGAATACTAAAAAATGCAAAGACAATATATAAATTAGAGTAGGTCATAGTTTTATTATTTTGCTAGTTCTTAAAGCCCAGAAACAGCAAAGCATGTAGACTTTTAACTTTATTCAGATTCAAATTCTTAAACTGAAATGAAAATTGAGCCTATAGAAATTAAAGGGCTAAAAAACTTGGTTGCTGGTGCATTGTACTCTGCCAGCCATACACAGAGTTGCGATGCAGCAGCACCGTTTGCTTGTTCAAAACAACAGCCTGGTTATAAAGTAGAAAGAGCTTTTAAAACAAGAAAACATGAGAAATAAGATGGATGAAAGATCTAGCACAAGGAGAGTGAACACCATCATTGCAAACCATAAGATCTTAATTTCAAAATTTATAGTTAGGCAGGGTTGAGAGGAAGACAAAGAGTAAATGCATAGAGATAGGAAAGAGTGAGAGAGATTAGGCAGAGAAGACAATAGTGAAAGTGATCATACAGTCAAACAGGGGGGGATGAAGAAACTCCAGTCACTCTGGAGCTCTCTGTATTCTGAAGGTCCTGATTTGGCAGCGTGCTCCTCTTAGCTGGAGTCTCTGGCTCCTCTTTACTGTTTCTCCTTAGGAGCATAAGGCAGAGCCATGTGCTGGGCCTGAGCCACCTGGGCCCAAATGCCCATCCAAGAAGAAAAATTAACAAGGTACAATTGAACTCAGTCCTGCTGAACTTAAGCTGAGTACCCTTAACCGCTGTCATTGACCAAATAATCTTCCAACCACATCATTCAGGATTATTTGCATCTTGTACCTGGATTCCTGTTCCTAAATATATCAAAATTGAGCTCTTTTTACTTTATTGCAAGCCTGCACATTTATGTTTTCTAATACCCTCTTGTTATCTGAGTGGTCCTCTAAATTCCTTTACTCTGAGCCCTGCCTCATGCTCTCGTGACTCATCCTATTCATCATATTCCTGCTTTCTGATGTTCTGGGGCTGCAGAAACCTGCTTCTGCTGAAGAGACCACAGTTACCTCTTTCAGGGTCTCCCACACCACTGACTTAGATGCCTTTTCATAACCCTTTGGGGTAATCTGCAATTTCACATCTGCCAAACAACTCTTACTTCTTTTAGCCTATATTTTTAAAAGGGGAACTGGGGGAATGGAGTGAGCCAGCAGAAGGCAGCACATAATGTCCCCCTTGCTTCTGCTTTACCAGTACTCCCCTCTTAGTGCACAGACAGTTACTACAGATGCTCATCTACCGATTCAGAAATGGGCCTAAAACAATGCTCTGAGCAGTCAGAACCTCACATCACTCTGATCCAAACCCTCTCCAACGCTTTCATTTACTTTGCAAATGAGACATCAAATTCAGAAATCTGCATCAGGTCACAGATACATTAAAAAAGAAGACAATTCCAAATCTCCCCAAATGTCCAGGCTCAGGAATCAGTCTTCATTAATGTACCCGATATCCATTCAGTGTCTAGATATTAGAAATGGGCGCCATAAAATTACTGGACAAACTGCATTCCTCAACAGCCTTAGTCAATGAAACAGGCTACAGAACCTGATAAGATATTGGAAATAGAATCAGCTACTTGCAGAAAGGTAAATGTGATGTTAAACACAGAGGCAAACTGTCTTGTAATTACCAGCAAGAACTCAAAACATGAGTGTGATCCATAAATTAACATATTTTTCTATTTATTTCTAAAAAAATAAAGAGCAAGAGATATATACCAACTGACCCCTTAATTGAAAACCAATTGGCTAGAAAAATTATAAAATTGTAATTTTCTAATTCTTTCGCACCTCATGCAAGATAAATCCTCTTAAAATTTAATTCATAATTCCCAAGAAAAAACCCAAGTCATTAACTATGTACAAATACCTAAAGAAAATCCCAGCACATCTTCATATTTTGCTACTTTAAGGTATCATCCAAAACCTCTGAAGTGTTAAGGATGTAAGATTTCAACAGGAGTGGATTCTGGGATGAATTAAGCCCTTAGTTCTGCTCCAAAACTAGGCTGAGGAGCTGAATAATTGCCGGATTTTCCAGTTGACCTGGGTCAGGCAAAGACTCTGAAAAAGAAGGGATCTAACTGGGGATGGGAGGCAAGAGAGGCAGGCTCATACTAAAGAGAATGTAGGGCTACGGTCTTTGTATACGGGGTCCCTCTGCATTTCCAGCCTTTCCAGGCTAAGCTAGGAAACCCACTTCGTTGGCTTTCTCTAGCATTAGACTCTCTTTGAAGTATTTTCCTGTGTGATTTATTTATCACATAGCCTGCACTAATGTGGTGATATATATTGATACTTAAAGCTTGTATCACAGTAGTCATATTCAGAGTGCTTTGCAAACATTTTTCAGCATTCCTGTAAGATAGATCATTAAGTGCTATTATCTCCACTTTACAAAATGGAGAGAAACTGCTCAAATCTATAAAACAAATCAATCACACGGGCCAGGATCAGAATTCAGCATTGTCAGCTATGTGGCTCATAGTGATACTACTACCAAACCTTTCATTCATTGGCAGTATTTTTCAGAAGTGCTTTTAAATACCATAATGTGAATCTAACAAAAGCACAACACAGCTACCTCCTCTTTAGGAAAATCTGTCATTGTATATCACGTTTCCCATCAACTAGAAGAACCTTAGTTTCCTTTGTATAAAATACAATAGTGGCTTCAGGTGATTCTCACCAGTTTCTGGTAACCTTTAAAGTTAATAGTAATTTTGCCTAATCTGTTTATTACATACATTTAGAGAAATATATTTAGAGATGATCAGCACTATTTTTCTAAAAATTGACACTGAAATATTTAAAATTTACTTTTACCTCTGACATTTAATTCCAGTGGACCTAAAGAAACTTGGTGCATGAGGAACTCCAAGTGGAGACAAGAAGGCACTAATAACCCCCGTGGCCCTAGAGTCACACCTATAACTGCTCTAATGAGGGAGGAGGCAGACAACAAGGGCAGTCAGCAGCAGTCACTATGTGAAAAGCCATCGAGACTGTTTCAACTGACTGCAGAGAACATGGCAGACAGGGGAAAAATAGTTTGGGTCAACATTTTAAGTTCAGCCAGTTGTCTTCTGCAGGATATTCTAACAATTTCACATTGAGCTACCCAAGACTTGGATTGAGCTGTTATCTTGAAAACAGACCGAAATTGTACTAATTTGTTGTGAAGAAAATTTATGTAATGTATGTAAATTATGTAAAATGATGTAATTGATGTAATTTCTTTATCCTTATTATATTACTACATCATTTCACCTCTAACTTGGTTAGTGAAATAAATGGTAAAGTATCCGTGTCAAGTGATAGCTTATATGAATTTTTGCTTCATTTAATTAAAATCTGTAAACTTAATAGGTTCTGTGAACTTTATCATATGCAATATGGTTTATGACTTAAGAGTACTGATAACCCATGTAAGAAATCTGCAAGCCACCTGGCTTCCTTCTGCTTGCGAAAATAAATAAATCAAAGAGGGAACTTCTTATTTTTGTAGGTCTCTGAAAACAGAAGCCAATAGCATGAGCTATTAACAATTTCTAATGGGCATATGATGTCACAGCAACCATTGCTAAATCCCACATATTTTAGAGTAATATTGCATTGTTTAAGCTAGAGGCACATGTACAGCCAGGCCTGCTTGGTTCAACTTTCTGACTATGCAATTTCCTGACCAACATGCAGTGCCTGTGACAATTTCAATCTTTCTGCTAGCGTGAATCAAGAAAGATGGCTAATTAATGTGCTGTACTCAGTAAGTAAATGCTATCAATGAAAACTACTTTAATGAGTGATTTGTGTGCTTTTTGCAATGCAGACACATTACCAGAAGACTATCAGGAGAAGAAGATGGCATATTTAATGCCCATTAACCTGCTGGAATAAGAACTATGTCACTGATTTAGAAGTATTAGGTTCTACCGCTGGTGACTCTTGCCCGTAAGAAGTGAAGATCTTAATAAAGCTTTTATTGCACTTGACTCCACTATGCAGTAAATCCAGGATGCTGACGCTATGTATAATTTCAGTGTCTAGTCAAACTCTGCTTCAATACGTGCTCTGCTTTTTGCCTTGTAAAGAGAAATAAATTACATTGAGAGATGAATGAGAAGAAGAAAATTATTTTTTCTTGGTGGTGGAGAGGTCACTTAATATATGTAGGTAAATAAACTTCCAGTACGATTCCTTCAAGACATTAAATTTACAGAATGTCACCATATATCACTGCAGTCATCAAAATGAAGGCCAGTTGGATCACTGAGCTGCTGTTCTGCTTTTGTTAAACTGTTTTCTGTCATATCTATTTTCTTTCCTATTCTCTCACCATACGTGTTTTGATTTCTCAGACTATACACATACCATTCATGTAGCTAACAGTGTGTATTTGGCTGCTATCTGAAAAAAACCAAACCTCTTCTGACTCATGTAAGAATGGCTGTAATTGCCTTTAGTTTTTTTTCCCAATAGCGACTCCTTGAGAAGTGGAGGAATATAATAGTTATAAGAAAGAAGAGTGGGTTATGGGATCTATACAGTCAAGACTTTTCTAAGAGCTGCAGTTACTGCAACACAAGCAGACTTTTTGTTGATTTTGGTTTTGGGTCAATAGTTGATTTTCTATTAATGTGAATTCCACATACGGTTACTTAAAAGCAGATTTCCTTGCTTCAGAACTGGGCAGTTGGAATCCATATCTTGAGAGTAAGACATCCCTTCTAAATGGGCATCCTTTAGGGAAGAACTGTCTATATTTATTCTCATAAAAACGTGGATGAGTGTCACAAACAACAGGTGTAACCACACCTGAATTCATTCTCTTTGTAAGTTTAATGAAAAAGGCCTCATTCAGGGCAATGTCTAGGGCAGATAAGTAACCATCTTTTGGGTTGATATCCACATTCCATTAAGTCTTCTGCAGTGGATCTCCTGATCTAGAATCAAACACTTACTCACATGTGACTTGTTTTAAATCACAGAAAATGCAGAATTTCTCTGCTGAGGCAGAGAGATGATTCTCTTCTTCTAAGAGAAGAAAAGAGTTTGAGTGTTATGTTTTCCGTATTTTTAGTTGATCACCTCTTGGACTGATTTTCCATGAAGCAGTCGGGCACTGAAACGATAAACTGATCTAAATTCTTGTTTATCATTGCAGTGCTGACACATATGTGGTCGGTGAGTTTACTCAGTGTACTTGGAAAATCAAGGCTATCATTTTGAAATATTATTTCTGTGTTTTAAAGGAACAAATATAAGTATTAATTTGAGAGCCAGAAATAAATCATCAGTGTCTACTAATAGGATCACAGATGACAAAGCCACCAGCATGAACCTGAAATGATAGACAAGTGGGGTTATTACTGTAACAGAACAGGATGCCAAGTTTTTCTAGGAAGTGGTACTTTAAGGAGGCTTAATTAGATTAGATAATATATAGATATATATTGTGTTCAGAAATGCAGAACAGCATATGTTCCTACTCCAGCATATACTGCCTAACCATACCAAAAAGGGTCAAGATTGCCTATCATTAAGTGGCACTAAAATTTTATATTATAGGTGATTTTAAAATTGCAAATATCAATTTTAAAGATTACATTCAGACACAAAGAGCACTTAATTAGCAACATCCTAAAACTCACTTGAGTCTGATACAGTGAATAAGAAGCATGTGGATGTTCTCCTGGGTCTGGATGATGGGCTATGAAAGCATAGTCAGTTCTGCATTTACAAATGCAAACATTTTAATTTAGAATGTTATCATGAGACATGCAATAGAAATATTCCGCAGCTAGATTCTCAAGCATAAAATGCATATACAATATTCATTTGGGCCAAGTGATCACATTCAAATTCTCTCTGTTGTATGGTAGAAAATTGCTTTTCTTTTAACAGGAGCACATTGTTACCAAATGGAATCTGATCATTCTATTTTCCAAATCAAGAAGCTGTACATTTTCGCCCATTCATTAGATTTATTTCAGGCAAAAAAGGTGATCCCATAAACACAAATAAAACCAACAGATAGTAGCCCAAAAGAAAATACCCTATGATACATCTAGTGTCTTCGCTACTCTTCTCCCCAAAGTCTGAATGCTCTGAGACATGTCTGCAGACGAATCAGCAAAACAACGCATGTGAATATACATATTCTTCTCCAAGTATTATATGAGAACACATTCACTAATGATTTTATTCTTAATTTACATTGGACGTGGCCTTAAACAGTATGTGTCCTACCCCTCAAATAGGGCTTGCTCACTATTAACATGCAACTTTTTAAAATGCAAGTGGACATGGGTATGGCAGCAATAAATTTTAGATCTTATTTCCCATGTAAATTACCTGTGACTACCAATATCAAATTCACTTTCTTATTACACTTGTCTTCAAATGCCTGGTTTTCAATCATCAACAGCAAGGAAATTTAATGAAAAAGGTACAGAAGAAAGCAAGAACAAAAAGACGACAAGCCAAAGTAGGTCATTTCACTTAAAATGGGTTGGCTAGAATTTTTGACTAAGGATTCCTGAAAAATGTGTTGCAGTACTTGCCCAGCTCCTTGTTACATGTCCAGACTAAATTTCCCTCCTTTTCATAAGTATCTGTATGTTTGATATAAAAACAAAGCATCATCTTTACGTGAAAATACAACCTGTCCATTTCTAACGCTGTCAAACGAAACAGCTTTTAAAAGACTCACATATTGATTATATCGCTATTTTGGCAATGCTGTTTTTTGCTACATTTGAATTTCTAAAATCAGTTTTAAACTTTCTCTGGAAAATTTCGGAGTACAGGCATTCAAAAGAAACCTCAAAATCATTTTCAGTTGAGGTTTTCCAACAAAGATACAGCCACGTTGTATTGAGATAACCAGCTACTGGGGCTATAGCTAAAAGGAAACACTAATGCTAAATCAGTGCTTTATTTCCTAAGCAAAACAGTAATAACAGCCCTTCATTTGCATTAATAGCTCCTGAGAATTCAACTCATGTAAAACCTTGAATTCATTTTGACACATACAGCAGGAAGAGCGCTGCAGTTTTAGAAATTAACATTTTGGTAAAAATGGCCAATTTTTATACCAATTTAAATCATGTTATAAAACTGCAATACTACGCTAGTTAAGTAACATAATCAAGATGTAAAGACATACATGGCTAAAGAGAAGCTAAACATGAAAACCCAAATATTTATGAAATTCAATACACGAGTTCATCCATATGTAGTACAGATATACAATACCACAGTGGAACTGTCAAGCTAAAGTAATTCTTCTGTGCAGTGTTGTTTAAGGTCCTTGGAAAAAGAGCATTAAAAACATATATATTACAAATACATCTTCCACCTTTCTATTAGATGTACAGTACAATAATTCCCAATGAGCTACATAAAGTGAAAGACATGTTCATTGCAATAGCAGATGGTGTCATTATATCCTATAATAAAAAGAAAATTTCACATTTATGTGCCTTCACTATTATTATAAGAAAATTTTTCTAGGACATACTGTAAAGAGATGGAAGAAACTAAACATATGTTCTGATCAAAAATTCCATAATATTAGCTTTCTATAGAAATATTTTTCTATATTTCTTCTTTAGAAGACTCATTTGGAGCTGTCTGCTTTCCTATGGCTGCAGTAGGAGCAGAATATAGTCCTTATCACTAGCAAACTTTTCACTGGACAAATTAAAAATACATAATGGAGCTTTTGTATCCCCAGGCCTCTAAACTCTGCACTGCTGTGTTCTAAAGTAAACAGACAGCTACTTTAGGAAAGACAATGTATTAACAGGTTCTAATACTGTTAAATGGTTTGCATGAATTAATTACATATACTACAGAAGTTTACTATAGCCATTGCCAGTGTTCTGTGATGATTTCTATACTCCTGGAAAGTAGCTTGTGAAACCCTGTTCTATCATCCCAATCCCATTTGGAACAGTGGAAGTCTTTCTGATCCTTGCCACATATCGATATCATAAGAATTAAGAAATGCATTACTGGTAACACCAGTAACAGCTGATAAAATGCTTATAATGTATCTTAATTCCATTGCAGATGAGAAGCACTTCAATGAGAATCAGTTGTACAAAAACTACAAGAATTTTAATTCAGGAACAGAGTGAAATGGAGAATGAAAGATTGAAGGCTTGAAACTTATCATGTCCCTCAAACACATTCTTGACAGTACAGCAGAAAACCAGACATAATAATACTTACGTCATAGCTTGATAAATATATTCAATTCCATAGCGCATTGCAAATTCATCTACAATTTCTTGTGCAGCATCATCAAAGTACACCTTCCAGGCTTCATCACCTCTCACTTCAGGGATTTTTACAACACCATTAGATTTTACTTCCGTCAAGTAATGGAATAGATTCTAAATGTAAAAAAAGGTTTCAAATAGGAATTTTCAGCTTTTAAGTAGCATTCTGAAAGTATATCCTATACAGTAGTCATCAGTATGTTCATTGTTTTGGGGTTTTTTGCTTTAATTTTTCTGAAGACTGGCACTAACTAGTCATCATTTGGTAAAAAAAAAAATATCCAAGATTCTAAACACAGTTTTTTTAATGGAACTCTGGTAGTGCAGGCTTGTGATTCAGCACATTGATCTATCTCCTTGATACGTGGTCACGTCAGTTAACGGGCAAGAGCAATCGCAACGTAAAATCATGCTGAAATTTTCTCTTCTCTATCATATGCCCTTGCTAATGAATGAAATTGTGATGTTATAATGCTCACTACATAGTGCTTCAACTTTAATTGGATCTGTGACCAATAAATTTAAAAATCATTATTTAAGAATGGTAAGTTACAGGAAACCTATCAGAAACACTGCAGAAGCCTCTCAAGTAGTGAAAGGCATGCAATAAAGTTAGCAGCCTTAGGAACTCAGCTAGTACTTAATTTGATGATAATGTCATAGAATGCTTCTCAGATTATCTAGCTCCACATATGTAGCCACAAACTCAGCAGCAGATTTGATTTTCTATTTTCAGTGATCAAAAAACCCCCTAAACTTTGAAATAATTTCAGTTTTACCAGTTATCCTGTAGTGGTCTTATGGGTTATCTTAAAGCAACAGAATTTTGCCATTTACTTCAAAGTATTTGCAATATCAAGTTAAAAATCTGAGCACAAATGCCCTGAACGTTAAATTTTACAAATAGTGAACAATATGATTTTGTAGATGCATACTAGAGCTGAACTTTCAGCCATATATTATTTGTAAAAAAATAAATAAATAAAATAGTTTCAGCGTTCTAACATTCTGTAGCTTTTTTTTTGGTTACCCAACAACTGAATAGTAATTTCTGTATAGTAATTTCTTTAACTTCTCCAACAT
The DNA here is from genome assembly GCA_026546715.1 of Gallinago undulata. Lineage (NCBI taxonomy): Eukaryota > Metazoa > Chordata > Aves > Charadriiformes > Scolopacidae > Gallinago > Gallinago undulata. The sequence continues at coordinate 27,607,010 of JAOTQQ010000071.1, forward strand.
ACCTCGTGTAGACAGGTGTACTGTACATGGTAGGGAGCAACTTTCTCCTCTCCTTTTATTTCAACATTTATTTTCAATCTAATAGCACCAGAGACAGCTGATTTATCTGTTCGCTTTTCTGAAAAGCAGAAAATAATATATTAGTAACTACCAAGAATACGTGTATGTCATGTGAAAATTTTTCATAAATCATTCTAGCTTAATAAAAATGTTTTTTAAAGCCAGAAATTCCTGCTCTTGAGAACAAGAGATTTTTTTTTGATACCTCACATATGGTTCAGACAATGAATATCAAACTATGAAGTAAATAATTTTCTTATTTTATCTGCTGAATTCAAACCAGGCTGCGCGGCACTTTGTTTAACACATTTCCATTTTCAATAGAAATTGTTCCCATTTTCTATCTGGTATCTGTACTAATTATTATTATTTGCATTAGTTATGAAGACTTCAGCAACAACCTGAACTACTATGCCTGAGAGAAACTCAAAATGTTCTTAGCAGAACTCAATTACAGAGCAAAGATGAATCTTACAGAAGAAATTATATTAAGAGCTTTGTTTATGCTATCTGTAGTAGTCTGTTCAGCTACTGTCACTCATTGGGGAGGTTACTGATCTTTTTAACTCCAATTTTCATTTTTCCAATCTGTTGTAGCAGTATAACCGAGTCAATAGGTACTACAATTTTTATGATTGTTTCACAAAGTGCTGTGATGTCAGTGGTGATGAACAGTACAATTATTAAGAACTGGTATTCCGCAAATCAAATTGCTTTATTTCACTCCTCTTTCTTCTGTATGATTTGACATGCTGTTGTGTTAATGTATGTATCAAAATAAAATTCAACATTCTTTTTAGAATATTAGAATTATCATGAGCCATTTACCATTTCTTTCGTTTGCAGAGCACATAGATTTTCAATGTTATTATTAAACTGCTTCCAGTAAAATCAGTTCAGCAAGATTTGTTTTAAAAATCCATTTCATAGTAGTTTATATGAGTTTAAGTCACTGAAATTTTTGAAGGAATAAAATTCAAACCTCATAATGAATCAACTATCTTACCTTTAAAAAATTCTCATTATAGATATGAAATAAAGCAAGGCTTTCTCTTTGTCACTAAGAAATCAAATACTTCCCTAACACACCTATATACGTCACTGGCAAATGAAACACTAGACAGAGAAACAATGATTGTTGATCAGGAAACAAACGCTCTTCAATTTCAGAAAATTATGAATTTTTTCAGAAATTCACATATTTCACCTGAAGATTTCACAAAGCAGGCAACCTAGATAAAACGTTACTATCAAATTTTATTATCAAATATAGAAGGTAAACTTTTAAAGGGCTACTTCAGAACAATTAGCGCACCCAAAGAGATATTTAGAATTAGAGAACAGTTGTATGATTAGATTTAGTTAAGGTAAATACATTCTGAGACACACTTTCATTGATTTATTTTTCGTTTAAAGGATGATACTTCTTAAGCGTGCCCAGACAGGAAAGTGCAGTCATTAAGGATAGCAGAGAGTATCTTGAGATTCAGCAGTCTCTCTTCAGTTTATGACTTCACGAAACAGATTTGACATGTACAAAAAAAGAAAACTCAAGCAAGCTTCATGAAGAACCACCAGTTTAAAAGCAGTCAAAATCAAAGGTGATTAGGCCCAGAATGGTATACGAATATTTTCTTAAAATATGTGATAAAACAAGTGTGGACAACAAGCAAAATATTTGGTAGATTTTTCTATCTATCTTTGTAGATGTATTTCCCACAGAATTCTATTGTGAATTGACTTGTCTGAAATGTTGGGATTTCTGACTTACTTTTTCATTAAAATTAAATATTTTTCTTTGATATTGTTCTGATTTGTCTGCTCTCTGTAATTTTCAAAACTCTGGATGAAAACCAAGAAAGCATCTTTCATTTTAAAATAAATCTGTAATATATAAGATTTAAGAAATTGTGTATTGGTCTCAAAGCTATACATTTTGAAGTGCCAAATCTACAGATGCTGAGATTCTACCTAATTTTTTTTTAAAACATGAGTAAGAATCATACCTAAGTTATACCATACATCCATTTCTCCACTCAGTGTTCTTACTTCAATGATTGTTTGCCCAAGGAAGTCATCTGATTCCTTTTTGAAATGTTGTTTAACTCTAGATTTGATGTCATCATCTTCATCCCATACTCTCACTTTTATTCTATCTGTAGAGTTATGACATTCACTGTAAAAATAATATTAAAATACAAAATATGAGTGAAACATAAGCTACATATATTTGTACTGCTGTCTAATTCATTGTCCTTGATTTCCATACACTTGCTTATCTTAAGAGAAAGAATACGAACAGCCTGCAGTACTTGGTGGAATAAAAGTGGAATAAAAAAAGGTCCTACCACATTTCCAGGGACAAAACAACAATTACTATATATAAGAGAAAATAAAGAGATTAACTTGTCTGAATTATATAAACATAGAGATGATGTTTAGGAATATAATTAAATCCTCATTGAAATTATTAATTAATTTAAAATGTGTATTTCTCGATGCTGTTATTTAACAAATACATTAGGAAAGATACAGTTAGATCAGGTTTACTAATTTAGGAATGGTATGTAGTACATACAGTAGACCACAAAAATAGTAGTCTGGAATGTTGTAATACAAAAAGTGAGAAAATCTTAAACAATATTTAAAGGACATGGAAAAAAATTTTGAAAAAATCCCAACAAATATGCAAAAATATCACAGCAAGAGAAGACAGGCAATCAGAAAAACCTAGGGAAATAAGTAGCTGCTTTCTTTAAAAGTAATATATCTTTTCTCCAAAATCTCCATTTCCTGGTAAGGAAGACGGGTAGGGACAGACTGCCATATACTAAAAAATTCCTCGCAAATTTAAGTGGCTTACTAATGCCTCAAGAGTTGGGTGGATTTGATAAACAACTGGATGTATGGGAGAGTGAGATGTCTTCATTTGCCACCTGCAGAGTTCCAAGGGGATATAATTTTTTACTCCCAGCTCCATCCTGCATATTCATTCTGTGCATCTGCACAGAAATGGAAAAGAAAGTCTACTGCTGCTTATTCCTATAAGCCACAATGAGGACTGTTTACTATTGGCCAGTGTTGGCTTCTGATGACTTCACTGGAACATCCTAACATTGGCTGCAGAAGTTGGTGGTAGTGAAAAACTTTCTGATGACTTTTATTGACTAGTACAGACACAGCATCCGTTATAAGCTATGTCATACTCATGCATCTGTACTAACTGGGTTCTTTTTTATATCCATTTAGTAATACTACAAAAATATTTTAAATATTATGAATATTCTGTTATCTTTAAATATAGCTTTAAAGTGTAGCAGCAAATTTTCATCTTCAGCAAGGTCTCAGTTTGACACCAGATTAGGAGTTCTTACTTGAATTCTATTCCAAGCACCATCGCTCAGTGATCCGTCTCAGTGTTTCTAGCATTAAAACAGTAATACTATAACTTATCTCCCAACTGGCACCCCTCAGGGGTGTTCTAAGAATTAATTAGTTGTGGTAATGGACTTTGGAAATACAAAGTGTTTTAAATTATATTATTACTGTCAAGGACAAACAGCCACTAAAAATGACATGCACAGCTTTTAACCTGCCTCACTGTGACATCACTCAGTATCATAGAAATGCTTGTGTCTGTCTGTAATCCAAATTCTAACACTGCAGATATCTCTAGTAATTAAAAAACACATTGTTCCGTGATTAGCAAAAGTAATGAAGCCTCAATTCCTTTTGTCTTATGACCAGCTTCCCTGACATCTAACAAACTTCAATCACCTACTGACTCTTCTCCCATAATTAGGATTTTCATAAATTACCTCTTCATATGGACTCCCTGGTGTCTATTATGGCGTGAGCTCATACTGAGGACACTGTTAGGATCTCATCTCTATCTGACCACCCATTTTCATAGAACATGATGGAGGTAGCATTAGGCAGTCTGTGAAATTTCTCTGACTGACCACAAAATTCAAAAACTATTGGCAAGGACATAGAAAATACAGGAAGATGCAGATGGATCAAATAAACCTTGTTGTATTAAGAAACTAGGCAGAAACCATTTAATTTTCAAAAAATGTAACCCTGAATTATTGTGTAACATTGCTAGAGTCCTGATTTGCATTTAGTTGTGCACCCACTAGAAATATTAAATGGGATTTCTACAGTGGAGATACATCACTGGTGAGGTACTTAAATCACCCTCATCACCATATCTGTGCTATTAGTAGAAATCTTGTTTCTGCTTTGTTCCTCAGGGAGATGCTGCATAAAGAAAGTCATTAAATGTTATTTCAGTACACATACCATATTTTTATTCTCCTGAGACAACACCAATTTCCCTCTGATGTACGTTTAGCTGATTAAAGAATATTTATTCAGATGTTCAGGACAACTGCAGTTTCCCCTGATATCCTCATTTGTCTCTCTCACATCTTTTTCTCCTTTAATCTTAGGTCAGAAACATGGTGAAACAAAATGTGTACTAGTGTGTTCATCTTTGTGTCTAAACCTTCAACTCTGCTATGTGTTTGCAACATTCCTGTGCAAGACCCTAAAACTAGCATAGATTAGAGATGCAATAATGGAAAGGTAGATGAGCATGTATTTCTACTGGCTTGCCCTGTGGCAGTGAGGCAGGGAGATTTACTATTAATGTTACAAAGCCTTCTCTGCATGATTCTACTTACCTGCCCAGCCTCTCAGAAATAGCACTATATAATGAGATGCACATTCTGCTTTAGTCATTGGTAGTATCTGTGCAGAAGCTCTTTGGTTTTGCAAAAAACCTTGGGTGGGATTCCTGCTTCTGCTTACTCTGTCCAGGAAAATCAACCCAGGGAATTCAAGGCAAAGACAACGTATGCTATTGTGAGTGTTCCTCTTCTAGCCACTCTGCTTTGTATGCTCAGTAAAAGTGTTCACTAAAGTGTGATACAGGAAGATGAGAAATGAATTGTTTTTTAGCACACAGAGAATGAAGATGCTGATGCTTTTGAAAGCTGGAAAAGCTGAAGTATATTCAGAGATGCTAGACAGAAGAAATAGTTTTAATAATTTATCAACCATCTGGAGATGCTACATTACTTCTGCATTTAGAGAATGCCATGCAGCCATGAAATAATCCTCAAAGCATTCCTGCTTATTCTAATGGCTAGAGAAATAAAAAATTAGGTGCAATGGCACGACCTGATTGTACACCTCATCTAAGATATCTGCACCCAGTGTTAAAATAACAACCAATTGATGCTATGTTACTTTCAGTAAAGAAATAAATGCAAATGAATGAAGAAGCCAGTAAAGAATGTATGGAGACTAATTTCTCAATCTGTCAAAAGGAAACACATTCATCATAACAGCATTCTTTCCTTGTAATCTTCAGTAAAAACTCGTATATCCACTAAGAAATCTGCATACTTTGAATAGTTGGCCTAGGTGGACAGGGTTTCTTTCCCTACTCTAAAGAAGTGTTAGATCTGTAACTTAAAGAAAATAATTATTTCAACAAAATACACTATCCTAGTAATATTATGGAAGCAATCAGCAAATTAGGCTATGTCTGAGATGTAGAAAATGAACTTGACTGAGAAGCTTTTGCAATACCTTTGCTTGCTCACTTCCAGTTTTGCCCATTTTGTAGCTTACCTTTTCTTTTTTCCTAAATCACCTTTCAATCAATCATTTCACAATTCAGTAGTCTAAAAATCAAGCACATTACTTTTAATCAGAGCTCCAAAAAAATGGAGAAAAATCTTCCCTTTTGCAGACAAATCTGTTTAGGACTGGTCTTGTATTCCCTGAGCACTCAGAAAACTTGTTCAAGAGCAGACAGCTAGTGGTAGAAAAGATTTGGGGAACTTGTTCTCAACTAGGAACCTCTTCAATGCCACTGATAATAATCAGGTTATTTATGTATATGAAAAAGTAGTTCCAAACATAGCAGAGATTAAAAAAAAAAAGACAGCAAATGACAGATCATTGTTTTTTTCTAAACCCCCTTATAAACAAGCAGAAGGAATACATTTTGTATTGCAGGCAATGCACAATCCAACAGTTGAAACTTGCTAAATTTTTACTCAATTTTATTTCCTTATAGTAAAAAAATCTTAGATGCTATATAGTCTAGATGGGGAATAAAAGGTGATAACAGAGATTTTGTCCTAAAAGTATGAAGAAACCACATGGTCACAGAACATAGTAGTAGAATGAAGTTCAGGAAGCTAATTGCTATTATAACCCTCACGTTTATTACTGCCATTATTGCAAGCTAGAACCAGATACATCCATGGCATTGCTATAAGAAATTTGTCCACTCTAATCCTAAGTGTTCAGAGATCGCTCCCCAGTCTATCAGGAAATCTTATCTATTCCAGTACTTAGCTAGCCCCACTGCTGTCAGACTTTTTTTGCAGTCTCATTTAAGCCTCTTCCAAATGGAATTTGTGCCTGTTACCTCTTGTTCTGCGGTAACAGTAAGCATGGAAAATTGATTATTTGTTTCCTCTTTGCAGGAGAAAGGATGTGTTTAAAGACATCTTTACCACCACTACTTGTCTCTTCTCTAGTCTGGACAGCCCCCGTTCTTTAACAGTGTGGTCACAGGCCATGCTTTCTGATAAAGTAGAATTAGACTAGCTAGACTTTTTCTTGCATTAGTTTATTCTGTTGTAACAAAGAGAATTGTATAAAATTAACCTGGATTGACAGCAGTTTGAAAAAAAGACTCAGACCAAACTTGCTGTGCTTTGAAACTGAAAAACATTATTGCTAAACAAACAATTTATCATTTTAATTTGTTCTTAGAGGTGTTACGCTGACTTGGTTTGGGCTGAGGCTGACAGATATAGTTATTTTAATTAGTAGGATGTCTCTTGGAGACTTGGCTGCTTATTGAGGAATTTTAAGAATGGATAAATCCAGTAAAATAATTTGCAGGTTTCTAGTACCCAACTGGATCCATGTAGTATAGTTCTGTATTATATACTCTTGCTTATGAGACAATCCGTAAGTTGTTTCAACAATTCTCACAAGACTGTGTTTAGATATCACTGGAAACTGAAACACCATTTAAACAGTTAAACTATCCTGTTGTCCTTAGGTACAGTGAAGATTACCCTTCTTAAAAGTCAGTTCATTTGATCAAGAATGCATAAAATGATAGTAGGAAAGGACTGTGGTAAAATAGTCTTGTATTTATTCCCTATACATGGCTGCTTATAGTAAGTATTGCTTTAAATGTATCCACAAACCGCTTCCTTTGCAGTATGAATAAACTGTGTGAGTTTTGCTCTTTTAGGTAATTCTAAGGAAAGAACATCCACAGCTGGATGCCTGAAATAGCTTACAGAAATTTTCACTTCATCAGAATCTCTAGACTGAAATATCTGAAATCTGAAGCAGTTGAACAGCTTTTCTGACCAGAGACTTCAACTACCATGGTCTCTAAACTACAGGACCAATGCTGTAGGGTGCTAAAGGATACTTTTCCCCAATATTACCTGCTAAAATACATAGCAGTAAGAATTATCAGTAACAATCTAGTTTGTTTGAACAAACAAGTATTTTATTTTTTTTCTGTGATAAATCATAGATCTCTCTATTGGATTTTATGTCTGCATTAACATTTTCAGTATACCACCAGGAAATCATCAAAAACATCATAAATCAGACCAATTCTAACAGTTTAGTGATGATGATTATATTGGCCAGGTGGTCATCATAGTCTTCAAAAAAAATCCTTCTCATTTACCTAATTTAAACCAATTAGATCAAATGCTTTCATGCACTGAAAGGAGTAACAGATATCCAATAAAGCTATTTACTAGAGACATATGGTGGTCTAGTGATGGCCAAACCAGAAAGAATAGGTAATGTGAAATAATCATCCAGTTATATGAAAGATTTCTGTGTTATACAACCATATCTGGGGTGTTAATGAGCTGTCAGAGGAAACATGGCACCTGCAAAGTCTGCAATGCATTTTGGAGATGTGTGCTTGTTAGACAACATGAAAAAAAAAGATTTAATTATTTCAGCAATCGACTGTTGAAAATGGCCAAGAAAAGGAGTTGAAAAGTTTTATTATGATGTATAGATCTAAAAGATTGTACAAAGCTGAAAACTATACAGCCAAAATACCTCATCCTTGTAACTGAAAATTAAAAATGCAGTTCCTTTTCCTGTATCAGATACCACACTCAACCAGAAAAAGGAAGGTAACAGAACTGCAAGACTCTTCCTTTGCTCTGGCATTGAAAAACTCTCCATCACTGTTGTTTTATTGAAAAAATAAACGCTCATCTGTTATCTCTTACCTAATAATGCCAATAAAAAGGATCTAAGTCCTTACAACCTATATTACATTCATTAGAAGAGCATCTTACTTCTCTATCTTGTGTACAAAACCCACACTTTTCAAGGAAAGATGTATTATTTCTCTGATAGTTTTGCTTTTATACCGAGATGTATGCAGCTGTACTTAAGCTCTATTTTAGTTACAGTTTTTGAGTCCCCATGTTAAAATCTATGCCAGTATCCCATAGTCATTCAGTGGAGGGTTACGTTAGAGTTTGTTAGAAACATCCACTCTCCGCTTATCGTACAATCATCTTAGGGTTATGTGTGAGTCTGCAAACCAGAACATGGCCCTCGCTCTATCTGCTGTGACAGAGCAAATGCACAGTGGGGAGCCAATGTTTTTTCCAAGTCCTTGTTTTGGAACAGATGGGAAGATGTAAATTAATGTTTTGGTTTTATGAGTAACTATATGTTTGTAAGATTTTAAAACAGATTTTATTTGTGCAATTTATCATTTAGGAGTTATAATGATGGTTAGTATTTGATTTTAAGTAGGACTACCATATATCACTAGTAGAGCCTAATTTAATTTAAACTTCCTGAGTCAATGAAATAGTTATATTGATCTACTTTGGATTTAATCTTGTGGTTAAACATTTATAGTTTATTTAATACACCTTAGAAATCCTCATATACTTTCAACTGAAATCCAATGCATTAAATAAGTCAGGGAGATAACTTGATTTTATAAAGCACAAGTGCTATAAAAATGATTGAAAATGTATTCAGTTCAAAGCAGTTACTCAAGAGATTTATGCTGTAGTAAGGTTTGGGGTTTTTTGATTAATATTATTGTAAGAGCAGCAGATGATAGTAATAACTAGTGCTTAGCAAATAAAAATACAGTATTTTCAAGTTTCCAGAGCTTTTATGGTAGCCTTGATCACATCCTTGTGAAAACACATTTAAAAATTCATACCAAATTTGCTGAATTGCTCATCCAACATTTGACACTATGCAACTCATGCAATTAAATATAAGAAAGTAATTAGTCTCCTACTTTTGGTTACTCACAGCTGGTGAGTTATGACCCTTCAACGGTACTGGAGTAAAACAACTCAAAAAGAAAATATGATCTGTATAGGAGAGGCCTGTAAAAAGTTTCTGAGTGTGTATTTTCTCTGAATTAATTATTAATTTCTAGTACTGGCCTTTGAATCTATGAAAGCAATGGGCATACATTGCTTAATATAGTTGGATTACCCAGCACCTTTTCCAGACAAACAGAAGCGGCATCCTGAGTCGCACCTTTCAAACTTCCTAGTGCAATACATATAATCTCCTCAACAACAAGGTAGCAGATTTTAGTCAAAGAACAGGGAAGAGCAAACAGCTGTTGTGCTAAACGGTAAGAAGGTAAACTCTCATGTTATGACACTGCCCCTTCTTGAAGAAAAGACAGCTCTACTTCAAATGTCTGAACCCAACAGAAATTGTTTCCGTGGTTTACATAGATAGCAAAAATGACAACTGATGTCTTCCTTACAGGAAAAAAAGGAACGTAATAAGAGACCAAACAGTGTTATAGACCGAAGGCAACTATTTTACATTGTGGTGAGTGGTTATTTTGAAATTGTCTGTTGCATACACGTACTAACTAGAGAATCTTGACTGGCAATCTGCAGTATCCTGAGCTGTTCTGCTTCTGCTTCGTAAATTCTGGGTTGCTTATAAAAGTAACATGCAATTTTTAACACTGCGATACAAGGTTTCGTCAAGTGGTATCAAATTAACATCCAATTTTGAATAGCGCTATTAGGCATAAGCACATTAGACTTTTATAACATAGCACCAAAAGATTAGATTATTATAATTTGTCAACAGCTTGCATATGTTCTAAGTAAAAATGCAAATAAAACCGTTGTATTTAACAAACACAGAAATTGCATATCCTTTTTTATTATTATAAAAATATTAAAAAAGAAATAATTTACTATACTATTGTTTTCATACAGCTTCTATAAAATACCTACTAACTTCATATGATAGTACTGTGGTAGATGCTTGCAGGGTAGACTGGAACTCTTCTGAACAATTAAAAAAAAAAATCTACCTAAATAAACAGTTCTCTTTCACTTAAATTTTTCCAAGGAAAATCTAGGGTTTATCTTAGCCTTTCAGAATCTCTAATTGATTTTAAGAATAGTAAAATCCTCATCATATACTGCAGAACTTAGTAAGCACATAATCAAGCTGTGAAAATCATAAATACTGAGATACTGTTGCTACCTGTAGAGGAATAACCCTGGGCAAATTGATAGTATTATCAGATTGGTCACAATCTCAGTCAGGAACATGTTGCAGGATACTAAGACAATATTTTCAGGAAAGGAATGGTATAGTATCTGTGAACTGGAATTTCCTGTACTGTAACATGTCTTTCTGAAAGAAGTTCTAGGAACATCGCCAGAACTAGAACTGGCATGAAATCAAATTCAAACCATTGTCGACGTATTACATCCTGAAACATCTACTTTGCAGTCACGGTTCAACTTCCACGATATGCTGACAACAAACTATATCATATTCAGTTCAGAGGCTGTGGCCAAAGAAAGGAGACAGAAGGATTGTCCATACTCTCTACATCAGACCTCTGGACAACACTCAGTCTTGGAAAGGACAGACATTACAAACAGCTCAACCCGAGGTCTGGAGCATACCAGTCACTATCAGATTCCCCAGGTTCACCTAGGAGAATCATAAGGTTGAATAAAATTGCATTTAACTTGCATGGTCAGCATCTGAGACATACAAAGGCATTTGTAATGCCAACATTGGGTATGTAATGTCAAAGTCTGAAAACTGTTACTTAAGTTCCCTATAAAATTAGAATAAATAGACATCACCAACAGATCTCCCCGAAAGACATTATTATGAGCTGCATGACTATTAAATCATAAAGTCATAATAAACTTCTATGCTCTCTCCATTCAGAGCTTGCTAATTTTACAACAGTATCTTCTGTACTTACAAATAGAATTTTTCATCCCATACTGGATTCAAGTTTCCAAAAATAGTCTTTGTTCTCCGCTTAGTTTTGCCCACTTGCACAGTAACATATGGGTCACTTGAGCCGGTTTTGTCCTTAGCCTGTAAGCCCTGAGCACAAAGAACTGCAATAGAAGGAGAGAAATATGCTTTAGCCCTCACAGCCTTCATTGCCAAGAAATAAATGAGACAGTGGCAACAGCAACAGGAAACAAAGCCCTCAAACTGAGGACTCTTGAAATAAAGCTTTACAGATTGATTTTCTCAGTGTCAGTTACTCTGGAGATAAACAAGGCTTGTCTAATTACCCTTCTGGAGTGTATGAAATTTACAAATATGGTTTAGTAGAGTAGTAAATGTAAAGATTTGCTACAGAGCACAACACAAATACTTTTTTTGCCATCCATAATTCGGATACTCTTCTCACACTTTGGTTTAATCAGCATGACAAGTAATATAATGTTGTTGTATAACTTGGCTTGTCTAGTAATTCCCTAAAACATCCACCACCAACTCCCCAGTAAAAAAATAAATAAACATTTCAGAAATTTTTCCAAAGATTGAAACTAAAACCTCCAATTTTTAGAAATCTGCACTGTGGATTATGAAACTAAACATCAGGGGCATGGTTATGACTTTGTCATTTGTATTCCTCATGTGAGAGATGAGCCATGGGGATTTTCAGCATACTTCCTTCTCTATCACAGACAACGTGACAGTTCACATTAATTATCCTTAACTGTTTATGTATTTGTCAGTCTTTCTGACAATTAATGTGGGTGTATATGCATTTTAAGGCAAATATAAATACACACTATTTGGGTTTCCATCATAATTCATAAAACTGGAAACCTCCGGAGAAAGCAGAACTGTCAAACAGCAGCCCACCAAACCCAGAGAGCTGCAGCTAAAACACTTGCCATGCCTCCTAGCATCAGCAGAACTTGGTTTTATTATTTTGCACATAGTATTTAAATCATCTGAGGTAACATTTAGTTAACATTCTCCAATGTCAATCATCTTGGATAATGAAGCTCCCCCCATATGCTCAGGAAAATGATTACATTAAAATGGCACCTTTTTACTCAGCAGATCAGCTCCCGGTGTGGGTTCAGTCGTATCTGCTGACTTCAGTGAAAAGAAAGTAAATTTCTGTTACTTTTTTTTACACATGTCATTCCTGAAAAGACTAACACTTAGGAACGACACAGAACACGTTTTGTCTTCCCCATTCACTGTAAACCCAAGGGGAAATTTTTAGAAGGCAGGGAAAAATCGCTATCCTATTTATGCAGGAGAATTAAGTGCCAACTTAGAAAATGTCTTCTAGAATTAATACTGTACTAGCCTGAACATATGACAGCCTCGAGTATTCTTTAGAGGCAGAGCTGAAAGATATGAATTAAATATTTTCCCTGACAAACCTCTCCACGTCCCCAGTGCTTGGTGACAATCCCGAAATTCAATAAATATTCTTTTGAGTTTCATGCACTGCCCCACAACCTTCAGAATGGCCACTCCTTCTCCTAATTCATGAGACTCATAATCTCAGATCTCCCCTAAATTTCTTCTGGCATCTATCTGGTATTCTTCAGCTCCATGCAGAGTTTAGGTACTGCCTCAAATGTGATCAGGCTTTAGTTTGGACTACAGAGCCACGTGCAGCCAAAGGCACATCTACTAACTCACAGTAAATCATTCACGGTTCACCTGACAAATGCTTTTCTCCTTCCCCTCCTGAATGCTAGCTTTACACTTCAACAATTCCAGCTCTCAATGAGCCTTCCCCAATATATTTTTAAAAGTGCCATGTAATCTAAAAGTACTATAGTAAAATTTTTTGAGCATGTAACCCTAATATATTTATTTACAAATTATATACATGTACCCCTGTACTAATACATTGTGTACATTATAAAACACACAGAAAACCCATAAATTAAAAAAAAAAAAGAGAGACAAAGATTAAATAATCAATGCTGTAAAAATATATATTTTTTTAATATCAAAAAAAACCCTTTTGGCTCTCACAAAAAAAATTACTAACAAATATTTTTAGTGAGAGCATGTGATTGAATATGCTTCATTACTTTTGAAAATGGCTTAACACTTTGTGATACGGTGTTTTGAAGATCTGGGTCTAAGTCCAGTTTATTTTTGCACTCAGTTTTAATGGCTGTCATAACTGAAAAAAGATACCTCACAAAGACACACAGATCCGAATAGAAGTGCATCACTGTCTGCAGTTACCAAATCACTGCAGTAATTTTTCAATCCCATCTAAAGTTTACCCAGAGTTTTTTCTTGAAATTCAGCTGAAAACTAATTGGGAAGTGCTGCATTTTTATATTTTTAACAAATGAGTTAAAAACCCACCGGAACTCGTCATTTGGAATATTTTTAAATAAGGTAGAAAATTTCATTTCCAAGTTTTTTAAGTGTACAGATTAGAGTTTTTGTAGGTGACACACATTGTTTTTGACAGCAAAATCACGTAACAATGGAAACATTTCAAAACATCCATTTCCACAATGCTCTCACCATAGCAAGTTTCTTTCAAAAAGCAGTTACTTTCTCATTCATGATTAAAATATCACATTCACCTTGAAAGGACCCTTTAAATATGTTTCTTTTTTTCAAAAATACCTCCTAAGTAGCATACTACTGACAGACACTTATTACAGAAAAAAAAAACCCAGCAAATTTGAAATATTTTTCTTTTTGTAAGAGAAAAATGTACTACTCATCTTTTAAGTTTAACAACTCTTTTAAAACTTTGCGATGTGATAACTAGCAAACCTCTGTGTAGTACAAAGGATTTTCATGGTGACTCCCTATCTCATTATTACGTATTGTAAGAAATATTATTAAATATTGTAAGACTGTACAGAAGTCCTCAGTACCTACCAAGTTTGACTGTAGCAAATGCCTTGCAATCTGGCTTAGGAAGTTTGGCATGAATGCAGAGCAAAACTCTCATTTGGGTAGAGTGTGATGCTAGTCAGGGAAGGAATTAGCAGTCTTCTGTAACTTGGGACACACTATGTACCAAGCTGTTTATGTGGAAGTACACATCTAAAACACCTGCAAGGAAAGACTGCTACCATTTCCTATTAATATTTTGCTCCTCAGGAATTCTGCATTCTTTTTCCATCTTTCTTTAAGATCCAACAATTAGCTTAAGTTTGGCTCTAAATTTCTTCACTTGGTGTAGGAAATTCTCTCGTGAAAAGAGAATCTTGCATTCTTTCTTCAGGGTATAGTCAGCAAACTAAAGGAAGTGTTTATCTATTTGACACCTGTGAGGCCAAACCCAGATGAAATATTGTTTCTGCATTTTGAAGCTCCCCAGTAAAGGAGACTGACAAGACTGATGAATGGGAGAAAGTCCAATGGAGGGTTGCCAGTTTGGCTGGGGGACTGAGGTGTGTGACATATGAGGAAGGGCTAAGAGTGTTGGATTTGCTTATCCTGGAGAAGAGGAAGGTTAAGAGAAGATCAAGCTGCAATTCTCAACCACCTAAAGAGCACATCACAGAGACAATGAGCTCCCAGAGGAGCCCATCTAGTTGAGGATGTTGCTTCTCCTTGCAAGGGGGTTGGGACTAGATGACCTTTAAAGGCTCCTTCCATCCTATGAAGCCAGAATTTTCTCAAAGACACACAGTGAAATAATAAGATGTAACAGCTGCAAGCTGAAGGAAGAGAAATCCCAGCTGGGTAGAAGGAAAACAGTTTTACAATGTGAGTGTTTAATAACTGAAACAGCTTTTTCAGTAAACAGGACAGGTTTCCCAGAGAGAATGTGGAATCTCAATCCTTGGAGAGTTTCAAATCTAGTCTGGACAAAGCCCTGAGCAAGCTAATCTAACTTTGAAGTTAGTGCTGCTTTTAGCAGAAGGTTTGAGTATACTGTAGAAATCCTTTCCAACATCACTTCCTAAATTATTCTAGGATTCATTTATTTGGTCATGATTCTGCAGAGCTCAAGTCAGTATGAATTTTACTTCAGAAAAGGGATAAACCAACCCCTTCAGCAATTTAAGCAAGCTTTGTACCAACATTGGTAAATGCAGGTGATGTTTACCCCGCAGATAGGGAGTCTGAAAACAGTTGCACGTTTACTGAGTAACTTGCTAAAATAATACCATCTATCTGCTCAGGGAATCCTAGTCACTTGTTTCATTAAAAAAAAAAAAAAAAAAAAGAGTAGTAAAGGACACTCCTGTATCTTTTTTAACAGCATGAGTGTTTGATCTTATAGTCTTATGGAGTATATGTGGAAAATACCTTGTAAAATACATTAGGAAAATTACCATATGTACAGGTGTAAAACATCAAGTGCCAAGAACAGACTTAAATTTAACTGCTGTTAATTAGTGAGAGAAGTGTGTTACTTAAGTATACACTATTGTTTATTTTAAAAATATAACTTTTGATTCACTCATTTTTATAGAAACTGGCTATTAAAAGCTAAAAACAAGTTCCTACAGCATATGTGCTTATCCACCCTAACAGGAATAATGCAAATCCCGGACAAAGAGAAAATATTTAATTTACTTTTAGTATCAGAAGAGGACTTACTATTTTTCATTACACTAAAAAGAAATTGAGGATAATTTAGATGTGAAATCTAACCAGAGGCCCTTAATGTTTGACATAACTTCCCTTCAATTCTTCGGTCTCTTACTTTAATCTCCATTTGTCTCTAATCCAGCATTGCATAAAGTCAGGTTGACCTGTGTAGTCAGCCGAGCCGAGTTTTTATTCAGATTTTCTGTGCTGAGGTTTTAATTCAAAAACTAAAATGTCCAAGTCAGACAACCTGGAAATCTTGATGAGCAACCAGCCTAATGCAACTGGAAGCAATCTTGAGCATGTTCTGGGTGTGCAGGTTTCCCTGGCTCAGCATCACTAAACTGGAACACACCCTCAATCAAGCAACAAGAACAGATGATGAGTTCCAAATCAATGGGGTCTGGAATTGCAAGCTGCACTGTTCTTAGCATTACAGTCATTAAAACCCATAAATGCAATCGTGAACTTTAACTCTTCCAGTTGGTGAGGAAAAGTTCAGCACTAGCTCAAGAAATATTGATAGGAGGTAGAGGACACACAAGACCATTTACTTCCTTCCTAGAGCAGTGGAATATAAAATTGTTTTGCCAATAGCTGTAACTTAAAACTCTTCCAGTTCAACCATTTATAAAGACATCAAGTATGCAACTGAACACACAGTTCCAGCTCTAAGTATAATAAATTTTATTCCTGAACCAGGGGAATAGGAAAGAAAGAGCTCTTAGAGCAAACAGTTAAATGAAAATTTACCTGTGATGGTTATTTTGGCTGACCATTTGGATGTTCCATCCAAAACACTTTGTTTTGCTGCTTTTGTATACTGCACAAAATCTTCTTTGGAAATATTAAACATTTCCTGGATCACTTCAAACACCTCTGGTCTATTTTTCTCTCTAATCTTCATTCTTTCCTTCATAGCACTAATAATATTCTGTGTTTTATCTTCTGCACCATGTTTGGAACTTTTCTCAGCAGCTCCTGAAATGAGAAAAAAAGGTCAATACTTTTATTAAAAAGTTGCTATCCTAGTTCTTTTTCTCCTCCAAAGTCTCCAGCTAATTCTCAGTATTGCAGTACTCAAAAGAGATACAAGTTTCATGTGGATAATATCAAGCCTCATATTTATTCTAAAAATACTAAGATACCTAAAATTATCAATTTAGTATAAGATGACAACTAAACTTCAATCAGGTATGTGTTATACGAAGAAATATAAATTGCATCATTACTGCTCAGTACCAATCAATACTGTGAAAACATCCGAAAATGCCAGTAACTTTTCTTACATAATTAGGCACTGTGGTGCTTTAGCCTCAACTGGTTACAAAGGACCTCGTGGCCGCTCTCTCACCTGCCCGCAGCTGGGTGGGAGAAAAAGGCAAAACTCATGGGTTCAGACAAAGCCAGTTTAACAGAACAGCTAAGGGAACAGGAAACCAACAACACTGACGCTGACAGAGGAATGTACAAACCCAATTACCGCACCACCTCCTACTCACTGGACCCGAGAAGCCCCAGCCTGCTCCAAGCGTCAACTTTTGTCCCCTCCCTGGCTGGCTCAGGGCTGTACACTGGGCATGGCTTGCAGGGGATGGAGTATGTGTAGGAGTCCCTGTTAGAGACTGCGGAAAATTAACTCTATCGCCAGAATCAGGACAGGCATACCTATTCGACCAGAAAGGTGTGGAGAAATGTTCAGTACCTGGGTCTGTCTGCTCTGCCCTTTGCCTCTGTTATGAGCTAAACTTCAATGATGCATATGCGAATAATTCTTCAATAATTTCTTAATTTTTTTTTCCCTAAGTCCTTTCTCTCTCTCCTTTTGGAAACCATACTTGCTCCATTAGGACAAAAAAACCCCAAATTAATAGAAACAGTATTTAAACCAAGTAATATTTCCTCCTTATTTTTCAGAGAATTTTTAGTTTGAAAGTAAGGAGATTAATCTAAACTCCTGCTCTCGCACAGTGGAAATCTAATGAACAGTAGAAAAAGATAGGCATAGCAGCCTCAGATGCTTTCTTGACTGTTTCCAGATACATTTCAATATTTGCTGACGTTAGCTGCACTCATAGGAAGTTTTTCATTCCTTCCTGGAACAGTGCTCATACAAAAAATTATCACACAAATCCATTCAATGAAGCATTCAAAAATCTACCGAACTTAAGCATTCAGTAGATAGATTTAGATTAGCTTGGGACTACCTTACCCATTAAACACTTTGGTAATACTGACTTGACATCCTCACTCCGGATCAGTAGTGCACTCTATTCCTTCTTTAAATATCATGTATGAACAAAGGAGTGCTTCAGAAAGCTCCATGTTAACAGCAGAATCTGTGGGCTATTTAAGCCCACCCTGTCTCCCAAAGAGTATATATGACACTATACTCAGGTTGCAATTGTATAAAGGGAATTCTTTTCCAAGAAATCTAACACCAAAAACACCTAGGGAATTTCTGCAACAAATACTATGTCTAGGAGACACAAATAAAACAGTGAGACGTGGATAGAGATTCTTAGAAAATCTAATTTTTCAAATTCATCTTACTAAGAGTGATGTGAACCTGCATTACTCATCTCTTAAGAGCTGCAGGCCAGAGATAGGTTTCAAGGGAGAGAATTGTAGTCTCCTTCCTCTTAAGAAATAGAAAGATGCAGATGTATTAATAGATGTAAACAACATGGCAGCAGAAAGCAGAGAACCTCCTAACTAAACCAAACATATTTTCAAGAAAGAAATTCATTGCTTTGCTATGAAGGCTTGCAGCATGCAGTTGGAAACCCAATGACAGAATACAACTATTGCAGGGTCAGTTCTGAGATGCAGAAACACTTGCTCTTTTTCACCAATACATTGGCAATGATCCAGAATTCATTCAGGGTGTAACATGACAGCACACTTTGTTTTAAGAGTACCAGTGTTAAAAAATACCAGTGTTGAAATAAAAAAAGAAAAAAAAAGAAAAAAAAGGAGAGGGGCATGAAGAGAGAAAAGAAATGAAGCAAGCTGAGCAGTAGGCACTTAATAGTGATATTAAAACTCAATTATTATATATTACACTTGTGCTGGTACGGCATTAAACTTCAGAGCCTTTTAGAAAACTCTTCTTGATTGATCACCTAAGAAAATAATATATCACACATATGGAATAGACAGGTTCCTCTCTCCAGTAAAAATGTCAGTATTGCTCATTTCAACTAAGTATATGAGGATGGTAGAAGAGATCAAAGGGTATCATATCTGTGTGAGAGTAGCTTTCAGACTGTAGTAACCTGCAATGGTATGTCAGGTCCTACAAAGTAAGTCTGCAAAGCAAAGAAAATACTCGGGTATTTTGCTGATTTGTCAGGGAGATCAAAACCATTACAACTTTTACTGGGTTAAAAAAAAAAGGGGGGGGGGGAGGGGGCGGGGGGGGGGGGCGGGGGAGTGTGGAGGAAGCAGAGTATAAGGCCATGTTGTTACAGATTTTGTTCACAATTCTTCCCAAGAGAGCTCTGGAGAGATTTCTTTTTCCAAAAATCATAACTGATCTCAGAGGCCCTTGAAAAGCCTAAGTGAAGTCCTCCTCATAAAATATCCTTTGTCTGCTAGAGGATAATGTTTCTGAGCAACGTCCCTACAATAAATGTTGTATCGGAATAACCTAAGTGTACTCTTGAAAAAAAGCAAATGTCCATCTTGCATGGGGTTGGGTTTGAGGAAAAAAACATCAGACTTGTGTGGTCAGAATGGTATTACAAATGTTGAAATAAATCTGAATGGCAATAAATTATGTGGTCAGAATGGTATTACAAATGTTGAAATAAATCTGAATGGCAATAATGTATTCATGTTGAAAACCTTGATGATTTTTGAGAGAATAAAGATAAAATTGGAATATGCATTCAAATGCAACTTCCTTTAAGTTTTACTGAAAAATCAGCATATTCTATTTATACTAAATTATTTATTGCAGCTATTTTTACATCCTCTGTTGCTGACAGTCTAGCAACAGCTCTTTTCATGCAGTATTGATCAGACTAATTAAGACAATACAGTAACTTATGTTGCATGGGAAGTTAACAAGCCCCTTTTACCCTAGGGACTGATACAAACTCAACACGACTGAAATCGATTCTGATTTAATATTGCACCTATTACTAGAAAGAGGTATCTTGTTGAAGATGAGAGGTCTAATGAATGTACTACTGATTTTTTTAAACCTAATTTAGAACAAATTAGATATTGACCTTAAAGAGCTTGTGATGTTAATTCATTTCTATAATCTACATTAGCAATCATTACATATATTTTAAAAAAATAATCACAGAAACTTGAAGTCTGTATGCCCTAGTGATTATGAGATGGCAAAATCGATGACTATAATAAAAATAACCACAGTGCACCACATCAATTTATTTTATAATACTGTTGACCTTCTTAGAAATCAAGATATAATGAACTGTACCGGTCAATTCAGTTTTTCAATGGAACTTTAATATTTTTAACATAATTGGAATAAAGTATGTGACCCCCATTTTTGAAGTAGTATAATATTCAACCTCTTGAACAATTAATCTGATACAAAAACTATGACAGGATGTTCAAAAACATATGTGTACTAAGGAGAAGATCAGGATCCCTTAGGTGTGTTAAATAGTGTTTTATCTGCAGTTTGCCTTCTAGAGGTTCACTCTTTCAAGACTCAGTTGTTCACTGTTTCCAAATTGTTTACACCACAGCCAATCCTATTTATTTTTTGCAGGCTCTCTCTCACCCTTATCATTTATATATTCGTAAAACTTCTTGAAAGGCAATATGGTGCTTTGAACTCCTTGTTAAGTTTTTTGGGGGCTGATGATATGGACCAGGGAATCTCTGGGCTGAGTTCATCTTCAGAAAAGTGAAAAGGACTATAAAAAGGATAATTTTACTGTCTGTCTTTTGTAGTTTTTCAGTTTTAGCCAAGATCCAACTACTACTACTAATGGATACACCTTTCATGCCACCTGCATGGTTGCGGTGCTCTGAAAAGCAGCTCAGCTCTTACAAAGTTAGCAGCAGCTTATTTCCTTGACAGTGGGAAGGGTGGAACAGGAAGAAGCGTGGTCACCTAAGGGGTTTCACCACACAGAGAAAGGATTACAGATTTGGAGTGGTAACAACAACCCGGCCCTCCACGGCAACATTAACTTGGAATCAGTTCCTGTGCTCCTGCTCAGAAGGAAGTGAAGTGCAACCAAATTGTAGGTCAAGCAAATGGAAATACAAAGGTGTTACACTCAAGCCTAGGTGGCTTGAATGTTGTTTTCTGGTGTGTAGAGTGACAAGTGATTTCATCACTTGAAGAAGCCTCAGGAAGAACAATCTCTCTAACCATTCTCTATTATGAGAAATCATGGACTAGATAAGGATTACAAGAAATTTGTAACCCTGATATTGTCAGGGACATGATCTCGGATTTTGCTTTTCTCACAAT
This sequence comes from Gallinago undulata, assembly GCA_026546715.1. Classification (NCBI taxonomy): domain Eukaryota; kingdom Metazoa; phylum Chordata; class Aves; order Charadriiformes; family Scolopacidae; genus Gallinago; species Gallinago undulata. Next base: position 27,628,455 of record JAOTQQ010000071.1, read on the forward strand.
GCTTTTATAACTGAGCAGAAATGGTTTTAGTAACAATTCCTGTTTGAACTGTGACTCTCTCGAACAGCAGAAATAGATTAAAATGCTATACTTTATATATGCTAGCTTCTGCAGGCATCTTGGGAAGTTTTCAATTTTCACTCTGCAGATTTCTGCAGAAATGAGAACACAAAGACTTAACTGCTGTTTTCTCTGATAAAAATGAATCAAAATCCTAAAGGTCAGATCTAAATATTCTTAAAATTAAGAGTGATTGGATGTGAGGTATTTCTTTAGAATGCACCATTGATCTTTGTTGTGCTGTACTTAGTAGAGTGCACTACAGGAGAGATGATCCATGAGACAGAAATAAATGCCCCTGCCATACCAAACTTCCAAGACAAAAAACCTCCCAACTCCTTAAAATGTAATTAAAAGAGGGACTGGATGGTGTGCAATAACTAGGTTGGTGGAAAACAGGAGGATTTTCACAGATGATTGGTCTGTTAAGAAGAACCCAACTAACAGCAACAGAAAGGTTCTTCCAAACACAAAGTCATAGTTACAATGCTTATAACCATTTGATCTTTGCTTCATGATGCTATTGTTAAATCAAGATTTATTTATTATTCTTCTATGTGTCTCACTCAGGGAGGGAATCAATTTTGATTTTCTTATATTAAAGATATTTCTGAAACAATGCACTAGAATATGATATGCATTCCTGTTAAATCCTCAGAAAAAGTCCCCTTCTGATGGAGAAAGTTTTAACTATGCTTTATTTCTAGACCATTATGTTTGTAATTACAATAGGGGAATTCCCACAACACTGTATAGAAACCTTAATAGTTATCTCTTTGCCACAGAATACAATCAGTATTTTCAGGGATCAGCCAGAGACCTAGCAAAGTAACTCCAAATCCAGCAGTAGCCCAATTCCTTGAAAAATGGGCAGGGAGTAAACTTCAATTAGAGCCACTATGATCCATACCGATTTGTTTTGAGGCCCTCCCATAAGGTGAATCCCACATTCCATTTTGGGAATATCAGAATCAATTCAGTGCCTTCCCTCCATGTTTTCTTCCTCCTATATATAAATAGTGCTAAACAAGATGTGCATAAAGGGAGAGATTAAAATTTAGGAAAGCTATTTCTACTTCCTCTGTCAACTTAATGAGAAGTTAGTTTGCAAGTGACTTGCACAGATCCTGTTGCCAGCAGAAGTACAAGCTCATCGTTCTTTTAACACATTCTCATGCCTCCAAGTCCAGGTAATAAAAGCCAAGTGATTCCCAGCAGAACTAGGGTGTCAAATGACTAACTCAGAGATCAATGGGCTGTTTTGCAATTAATTATTTTTTAGTCTTAAAATGCACCTAGGATAAAGTAGAAGAATTAATTCAATAAGAGTGAAGAGGAACTGACATTATGAGAAAGTGTACCTTTTTTTGTTACTGTCCAAGAAACAGAAGTTATTTGCACTTCTTAAAGAAACTATTCAAAAATATCTTCATTACTTATATGCTTTTGAAAATTCACCACCACCAATCATATTAATTCTGCACATTGTTCTGCAATATACTTCTATAATATTTTATTGTCAAAGCAAACATTCTTTTCTCACTTGTGAAACTATGTCAAAAGCTTAGCTGTCGAACACAGCCCAGTTTCAACTACAGTGCAGAATCACAATTAAGCACAGTTAAGCAGTATGATTTAGAAATTTGTCACTGATTTACGCTCTACAAGGTCAGTTGCTCTGGGAAATTGTGATTAGTTCCTGCACAATATGAATCCTGAGACTCTGTCAATAGTGACAGCTCCTCCCATAGAGAACACAGGGGGAAGAAGGAAGACCTGAGCGGAATATCTATGTACCTTTTCTACGTGTAGAAGCTAGGTAAACCCTCAGGAACAATGTGTAATAACTCCAGAGTTGTAAAAGCCCCTTCCATTCCAAAATCAGAATATCAGAAATTCTGCAGGGTTTGATTTTCTATTGTTTAGAATCTTGTGTAGTAATTGTGTTGTAATTTAAGTACGGTTTCAATGCACCTCAGATATTTTTGGAGTAGAACGCATGGCAGCTGGAATCAATTTGGCCAATGAAAAAGCAAAGAAAGAAGTTGTTTCACCTTAATTCTAGTTCCAAAGGACTTGACTACTTTTTTTTCCCCTTACACATACATGGTTTGGTATTTTTAATGGACAAGATCCTATTTAACGTTTCATAGTCTTCTCTATTCTATAGCATATTAATATGGCAATACTAAGCATGAATAATATATAGTTTTTTAAATCTTTGCTTTGACATTTCCTGTGTTCTGAGTTAAATAAAACAGAAAGGGCTTACATAATGCAACAAATTGTTCTGTGTGTTGCCATAGGCAATGGAATGTAAATCATATACTGATGCTACAAAACATTATTTTGTAACTGACCAGCAACATTCAGCTAGTTCAAAGGACAAAAGCAAAGTTAACAGTGGGTATTTCATAAAGTTTCTGGCTAGCTTCTCAGGTAATGAACATCAACATGCCTTTACTGATTTCTGATTATCTGGCCCTTCATTGCAGGAAATATCTGAGTTTACACACAAAACCAAAAGGTGTGAAATATTGCAAAGCTTTAGCTTTGAGGAAATACTCACTCTGCAAACAGTCAGCATTTAGAAGGTCTTGGCACTTCTCATGGCATTTGACACCACATTCAGTGCATCTCATGCCTTGTCTGGCTATACCCCAAAGTAGACCTTCACATTCATAACAGTACGTAGGAGTTGTAGCTGTCCAAACTTCAAAATTATGAGGTGTAGTTGATGATATTGGATAGATCAAAGCCTGCAATGTCTTCTTGAAAACATGTACTTTCTGTTGGGTAAAAAAAAAAAATAATCAAGACTTTGGATGTAGTATTGTTCAATACAAGTGAACTAGAGCTAAGGTGTTATTGCCCTTGCAATGTTACAAAATATCAGAATAAACATAGAAGTATGAACTAATTTGCAAAATACTGATTTACTCATTTTGTCATGCACTTTGAAGACAAAAGAACACTATATGACTGTTTTGACTGATTACAGAAACAGGAGAGTTAAGTTGGAATCAGGTCAGTCAATTAACAGAGTCCTATATATGTTTTATATTTTGAGGCAGAAAATAGGAAAAAAAAAATCATTAGCGTTACATTCACTGATGCATTTTGAGTAACTACCTAACACATTACTTCAGAATGCTTAAATACTTCCTACAGGAACTTAGGCATACTGCATAAAATGTACTTCGATTATATACAGTACTATCCTCATCAAATAAAAGTGGCCAATTTTATAGTTCCATTTTATCCATATTCCTATAATAGCATACTGACTACTTCCTTTTTAAGCACCAAGATGTTTTTTATCTACAAACAAGAATGATATATACTCCCCAAAATCCACACCCATTTCTTGGACTGTTTTGGCTTAGGACACATGACCAGTTCTAGTAGGAAAACAGCTATCAGCTATTCACTGATTAGTACTGCAAACACCTGAATCTTAGCTCCTTAGTGCTTGATAGGGATAGATAAAAGAGGTAGCACACTGGGAAGTGGGACGTTTCTTAAAGTCTGTCACCCTACCATCTCTTCATCTTATTTGTATATAATGCAATGCATCTGTAGTGCTGGGTAGCTGTAGCAAACTGGGAACAACATTTTGGAATTGGTTTGTCCTTATGAGCTTTACCATCATTGCCACAGTTCTGATAGTATAGAAAGCAAGGCTTATTCAGTTAAGCATTCATTAACATCCCCATAATTTTAATATTCCGCTGTCCTAAGTAAATGCCAAATGTATCTCTAACGTCTGTAAAGTTAATACTTTGATACTGCTTAAAATGTCGTTGGATCAGTGCCTGTGAACATACAAACTCACTGTGTCACGAACATGTTACACTAGATGGATAGCAATGTCACGTGGCGAAGCTCACAGCATTTAACCTCAGGTTTGTAGTTAAGTGATAGTTAATAAAAGGCATTAGCTCAAAGAATTACCATTCTGAATCTAATCAGCCAAATAACCTGCTTCCATCAGTCGCTAATATTCCCTCCAGAAAAAGCTGAGGCAGAGTCAAAACTAGAAAACCGAAAATCAGAGTAATAACTTGCCCAGAGGAGATTTTCTTTCTTAACTCTCATCTGTGAATGCACTTCTTCATCTGGTTTTGTGGAGAGTATCTGGAGAGTTCTTTTATGGCTGAAAATGTCTGTTCTTTTTGTTTTCAAATCTTGCTTTACTCAGTTTTGATGATGCTTTAGGGCATTACGTTTGGCTGGCTACTTACAGACCAAGTAGAAAAGTACTACCTTTCACTTGTTTTAAATATCTTGCAAGTGGTTTTACTGGCTGTATCATTACATTTGCCTTGAAAGAGTACCCACTTCTCTTTAGTATGTTTAGTGAGAGCTGGCATAAGACAGGCTTCCCTTATTCACCTGTTTTTACATTTTCTCATCAAATGAGCTTTTACGTATCTAAATTGTATTTGGTGTCTGCCTTTGGACTTATGTTTTTATTTAAAGATTTCTTGAGAAATACCTATTTCTGGACCACAATTTTTCATATGGCCTGGTTCTAACAGAGGCCAAAGTGTATAATGGCTTAAAAATACATTCAACTTATAGTTCATTAGTTTCTCCTGATTGACAGCAAGCACTGGAGAAATGTTTGCATTGAGCTGTCCACTGGGATTTGCTGCATTCTTTTTTCCTCCTGAACAGTACCACCTAAGTCAGGATCTGTAATTGCTAAATTAGTCTTTCTTGTCCTGCATTTGTTGGCAATTAATATTGCAAAAATATATCCAAAACTTGCACCTTCAGCTCACCCAAGTCACAGCCTAGTAGTTTTGGTATGAGGGGAGGAATGTAGACAAACAGTTGTACTTATATTTATTGTCATAAAAGGCAGTAATACTTATAAATAGTTTTATCTGTTCGTTTAGTAGACATCTTTTAGTAAAGCATATGGAGTATCTTGGGGTCTTTTACTGAATTTAGATATTTTTATAGCAGTTTTAGGTGGAAAAAGTCTTTATTTTGCACCAGTTGCATGGCCTAAGTTTGTTCTCTATAATTTTCCTTTAGCCTTTAACTTAAAATTCCATAGATCTCCTTCATTCTATCAACCCTTGTTACTATTTTGAGATAGAACAAAATAACTACTGCTTCTACTGAAAGATCATTTCAAACACCAGCTGTTTCCTACCTCATCTATCCATCCCTGAGCACTACAAATTTGTTCCTTTATGATTACCATATAAGCACAGAAAGTTCCCAGTAAATCAAAGAAGAGTGACGGATGGATGTATACTTGTGCTATGGGTTTCACTTCTCAGAATATCTGTAAACATAGTCTTCTCTTTCATTCTTCCACTATGGAGCTTAACAACAGCGTAAGAAAAATTCATCACTTCGTTATATTTAAATGTAGGATATATTGTGGAAAGCTACGATTCTTCAAAGTTACATCCCTTCAAATTAGTGCTTTTGCATAGTTCAACCACGCAAATCTGACTGTATCACATTTCAAGTATTCCTGAAGAAAATAGCATCTGGTTGGTTTTGTTTGGGTTTTTTTTGGCTTAAAAGAAATTTCTTTTGCAAAATATAATTGAAGTCAGTAATGGAAAACAAAAACACACACGGCCTACTAGCTATGAGAACACGATTTTTCAAAGGATTTTCCCAGTCACTTCTTGTACAAACTGAATATTTTTTGATCTAGAATCACATGTGTTATTAGCAGGAGTTACATTTACAAAATCAAGTAATGTCCCAGACACCTGTAAGGACAAGGAAAAATAAAAATAATCACAAAGAAACGTTCTTGCAGAGCCCTGTCATTCAAATTGTACTCATGGTGGGATGAGGAGAGACAGATGCTGCAGGTAAAGCATGGTGCAAATGGACAATTTTAAAAAATCAAAGATTTCCACAAATAACTATTTTGTAAAACAAAGGTTTCTTGCTTAGTCTCTTCTGACTGTCATAAATGTGACTCACCAGAAGCAAACCTGGTCTTGTCACTGTGGATCAGGCAGCAAATTCTGCTCAAGATCCCTGAAAGTTCCTGCACAATAAACAGAATGCTTATACACTCAGTTTTATCCAGCTTGGAGTGTCTAAGGCTAAAACAGTTTCTCAAGAGCTTTGAACAAAAATTTCTCTGTTATTTAAATAACTTAAACCTGCCGTTGAAAACACTTACCATTTCATCATTGTTTATGGAGGTTCGGATAAGCATGCCCATGGAAATACCAGATTTTCGAGCTGCAAGTGTCTATTAAATGCAAATAAAAAACTATTAAAAATTATACTAGTAAACTCCAACTGTTGAATCTAATAGAAGGCAAATAGTACTTTATTGTGCCACTGGATTTAAGCAAAACTGTAGGTGTTATAAAAACTTTCAGTTAAAGTTTGCAGCACACAACTTTTAAGGTTTCAGTACATAACGCAGGCATAGTTTCATAGTTTCCATCATCATTACCATTTCTTTCAGCAGCGCCTAGCTGAGCTGCCATTTCTAATATAAAACCTGTTATTCAGAGGTTTATGACTCAGTTTTTTTAAACCACAGGCTGTCACTATTTTTCCGCTTTGCCAACCAAATTAATGTGGTACAAGGATAGGCATCCTGCCCTAATTTGGAAGCTGTCTGTGCCTACAGCAACATGGCAGACCATTTTACAATAGTCTTACGGTTCAAGTTGTCAGTCTGGATAATTTTTTCTAACTCACTGAGCATTTTTAAACTGTGTGTGTGTGTATAAGAAATGCTACTTATCTTAAATAGAAATTCTTTGGGAAACATAAAAGTAATTTTTTCCTTAAAGACAATATTCATTCAATACTATAAACAGCTATATGGAGAAATACTCTGGTTCTTAGAAGGAGAAAAAAGGCTGGAACTCTGTCTCAATCTATCCTCTTTTACCTACATGATGTTAAGGGTCTATTAACACCACCCAGTCATGAAAACTACATCCCTGGTTGTAGAGACAATCTCATTTGCTCTACTAGAGTACATACAAAGGTACACAAAATAAAGTATTTTTAATATACAATAAACAAGGTTATTTTTAATTCCTTAATGCAATATCCCTGTAATTTTAATGGGTCCTTGAAAGTTATGTAGAGAGAATAGCAATCAGAAGGAAAAAGAACCTGGGGAAATGAGTTCTGTGTGTTTCCCAAATAATTTTTCAACTCTGAATATCACTTCTGCTACCAGTAGTCCTTTTGGCCTGACAAACAGGTAAGATTTATTCCGATGTAGAAAATATTAACTAAATTATAACACTGTGATTTTACTGTATTTTACCTGCAAAATTGGGTATCATGCATCCCTCCCCCTATTCTAAATCATTCCAGGTTTGCCAGTATACTTCTGCTTTATCTCTGTTCTTCCATATTCCAGCATCTGCTTTGTCATACATTGCTGTCATCATAGTCTAGCAGTAGTGGGTGGTATAATACATCATCCTCGCAAACATAAGTACATTGTTGCCTTCATTGTGAGGATAAATATTTTTCACCTTACTGTGAACTGGATCTTCTGTAGTCCAACATTATAGAGCTATTGCAGCACAAGTTTCAATGATATTTTGCGTGTGAGATTCTTATTTTTGTGAAACACATATTGGCTCAGAAACAATTTAGGCTGATATCAGCAAAGGAACTGCACCATTAATCTTTGGATGGACAGACAATTCCAATTTCTTCCCATTTTATAATTTTAAACACTGACATAATTTAAATGGATTTTTTTTTTAAATGTAGAGATATTAAAACTGTTAATTTTAATTTAAAATGTTTACTTTCCCCTCAGAACATACCCATTCCATTTTCAATAAGTTTCCCTTGACAATAATTAAACTGGCAGATAGACACAAAATTATTAATATTGTAAAACCAATTATAGGGTAAAAAGTCATCCTTGGCACAGAAATATTTGATTTGATTCCTTGTTGTCCTATTACAGTTAACAAAAATTTCATCATCAGTAGAGCTTTAGGTTTAAAAAGATTCACTTTAAAAGCACGCATTTTCTGATCCCCCTTGAAGCACAGGTTTCTTCTCTAAGTCTTGGAAAGTAGGTATTTATGTTTACTAGCCTGCATTTTTATGGTTTTGACCTCGATCCTTTAGGTCTAAACTATCCTAGCTGTTTCAGGTATAGAGGAGTATGGAATACTTGTCAGGGCAGGAATACAAAGGGCATAACAAGATTAACCTCAAATATAGGGTAGGAAATGATACTGTGTTCTGACCTCCTATCAGTTGAGGTACATGAGCCAGCAGGAGAACTGCAGTTTCATGCTGTCAGTAAAAGTCAATAAACAATTACTATTTCCTGTGTCAAAAGCCAAAGCAGGGAAAGCCATTTTGACCTTGTCACATGTCCTTGAGGCACAGTTCTTCCAAGGGCTACTCCTGGAATCACGTAGCTTAACCATTTTGCTCCTTAATCAGAATTGTGTCTAAAATCATAGTACAGTGTCCTATATAAGATAACAAAGCCCAATAGGAAACAAATAATTAGGCTATTCTTAATAATGTGTTTGTCATGTTGGAAGGATAACAGAAGAAAGTGATATCTAGAGGAAAATTGAAATAAACGAGTAAAGTTAACAGTCATTATGGATTAAATTTACAGGGATTTTAGTGAAAAAACCTCAAAAGGATTATTTATGTATCACAAGGACAGTTATGTATTGCGGTCAGAATAAACTGCATCTTCATGAAAAAGCCCATAAATAAAGAGTTCCTGTTCTGAAATACAGTTGCTGGTGATAATTCAACAGCTTGAAGCACTGAAAAAAAACAGAACAATGTCTGTTCTTAGGAATGTAAAGAAGCAAGGAGGAGTGAGTATTTTGGAAAGCAGAAGGGAAAAATGCTGCCAGACTCACTTATTGGTAGCAAGGTGACAGGTAATGAATGTATTAAGAAAACTCTTCCTCCTACTGCCTTTCTGTTTTTAACTACTAGCAAAGAAAAAAGTTAAGTGCAGCTTTGGAAGTCCAATTGCCAGAGCATCCAAAGAACACAGTAACCCACAGGAACATGAAGCCTTTCACTACTCTCCTTTAATGGGATACTAAATTTGTTCAGCTGTTTACACTTGCTTACCCTCTCAAACTGACATTCAGATGCTACCCCATGTCTTTCCTCATATGAGAATTTGACCTGCAGAGTGTAAAGATCTCTAAGGAGGTACTAACTACTGCATTGCGAACTTATATATTCTGAATCTGAAGATTCATCTGGTCTGTTCACAACATTATTATGAACATATGGACATGTTTATTAAAAAAAATAAAAAAGAAGAAGATACGATAAACCAGAACATCATCTATTTAATTTTAAAATGTTTTTTTCCAAATCCCTGATACAGGATTTAAAATAACTTAGTCTCCTTTGTGCTCAAGTCCCTTTAGACACCCTACAATGTTCTATCTACACTATTTTATATATTACCTCAAAATTTGCTTTATTTTACAGAATCAGAATCTTAGTGGTTGGAAGGGACCTCTGAGATCGTCGAGTCCAACCTTTAGCTTTAGTAGCTTCAATAAATAAATTAATATAATCAGAAGTCATTCTAGCAAAAACATTGAAAAGCGGTAACCATAAGTAAAAGAGCATTACACTCAAGCTACAATTAAAGGTTAAATGAAAAAAATTGTGTATGTGAAAAAAGAGTCACCTGCCATGATGAAATAAAAGCAAGCAGTGGTTTGAGCACCTAAAGTAGCAGGGAGGAAGAAGCAGTCAGGCTAACGTTTTGCAGCTGCTCATGAGTGCATTGTGCCATGCAATACTCATTCCTCTGTTTTTACAGAGGGTTTCTCTTTTCCTGATCATCTTTTCCTTCATATTTTTTTTTCTTTAAAAGAATCTGTAGGCTACTATGACCAGGAAAAGAAAAAACATTGAACACAAAGTATTTGTTGCCACTTTATAAATATTGTATTTTTAATGCATTGCAAAAGTTACCCACTAGAGGCGAATCTTAAAAATTAGTGTCTTCAGCATTTAAAAGCTGCACAATTTCAGAACTGTTTCTTTTTGAGCAAGTACAGGTAATTTATCATTCTAGGGATCTCAACTTTAATAAAGATAGATTTGTACTCTGTTGCTTGAGGGAGAGGGGGACAGGAAGGAGAAAGAAATCACTCGAAAGGAAAAAAGCTATTATCTGGAATTACTTCTCCCTTTCCCATAATTTTTCTAGTTAAAAAGTGGATGTCTGATACTGAAATGTTCAACAAAACTTGCAGTATTAAGCCCAGACAACAGATTTAGAAAGGAAATAGCAACTCAGGTTAACTATACAATCATTGCTGGACACCACTGTAATACCATTTACTTTTTCTTCATATTTGTTTTCACAGCACAGACATAACAGCATGCCCCATCTAGCCTCTAAGATCATTCTGAATATTAAGGTTAGCCAGAAATGACATGGAAAACAATGAAAACACACAAGTTCATCAATAACTTCTTAATATCCCCACAACTATTTCTTAATTCCTGGAACACAAAGGTGTGAAATAGACAAATGTAATAATATTATTATGATTTCCAGTTAGTAGAATTAAAAAACCCTATAATATACGAATACTGTTTGACTGGTTTTATGGTTTATCTATTTAATGTATTAACATTAAAATATTTAATCCAATCTTTATATTAGTGATTAAAGAAGTTAAGAAAGTGGACTGAGATATAATGTAGAATAGTCCAGATATTTAGCTTTTATCTAATGATTACTCTGACACTGTACAAAAAGTGAGAATGTAGCAGCTGTGATTTACATTAATGTTCTCAATCTTAAGAGTTTAAACTGCCATAATCAAGTTCTAGCCTATGTAAATGCATTTGTTTTGGAGACACATGAAAGAAAAATATCAGTGGATTATTGCTTTAGTTGAAATGGGCAATTGTTTCATCTGGTCTGTTCACTTCAGTAGTATGAACAAAACAGTCTGTTTTACAACAGCAGCAAGGATTCACAAATTATTCTTGTGTTCTTATAAACAAATGATAATGGCTAAGTAATAATACATGCTTGAATGATCAAAACTAGAAATTGCCTGATTACAGTGATTGCACAGTGTAAAGCCACCTTTAAATCAAATGAAACCAGGAATTTTCTAGTCTCCATAGTATTTGAAATGATGACTTGAATTAACAGTAGCAAAGACTAAAGCCTAGTGAAATAGAAAAATAGAGCTGGCTATCTTTGTCTCTGAATGGGCACATCACCACACCTATTTGGCTACCGTGAGTTAAGTACTTCTAACCTCCACCGTAATTATTGCTATTCCTCTCCCTGGTTGTAGTCCCACTTCAAATAAAAGCTCTAACTAACATAAAAGAGAGAACATGCTTGTTTAAAAGTAGTGCAGAAGGTTTTTTACAGCAATTACATCAGCAAGTGCTCTTGACTCTCATTTCTGGCTCCACATTAAAGAGAGATCTGTTCAAGCTCTAGGTATTTGTCAAACAGCTTTCTGTATTGTTACTCCACTTGAATAATCACTTCTCTTTTCATGGTCTTTCCCTCCTATACAGATACATCCTTCTAGAACGCTAATAATGACCTACAGTGGAACTCATGACTGCAGGAAAAAGAGCTGTTCCTGTAGACAGATTTTGACTGCCTTATCATCTCTAATGACTCAATCCGAAACGAGCAGGGAAAGTAAAGAGTCCCAATGCATTAGTTAAAAATCTTATCTCAGAGATTTAGGAGAAAGAAGTAGTAAGGCTGCTGCTGAAAACTGGATTTTTCAGAATGTGAATTGATGGAAACAAATGGGAGTGAAAGAATTTTAAGAAGATGTACATCATTTTGATAAACCTTATATTGAGATATCATGCTGAAAGCATGAAAACTTATGCAGAGAAATTGGAAGTGGAAAGGGACTAGGAAACTAAGAAGGGACATTTCCAAGTATCAACGCTGGTGGAAAAAGAAAATATTTCCATCGGTCATTAATTTAGTTACTAAACAAACTATACCACAGTACATAAGAGTCTTCATTTGCTTTGGGAAATTCACTTTTTGCAAAAGAGATCAAAGAATTCAGTTGACTGGTAGAAAACAATTTAAAAGAAGGGAACACCTTAAACTTTTCCTTATATAGGTATCTAGTGCTGTTCAGTTCCACAGCGGAAGCATCATGATTGGGCTCTAAACAATCTGCTCGTATCATTAGAAAGGATATTTGGAATACATAGATAACTTTTTAACATAATTTTATTCTAATAATTTTGGCATATATGATGCAGAGAAGAGGACATTCACATAAGGCACAACTTCACTTAGGATTAAATTCTTGGTCATAAAATAGGTTTTCTATTTCTATATTTCTATTTCTATAAAAAGTAAGCATAAAATATGACATTCATGAAATTATGACATTCTTGAAGTATTATGAACATTTTAGAACATTTATACGTATAAAAGCACTTACCATAGCCTGAAAAATCCAGCCGAGATAGGAAAGAAATTATAAAGAATATTAATAATGTCAGGTTTATTGCAACAAAAGAGGATATCAAATTACATCTATTTCAGTGTCAAAAGAGTCTAGCACTAATTTCTAGCAATATTATTTCTATATTTCTGAAAGTGTCATGTAAATAAACATAAAGATCATTTACTATGTATCAGCTCTTACAAGGACTTGAGAATTAAGCTGCTGATTTAAATAAGATATTTTGGAATCAACCTATTACAAGCTCAGAACTTACAGGAGACTGCTTAAAATACACATACCTTCAAATACAAATATTCTTTCAAAGAGAAAGATGACCCACACTAAGTCTGAAATAAGTTCCTCTAAAGTTGGTATAATTGTTTTAGGTTTACAGCTACAAAACTGAATTTTAATATGATTTACTATTTTAAAGAAGCGTACAGTTAAAAACCATATAGTTAAATGTCATTCTGTAAGTCCATAATTATTAAATTCCAGAATAAATTTCAATTTTAAAACTCTGCAATTTCCACTTATTAAAGGTAGAATTCTTTCAAGAGGAGTTATCCTTCAATGACTGAACAGCAAAGTAGTAATCATTGCATTGTAATCATTGACATATTACAATAATAAAATTAAAGTTTTATTATTGTAATATGTGCATTTTATTTTTTGTCTCACTTTGATAATTACTATGTTTTTCTAAGTGAAGAGTTAAATTTCTAATCTTGTAACTTGTTCTGAGTAATACCCATCTGTAAACAGTTCCAACAACTAAGAATAAAGCAAAGTGCATGCCTAAAAGTATCATAGTATAAGTTATACTCATGCAATACAACCTCCAGTAGAGTGGCTACTGTCAAAAAGATAGTTTCAATGAATGAAGGCTCTACTGTGTCATAAATTACAACTTTTCACTGATTTCAGAAGGAATCCTGATCTAAAATGGTTGCTGTGCTTTCTCTTCGTGACCTTTCATATAGTATGGTATATCACTGTAGAGTAACTGAACAGAGTAGCTTAGAATATATTGAGCAATAATTTGGCAAAGATGGATTTTTTTAAAGACAACTGTAGTAATCATTTGCTTTGGCTGACTCCCTTTCTTCACAATGCGTAATTGGTTTTTGGGGGCTCACCACCACAAGAGACTAAATGTGCCTTTTATTGTATTAGGAATTATATAATTTTGGAAAAGAAAAAGAGAAATGCGAATGGCACTTGAAATTCTTCAGAGCAGCGAGATTCTACTTAATCTTGTTTAGACTGGAAGCCAGAATAAATCTCAGAGGAACTGCCATTCTTTTCACCTTCCTGCAATTTATTTGCCCAGATTATTATTATCTACAATGACGGCTAAAACAACATACCTCATCTTGTACCAAGAGTATGCATAAATCTTTAAAACATTCATACTGAAACAAGGTTGCTTTTTAAAAGGAACTTTCTTCCTCTTTCAGTACCATAATAAATCAAGTCAATTGGTATCCCAAGCAGTCAATAACAGCTGTCTTTATAAGCTAATTCAACATGAGAATAGGTAGTTTATTATTGCACAAAATGCACATTACTTGATTCCACAAGTTACATCTAAGTATTCGATAAGATATTCAGACTTACCTAGTACAACAACTGCATCATTGACTTTTACTGGCCTGAATCCCTTCTCTCAAGACACCTTTTTTCCCATAAAATAATTGCTGACAAACTAGCATTCACATGCACATTAGTAACTACAAGAAAGATCTAGACAACTGACAAACGAATCAACAGTTTCATGGCATCAAAAGTTACTCACCACATCACGAACAATGGGAAAAGATTTCTTTCTACGCAGGTCTGGCATGCTATCAATTCCATACAGGCCACGGCCAGCACTGTCAGAGAGGAAAATAAAAACTCGTGACTTACAAGTTTGCATCCTTAAGAACTGCTTATAAGATCTGTATTTACAGTTAAAATCATAATTAGCAGTTATCAGCTAAAGAAGGTAAGTGTTCTAATTCTTAGAAAAAATTAACGAGAGTGTTCTTGGCATGGATGACTTTCTCCTGGCATTCACCTACAGCAAAGGGTAGCAGAAAGGTTGCTTAATACCTCCTAAAACTTTTTACTGGGGTTTTAAAAGTTATAACAGTAGCTTTCCATCAAAATGACTTGTATACCTGGTAGTTGAGGTGGAGCCCAACTCTGTACAAGATGTCACTGTTGGCAAAAATTTGATACAAAGAGTAAAGTATCTAACTAAATACATAATCACATCTTCTCATATAAGGTCCATGTGAATGTGGAAAAATGAACTTGTCATAATTTAAGAAAATTTCATGGCAACTGTAATTATTTTCTCTTGCCTGGCTTAAGCTTTTTCATTAAGCACACATTTATACCCCGTATTAGATCTCACATACGACTTGACAACAACAGCAAAGAACAACTTGGAGCCACTTCAAAGAATAACAGGCTAACACGCCAATAGGATTTAAAAGAATACATACTGATCTGGTAACAATATGCCTCATTATCCCAAACTCTTCAGAATAGGTAATACATCTATTATCCTCCTACATTTTTTGCACAGTGGATGGTGGAAGATTGCTACAGACCTTGTCAGATCTAATTCTTCAGGACTCAACATTCTCCTCTCCATGCTCGTTCTGTTTGGCACTGTCTCAAATACGTTTTTCAGTTGTTCTATCTTTGTATAAAAAAAAGTACATCACAGCAAACAACTTCTTATCTGAAAGTCCTCGTTTTATTTATACACTTGACAGTTATTGGGTGAAAAGCGATTTAACTGAAATTAGTGACAGAATTTTCACTTCCTTCCAAAGGGTCTACATGCTGTCCCAAATACTCCTCTGCCGTTTTGAGGATTACATCTTCTCACCACTAGTAGAGTTTACGAATTCCATATTTATTTAAACCAAGACTCCGGCTGATGATTCTTGTTGGATATAGATGTCACAGTTCCACAGCTGCAGCTAAATCCAGAAGGAATTAGCAATCAGAGTCCGCAGCTGCCATGATTTACAGCCTGGCATATCGACACACAATGAAATCAATGCTGGATTATGCTAATATGCTAGACTGTAAGCAGTTCAGCTATAGGCATATCCCTCTACTCTGATACCTCCACTGCTAATATCTTCACGATGAATCAATGCAGCCAACAGAACTCATAAATCAAAACTCCAAATGATTTAAGAGAATTGAAGGTGTAATTCACTTTAATTACACATTACATTAATAGGTGTTTAAAAAAAAGGACACCGACTCTGGTTTAAGCGATTTCCATAATTTACTTTCAACAGAAGGAGAGCAGCAAATTTACTTTCTTGGAGTATGCCTGATGGGGGACTTGAGAAGTTCAACTTAGGTGAAATTAAACTGAACTAAAATAAGAGGAGAGAAAAAGGTAAAATGGCACAATGGCATCTATATTGCTGGAAGTATTTGTTCACTTTCTGTTCAATAATTCTGGTGAAACTATCTTTGGCAGTATCAGTGCTATGGACAGCTTCAGTTTCTGCTCTGCAGAAACGGACATGCCTTCTTGCCCAAGGTCCTCTCTCTACAATATGTGATATACAAGAGCACTTGCACCATAATAGAGTAATGAAATGAATACAGTAAATCTTGACTAAGAGACTACTAAGTGGGCAGTTCTCCAAGTAGAATAAATTGCAAATGGATTTTGAGATGTTACCCTTAAGGTCAAAGAGTACGTTTACATAGCAGGGGACAAATCCCTAAGATGGAATCAAAAATAAACTTACAAAACTACAAAGTGGAAAAAAAAACATTTTGGGCAAAACTAATAGGCTTTGTGGCATGGATAATGGGGCACCGAAATCTGTGCTTTGGATGCAAGACAACAATTAGCATCAACATGTTAACTGTTAAAGATAATGCTAAAAATAATGAGTCAGAAAGTACTGCTGCACACTCCAGTTCCACAAACTTAGTATTTAAGTTTAAAGTGTGTTACTGTGATGAAGTATCACTGCTGCTAAATATTAAAGTGCAAAAGTAAGTTAGATATTACACATTAAAAATTGCTGTTATATAGATAAATCCTATAGAGGGAACAAAGTCCATTTCTCCTATCTTGTAATAAACAAAGACGCTCTGAACATTGTTTCTCATGTGGATTTTAAAAGAATGAATATAATGTTCAGGATTATCTATACATTAATTTAATCTTGTAGTTCAACACACCTGTAAAGACCTTGATAAAAATCTCTTAATATTTACACTGATATACACAAGATTCAAGCCCCAAAAGTGATGGGTTCAACTTTAAAAAACCCTGTGGAGTCAAGAATCTTTCTTCATAAATTCAAATAAGACTGAGATTAAATTCTAAAAGCCCCATGCCCAGCTCTCCCAACACTATCAATAGTTTAGACTTCAAAGATCTTTTCCTTGTCTTAATAACTCAGTATGATTTTTCACATGGTACCAAAGTTAGATGATGAAAATATAATGCTTTTTCTTTTAAACCTCCAAATGAATGATAACTATTAAAGTTTTTCAATAAGCTGTATTCCTTTTCCATTTAGTCAACAAAAAATAAATATTACTTTTCACTATCACATTGCAAAGCTGATAGGACAGTAAATTTTATTTTCTTGTAGGAGAACTTTTGAGCTCCTCAAGCACTGGTTTTCTTCAAGGAAATCCTGTCTGACAATGAATTTTCACTCTTTCTCTTGCAAAGAAAATAATAGATATATTTTACACTCATAACATGGTCCAAAAATGAAGTGAGGCTTTCATCCTGAAGTTGTATGTTGTTATTTAAAAAAGCAGACATTTGGTACTGGATTAAACTTCTTGATCCTAAGAGATGCCAAACCTCCTCAAACCCTTTACTTTAAAATGGTACTCAGTATTTTGCATAGAGTCTCTTGGCACGGGGCAGGATTGAGTTACAGATCACACTCAAAATAAAGTGAAGAAAAAAGGTATAAATTAATTCAAAATCTTGCTTTAAGAGACTGTAGAAAAAAATATTTAAAGATCTTTAGAACTTGAGGAAAGTGAAAATGCATTTGGGTGTTCTTTCACTGTGATGTCTTCATTATGAGGTGCTTCATTGTTAACAGACGAGCTCTTGCAGGAAGTTTCTTAAATTGTGTGACATTAACTGGCACTATACTTATGGGGTATATTGCGGGTAATGCTCTGAATAGAGATAATAATTTCCTGTTATAAGGGCTTAATTAAAAGTTGTTTTAAGGGATGTGAGTTGCTATTAAGGTACTAGTTTCCAAGGTAAAAACTTGAAATAATCATGACCTTTATAAAATCCCCAAAATGTATATCCTATTTAGCTAATGGACAAGGCCAAAGTTCTACTTCATTGAATGATTACCTATTGGTTCAGAGAGAAGTTCTTATTCTGCAAAAGTTGCAAGTGGGTTTTGAGATTTAAGAAAAATTTGCAGTTTAATTTTGATCCATATTGACCAAACCTAATTAAGGATTTAAAACAGTATATGGGAAGAATGCATTCCTTGTTCTAGAGTCTGAAACAAAACCCTGATGTACAAACAAGATTATTTCCAAGATTTTGAAAAACTGAAGTTTAACCTGCAGTCTCTAAAAGAGAGAAATCAATAAATTCTTCAATATTAACAAATATCCAATAACAGTATGAAGTATTCTCCTTGTTGAAAATCTTTTAACTAGAAAGGGATGCAGAATGTTCTTTCATAATAGCTCTAAATTGTTGATATAGTTGCTGATACTTCTGTACCGGAATTAAGTTTTGACTTTGAAGTAGTCACAGTTATTAAAAAAAAAATATGCAAGCAATTGACTAACAAAGGAGCTAAGTCTGAAATTATTTTTTTTTTTTCATTGTCTTTCAGTGACAGAAGGTCCTGGTATTGTTTACCAGAGGACTACAAGCTGCCTTCATATCAATGGCCTTACAGTGGATTAATAATTTTTGAGCTATTCACTGCTTTGGATGAAAGATCTGTTAACAGCTGTGACTGACACAGTAAAGATTTCCTGTGCAGCACAGAGGCCTGTTGGTCCAAAGGATATTTGTAGGTAAAAGGACAAGATAATGTATAAAAGATACACACTTGTCGCAGAAGAATCAATTATTTTTCTAACTCCTGCAAAGAACTTAAAAGGAATGCTACAAATATTCCTACACTTTTGGGAACCATCCAGTTTTGGCAAAATTACATTTCTTACCTTTTGTCCATTAGGATATTTGCCTCTGTATTCAAATGAGAGCTCAGTGCATGTATGATACACTGTGCCTGAAATATTCTTAATTGCCTGTAGCATGAACAAGCTAAGACAGCAGCAAGAAGTTTTTCCCTACAGTTGATCAATTCTGCTTCACAGTCTTGAGTAAGGCTTGTACTGACCCATTCTCCTTGACTCTTTTCAGATATAGTACAGGATACAGTGATGTGTTAGGTTCACACACAGACATTTAAATCAGATATGCTGTCACCGTACACAATCAATTGCCAGCAACTAGACAACAGTAAACTAATTATTCTAGAGCTTTACTGTCAGGACTCACCTACTAGGGATCTGACTTTTATTTACTTGTAACTAAACCAGGAGCTGGCAAATTCATTAGTTCAAAATGTTAGCCAAAAACCAACAGGATATGGAGGGGAGAAAAGGATAAATACATTTTCAGTGCACGGAGAATGCAATTTTGGTCCAATTTTCCAGAGAGAATTGAATCAATGTTATGTTGACTTCTGGTGCTACATGGCATTTTAAGATAATTTGGATTGCACCTGTCTATACTTTAGTTATACAGAAAAGTTCTTTGCGGAGATTACCAAATATTTGGGCTGTCAGTAAATTCTGAAGAAAGTTAGGTCACATAAATAGCTTTAAAAAATAACAATAAATCATTTCCACTTAGTCACAGCAGCAACAATAACACCCTATTTAGTCTGATCCTGCTAGCGTTCATCAGGCCCACACTACTCATTCAAGATAAATTATTCTTTCTTCTTTATTACAGATGAACATGGGACTTGAAAGCTGTAATCAAACCGCTCAAAATGAATGGTGATGAAAACAATAATATCTTCCAATAAAATCTGAATTTTTTTTTCTAAACTGGCAGTTTACTGTAGCAATTCAGATGCCACTCCCAAGAAAAACACGTCACAATTTCTGTTCTGTAACTGGTAGGTAGCCCATATGCTGAACAATGTGCAGATGATCTACATGCATGCACAAGTGTATACACACCTATGCCATTTTTTTGCAGATGAGGACTTGATCAACTATATTTTCATTTCAGCCCTAACAAGCAGACACTTCCACTACTGAAATATTCATAACTGTGTTTCGAAATTGTGATTCTTACTGTGGTAATCTTTGCTGTATAATTGATATATTTAACTGTCCCAAACCTTCCAACCTTTTTCCCCCCAAATTTAGTCTTCAGTTTTAAGGACTGAATTACAAACTGAGAGTTGTGGCACCATACATAGTCATTCTTACTTATTCATGGTTCTTAAAAAATTACAGTTTGTTATAGTAACATTATAAATATTTAACAGTTGTAATTTTATGAAAGGCATCATGCCACAATACCTGTATGTGATAAAAATAAATAATTGCAAAAAAGTTAGTATTTTTGACATTAAAAAACTGAAACATCTCACTTTAATATAAAGAGACTTTTACTTTTTGTTGGCTTTTTCATTCCTAGGCATAAAAATTTGGAAAGAATCACAGCCATTCTTTAAACTCTGTGTAAGTTAATTCATTTCTAGATGAAAATAACGATGAAAATGAAGAGATGTGTTTTCACTGTTGTGGTTTTATAAATCACTCAGTATTGAATATACATTTTAGGTTATTGGGATAATTTGTTTTCTTGAAGCTCTTAGGATTATATAATATTTCAGATTAGATGAGTCTGTTTTATAGCATAATTAAACTTCTGTAGCTAAATGTGATAAAACACTGAGGCAGCTTTAATAACTTATAATGCTGGTCTGATCTCATGAAAATGGAGATGAATTTTTTGAAGACTGATCTAGGGGGTAAGGGAAGAAGAAATGTATTATTGCTGCTTATTATAATCACAAAATGTAGCCAGTGGCTTTTTTTATAACATAAAAATAGAACCAAGCAAGTTAATGAAAATAATTATGAGACAGCCCCATTGTCTGAAGACCCACAAATCCACACTTGGGTAGCAATAGATAATTTTTGCTGGAGTAGAAAACTGAAATTGCAGATCTAAAATTGTATATGAATACTGGAAAAAAATACCAGCCTTATAAAAGTAACTATATGACTGGATTTACAGTTTCTCCTGGTCCTTGGTATATTAAAATGCCACCCAAGAAATACCTAGCACTTTCTCTGAAAATGAAAGTTGGATTAAAAGAGTCTTAACATGAGATAAAAATACTATATTAAGAGATGAAAAAAAATAAGCCAAATCCCTCCACAGAAGAAAATCTGAAGCTGTCAGAAAATTTTTGGGTAGACTAGACTGTGCTATAGGACTATATCCACTCAAAATTTTGAAGACTGTGTGCTCAAATAAGTATGTATATTAATGTCATGAAAATTCTGAAATTATGTTTTTTAATTATATTTCTATATTAAAGATATTAATCATACATTGGGATATATTGTCAGATGCTCAGGTTCTAGCTGAGTCAGTGAACCAGACTTTGTGACTACAACTTTAAGTCTCCCTCTTCTGCCTCTGATCCCAAATCTGTTGAGTGATTCATCTCCAGGTGTAAGCCAAAACAGACTTACAGATATTCTAAATTGTGCCAACAGGCCTCTGGGGCCATCTCAGCTTATTAAAAAAAAAAAAAAAAAATTGCTTGCAAAGAAGGTCTGACCTCATTTCTTCTTCCTGTCATGCTTCTTGTCACATTACAGGGAGATGATACTAGCCAACTAAAATGATTTTATGCTAGCCTTGAGCCATGTGGCCTCAAAGCATCACCATTTCAATTTTATTTTTTTTTTAATTTTGATGAAAACCAAAACCAACAAGCCCCTCCCCCCCCCAATTATTTTCTATGGCCTGAAAGCTACAAAATACCTTGTGTCAGAAAAACAGCATTAAGACTACATTTGCTAATATTCTTGACCTTTACATGGACAGCAAATCAGTAGTAACACTAATGACAGTGTATTCACAGTGCTGCAAAAATTGTCTAGAAGGAGAATCTGGCCTCAACATTTACAGGGAAGAGAAAAATGTGAACATCCCTCTCAAAATTCATGCTCCCTTAGCAGAACTGCTGCAATCCCACAAAACCAAAGACTGATTTTGAATTCTGTCTTCTTTCCTTGAAGTCTATGTAAATGGTTCCCATAGTATCAACATGACCATGATGAAAAGAGACCAACAAGGGAAAGAAAAAAAATGATTTGCATAAAGCTTGTGAGAATTCATAAGGTGGAGATAGAAAGTTCTACAAGACAAATTTATTTGCAAAAACAGGATGGAGACCTTCCTAGAACCAGATGAGATAATAACATGCTACATTTAGTTTCTTTTGACAGCATGCATCTCTCTGGTTGTCATTATCATAGGATCACTGTATCTAATCAAAATAATATAAGCCTCCTGGAGCAAAAAGAGATAAAACACATTGAAAGCAATGTCTGAAGCAGTGACACCCTAATGAAGGTGGTGAGACTGTATCTTAGGAAAAAAAAAAAAACTAAAACAACCAACCAAAAACCTTTATTTCTCTTTTAAATGCAGATATTACTGTAGTTGTGAACTTTCAGCATGGTTTATTATCACAGAATCATGGCTGAACAGCTTTACTATATTTCCACCTCTGATTAATAATTTCTGCAGATGTGATATCATATGAATTTACAAATGTATATACAGGAATAGATAACTGACCGTTCCTGGTCTATACAGGAATGTGTGAGTCTGGGTAGCATCCAAATTAAAACTTCTTCAATGATAGTCAAGACTGTTTCTGCACCACATGATGGATCAGAAAGTTTTTCATAAGGCAGTTAAACATAAACCAAGGAGAGTGAAGTCAGTACAAAAAGTGCAAAAAAGACATGGAATCTAGGAGACTGTGAATTCCTTTTGGGTGTGGATGACAACTAGAGCACACTTCATCTCAGAGTGAAGAGGAAGGGTGAAATGGAAGTCGAGAAATCAGCAAAAGAGACAGCTGATCTGAAACATGAGAGACAAAAACTTTGAAATTGAAGACGAGAACTTTAATTGGAGTTGGTAGTAGCTACTACACAGGTGAAGAGAGTCTTGAACCTCTCCACAAATCATCACACATAATTCTTGACTTGTAAAATTTCAAACAGGGATTCTTGAAAAGCTAAGCAAGGATTAAGCAGTTCTACTTCAGTTATTGCTGAAGTTTGACAGATCTACAAGGAGAGATAAAAGTCTAGTTCAAATCCATTTGTGTAAAGTGGACGCTTTTTAAAGATGTACAACCTTAAGGATTTTAATCTAATTCTTCTAATGCATCAAGTCCATGTTGACACCATCTTTTGCACAGAAAATCCCCAAATTGCCTTTGGCCATATTAAAATCCTCAAAGGCATCCCTTTGTTTCAGTTTGTAGAGTTCCTTCTGCTTACAAGAAAAAAAAATGGCAACGTCTTTAATATCTTATTTGAGTGGGTAAAGCACTTGCCTAGAATATAGGAGAGTTTATTCTAACCCTTAAGAGCATTACCATTTTCCAAGCACTATCCTATCTCTTATCCTATAAATTTGGAATTAATCTGTTTATCCCATTCCTCTTTCTGATGCCCTTACACCATTCTGTAAGAAAGGGATTCATAGGCTGTTTATGCATTTCCTTAATATTTTCACATAAGCAATCTTTGGTGGCAGGTTTTGATATTAGAAGTTTCTTTTCAAGACCATAAAGATCAAGGTAAACCCAAATTGCAACTTCCAGACACGTCTACAAATCTCAGCAAAAGCATGATAGAAAAAAAATAATACTGTTTCTGAGGTTGTGAAAAGTAAATGTACAGAGACTAAGAGATAAACTCAGGTTCTTGGGGCTCTCAGGAGCAGTTTCATCATCAGTGAATAAAATTCATCATGTGTATACGGCATTCTTATGCCACAAAGTGCTACTTCTGACAAACAATGCCTGTAAAATCACTTCCATCTATTATTCTATTCTATAACACAAAATATGATAAAAATTGAACTTCTTACTGGACTCCTTTTACTGATCATTAAGGAGTAGCAGATAGCAAGTTAAAAAAAAAAAGTTTACCAAGGGTAAATCATGTTTGACCAATCTGATAGCTTTCCATGATGCTATAACTGGTTGGTTGGATGAGGGGAGGGCAGCAGATGTCATCTACCTTGACTTCAGCAAGGCATTTGACACATAACACCCTCATTGGGAAACTAAGGAAGTGTGGGCTGGAGATAGTGAAGTGGATTGAGAACTGGCTGTGTGACAGGACCCAAAGGGTAATGATTACTGGAGCAAGTTCAAGCTGGAGGCCTGTAAACAGTGGTGTCCCCCCAGGGACACCCCCCAAGGGGTCAATACTTGGTCCAGTCCTGTTCAACATATTCATCAGTGACCTGGACGAGGGGACAGAGTGTATCCTCAGC
>JAOTQQ010000071.1:27663109-27783771 GCA_026546715.1 Gallinago undulata
GGTGAGGCCTCACCAGTGCTGAGTACAGAGGTACGATGACTTCCCTACTCCTGCTGGCCACACTGTTCCTGATACAAGCCAAGATGCTATTGGCCTTCTTGGCCACCTGGGCACACTGCTGGCTCATGTTAA
This sequence comes from Gallinago undulata, assembly GCA_026546715.1. Classification (NCBI taxonomy): domain Eukaryota; kingdom Metazoa; phylum Chordata; class Aves; order Charadriiformes; family Scolopacidae; genus Gallinago; species Gallinago undulata. The sequence continues at coordinate 27,663,242 of JAOTQQ010000071.1, forward strand.
GCCAGCTGTCCACTAACACTCCCAGGTCCTTTGCTGCCAGGCAGCTTTCCAGCCACTCTGCCCCAGTGGGCAAGAATGTTAAATGGCTGACTGGGAACGTAGGGCAAGAATGTTAAATGGCTGACTGGGAACGTAGAAGTGAGCTGCTGATAATCTTGGGCAACAAAGAGTATGTGTGGAATAGCAATTAGTTTAGCACCATAAAAGCAGATCAGAAAGTCAAAGTGGTTGGTGCTTAAGATGCAAAGTCCACACCACAAATTTGGCGGGGAAGGGGCCTGTAGAAGATACCAATCTGGAGTGGGTTGCAAGTATTTGAAAGGATGAAGTCAGAATTCAAAATATTCTTCACATATTACTGAAGTCATCTCACTGCCTTGGCACTGCTCCTCTAAAAACTATTTCTATGTTCAGAAGAAAAAATTAAAAACAGCAAAAAAACTATTAGAAAGTAGTACAAGGTATATAGCATATTTGAAATTGAAAGCATTGTAGATGTAATATTAATGCAAAAAAGGTCACTGTAGTTCTGGAAAGTATATGTCATACATGAGGCAGAGATTACTCAGCTCTACAGGTACCTGTTAACTTGAGCTAAAGTTGTCTTTACAGTTTTTGAAATCATGCTAAAAGTAAACAAATTGAATAAGAAGAGAATGACAAAAGCCAGAACAAGCACATCATAAAACAAACTGTGAGGATAGACTGAAAGGGTTTGGTTTGTTTTGTCTTACTGAGAATTAAAACTAAGGAGGGAGGTGGTGATAGCACTTCCAATGCATTAAAGAGTGTAACAGAGTAATTAGGTTTTTTCCTCCATGTCTAAAGATATCAGTTACATAAAAGAGGTCATAAAAAGGCAAGAATGTATGCTTACTCACAATTATAAAATATACAACAAACACTGATGTAGCAAATAGCATAAAGCACAGCAAATTTTGTTCTATAATGTCCTTTTTTTTTAACTGAAGCAACTCAAAAAATTCTCAAGGTTAATTGTCACGAAAGTAAGACTGACCTTCTTAACAAAACATTAAAAAATAGTTGTTTTTCCTACTGTTAGCTTTTATGATATAGTTAGAAACCAAATAAAATTACACACTGTTTGTTTCAGCTTGAAATTGCAGCTTGAAAGTACAAACAATTCTTGAAAGTAATAAAATGGAATAATTATGCATAAATACCAAAGAGACACATAGATGTTAAGAGCTATAGACTGGTACACTAGAACTCAAAGCATGACTTCTAGTTCTATTGAACTTTTTCTACCTGACAGAACATGAATAAATCTTTCTGAATTTCACAATCCATTTTTATATTTAATAGGAAAAGGCATGTCTCTTCGTCCTCTGCTTTCATTTTTTTTTTATAAAAGAAAACTTCAACCAACATGACTTTTAAAGTTCCTAAACAAAATTCCACTACTTGATGTTTGCAGTACCTTTCCGACCTTATGGATGCAGAGAAGCATCAGCTCTAATTATGTTAAATGGATCAGGAAGACCTACAGGTTAAGATTAAAAACCGCTTTAGTTCTTACTTATCCATTTTATACATATTCTCTCCTGGTTTATTTTACATCCCATAATATGTTCTTCACGTCTCTCTCTCCTTATTCTATCTTGGTATATATGCAGTTGATGGACAAGAAACCCTTTGGTGAGGCTACAATTACACTGGTGATACCTAGAGCTATACATAGTTTATGAATCTGTGATAGCATTGACAAATCACTTGCTGCTGTTTGGCCTCTGATCAAGAAACCTCATTTTTCAAAGACAAGCATCAGAGTCAAAAATCACATCTCAGATTCCAGTGACATAAACAAGTCGAACTAGTTTCAGTAGTCAGCTCCAGAGAAGCTACTAGCATATCAGTCAGCAGCTTGCTCTTCACCACTACTTGTACCCTGAAAACAGATCACAGTCTTTTCTATGTTTAACAAGGTTTTCTTTTTATTTTTTTTTCTAGTTAACTTGTATCTTTTTATACACCGTATGCTTTACCATTGTATCAAGGACATTTTTCAAACAGTTCTATCAGCAACACAATTAGGAGACATGGGCTACCTGGAAAAAACTTTCTTTACTTAGTTTAAATCTGACAATTAGTATAATTTTCAGTAGAGTGAATAAGAGTTTTACACAAGGCAAATGCAGAAGAAAACTCTCTTACAAAAATTATCTGTTTTAAACAATATAAATGTGCAGGTTTCTATGCATGCATCTATGGGTTTTGTTGCTAGAATGATTTATATATCAATCCTGTCTTTATTTTCAGGTTTACTAAAACTTCTGATCACGTAAGGTATTTTAAGAATACTGTCTACTGATCAAGGAGGTAAATCTTATGGTTGATAAAGTTACATCAGTTTCAACCATAACTTTGCATCAGCAGGAACTGGAGAGGTTTCAGCTATTTTCTCCTATTTAGAGTCCCAGGGAAACACAACTGTGTGGGTGCTCCACTGATCACCTGGAAAATGTGCGGAATGAATGAGTCTGGCACCTGGCCAGAATTTTGCTTTGGCAGCAAAACAGATAATCTGCTTAGTTCCACACTTTATTTTAATATTCTACTTCCCCAATAGATCAGAGGAAGATTTGAGCATATTTACAAATTCATATTTTCCAAGTCATTAAATTTTTTAAATGCATTTCTAGGTATTTTTTCAGCCAGTTGCTTTAATAAGATTCCTTCTAACCTGAAGCTACACTATAAGATGACACAGTGTTATTTCTCCTTTTAAAATACAATGATATAAAGAAAAGGCTTAAATGTTTTATAAATAAAAATAGAAAATAATTAGCAGATTTCATGAATATTAATCAATCTGCATTAATTCCAAAGTAAATGAAAATTGTGTTATACAGTCTCCTGTTCTTGAAAGGAGTAGTAGAGGCTTTCTTCTTTTATGAAGGAAACTAGCAGTTTTAATGAATTACTTTTCCTAAAAAAGGAAGTCATTCTCTAAAAAGAAGTGGTTTGGGATAGTTTGTTTTCATCAACTAGATCAAGAACCTATTGCTTGCAAACTACCATTCATTGAAAGAGTCAATGTTATCATTAAAAGCAACTCAGAAGAGTGCATGCAACTCTGGATGCTTATCCAAAGTAATAGTTTCATCAGGCGAGGGAATGATGCTTATTCTAAGGCACCTATAAAAGATAACAAGGTAGAGACTGAATTTAAGAACCCACTAGGGAAAGCTAGAAAATAACAAGTGCGGACTGGAACAATAAATAAAAGGGTTATTCTCAAAAACATACAAAGAAATAAACCTTTGGCTAGCATTTCTCTGGTATTTTTCTAAAAAGCCTTCAATCCTTCCATTAATATACATGCATCATCACAATGCCACTATGTCCTCACAGAACTTTAAATCCTAGGATTACCCATGTACCGCTCATGTCTCCTCTCATCGATATACCCTATTACTTTCACTCCAGAATATCTCCAAAAACACATTGTAATAAATAATACATAAGCAATCAGCCCATAGCGTATTGTTTCTCTCCAGCTAGAGACAGAATAAGACTTTGTGATAGGCCTCTTGTGCACTAATAAATTATTTCTATAGCAAAGTTTCAATGACCTTACCTCATATGTTACTAGAATGAAAACAATGGCATTCTAAACCTTTCTTTTGTACCAAAATGAAGAAATAACACTACTGTATTACCTGGCTATATCTCTGGTTTGCCAGATTACTGTTTACCTGTTCCTGCCCACATGACAGATGAAACAATTCATTAAACAATAGACTATGCTTTGGTTATATAATGAGGATTAATTCAAGGAACTTGATCTGCAACTAGTACATTTCCATCTGCAAATAAGAATTCAGAAGCTGACTGTGAATCAGTTGTAGAGGTAAGACAGAAAAAAGTAATTCATAAAAGTAATGTAAACCCTATTAATCACTCCTCCTTGTAGTTATTACTGCTCCTTCAAATATTAAAAAGAAACTATAATTCCCAAAACTATTATTTACTTAAATGAGAAATTAAGTATTCTCTGGACATGCATGGGTCCATACGTAAAGAAGAGAGTGCAGGTTGTGAAAACGGAGAGGCTACAAACTGTATCTTTTGTATGTTTTATAGAACTCCTTTATGAACTGATTTACAAAATGTTGTTTCCTACACTAATCAAAATTGCCATGCAATTCAAGTAAAACAGAAGTTAAACCATGTTTTCTCTAGAGGGTAAACAGACATTAAGAAAATAGCCTTCTTCAAAGACTGCATACAAAGTATTTAAAAAACATATTTCCTTATTACAGGACAGTTGAGGGTGGAAGGCCTACCTCTGGATGCCATCCTGTCTAGCGACCCCGCCCAAGCAGGGTCACCTATAGCAGACTGCCCAGGACAATGTTCTGCCTTTTGAATATCTCCAGGCCAGAGATTACATTATCTGTGAATAGACTGTCTGTAGTATCAGTCATCCAGCTTGCTGAAAGTAAAATCATGAAAGATCTGACTGCAATAATAGTGCATGTCACTCAGCAGAAGTAGTTTTTCATGTAGTGTATTCTTTTAGTAGACTACTCCAGCTAGGAACTATCTTTTGAAAGATTCTGAAGAATTGTTAGGTGTTCTGCATACGTTAAAAGGTAAAGTACTATATTCATCCATTAGATATAAAACATGAAAGACTGTTTGGTTAATAAGCATTGTCAGGTATGCTACAGGACCTGAACATACATCTGTAACTAACCAGTTAGTGACTGCTGAGGCAGAAGCCCCTACTGAAACACGTCCTCCCTGTTGGGGTGGAAGACAGAGCTGTTACTCAACAGTCAATGCATACGGTTTCCAGAATAATCTGGGAAGTAGCATTGTTGCAGCAATTCATCTGTAAATTTCCTTCAGCCTCTTGCTGTATTCCCTTCTTTATTTAAGTAGGAACAAAACCTGAGGTCCTAGTTTGACATTTTATAACCATGCAGACACTTTATCCCCCATAGACTGCATCAAATAATGCATTTTCATAAACTTTCCTTAGGGAAAATTGGCTTGTCTGTAAATATACTATAAGAAATGCTTAAGTAATTCAGAAAAAATGTTAGCATTACAATGTATGCTAATATTGAAAATCACCATATTTGTGTATTACTAGAGGTATTAGTTATGTATATAACTAGCTGCTTTGAAGTGTGTTAACAAAGAAGATAAATATCACAAATAAATCTGTGTCAAAGCCCTCTGTGAAGTTCCTTTCTACCACCTCTTCATACAAGGACGCTACCATTTACACTTCTCTTTCCTCCCCACCCTTTCTCTTCCCCTTTTTGAGGGCTGACTACTTGTTTTAAGGCTTATTGGGGAGTACAGCTAGGAATGGGATTAAAATCAGTTTAGAGTTGCACTCTTACAAGTATGTAAGAAGTTACAGTTTGCATACAGGATGCAAAACACTGCACTCATCAGAATGAATATAGAATCACAGAACAGGTTGGGCTGAAAAGAACCTTAAAGATCATCTAGTTCCAACCCCCCTGCCATGGGCAGGGACATCTCCCACTAGACCAGGTTGCTCAAAGCCTGGCCTTCAACACCTCCAGGGATGAAGCATCCTCAATTTCTCTGGGTGTGGTGTTTCAGTGCCTTGCTACACTCATCATACCTTGAAAACTGTTAAAAGAAGCACTGTAATATCTGAACACTCTGGATTACTCCTGTGAATAAATTTATAAAGTTGTAAAAAAAACAAGAGGAGTGTACTGTTTAGTTATTTTTATAGGATTTAAGTCTTGTGAAATTTAATTTTCAAGTTACTGAAATTCAAAGCAGCACAACTGCTTATAAATATGTTTGACTAAATATATTAAGAAAATTCCTTCAAAACAGATTTGTAAAATATTAGCCTTTTGACCTCCATGGGACTATCTCACCCTGGGAACAAAATCAGACATCAGCAGAATTTTTGTCACCAAATTCAGTGAAAGCAGGATCAAAAATTAACATCCAACAATGTTTTACATAAAAGACAATATTTAAATACTATTACCTCCAGCAAGGATCTTTTCTTCCAAATCATTCATTTGTTTCTTATATGCTTTTAAAGCAGCTTCTTTAAATGATGGTCGTATTCTTTTTTTCTTTGGAGTTTCAGTAAGCATCTCAGGGACATTCTGATTTTCATCTCCCCTTACTCCTATGTCAACAACTGTGTCACTTTCAACTTCCAATATCTCCTCACTGATCACACTGTCAAACTGTGTGTCATATTGCTCCTCTGGTAGTATTGCATATGAAGTTTCATATGAAGGCTGCACCAGTTCATATTCTTGGACCTGCTCACTAGTTTCACTACTATTCGTTCTATTTTCTAGTTTAGCAAGGACTTGTTCCATTACTTCTACGTAGTCTGTTTCATTCTCACCAGATGGTTCAATTAATTGTTCCTCATACTCTGCTTTGTAGCAATAAGGCTCAGCATAAACATCAGAATCGAGTGTTGTACTTGATTCATTTGCAGTAGACTGAGATAAAGTTCTAAACCTTCCCATGAAAGATGATCCACTGTCTTCATACCCACTTAAACTTTGTGTACTTTTATTCCAGACTACTTCTAAGGCTGACTTAGCGCGTTGAAGCGTAGATCCAAATTTAGGAAAGCTGAAAGTCTTATCAGAAAGATCTATGCTTAATCGGCTATGCCAGGATTTGGGGGCTGTTTCTTCTGAGTCATCGCTGGGTAGTTCACTCTGACTTCGGTACATCATAGGCAATCTGTTTTGGTTCTGATAAGAGGAGAGAGAATTAGTTTCCTGATAATCATCATATTGACTAGTCCACTGACTTTGTGATTCGCTATCGAGTCCTGGACATGATGGAGAAGTACCATCAAGGGTAAAATCATAGCTTTCCGTATCATACTGGAGGTCAGAACTTTGGCACTTTCCAAAATCTGTCTGCTGATCTGAAGGGCTGCTCATATCATACACAAAAACTTCCTGTGTGGATGAGTCTAGGCCTAAATCTGCCCCTTGTTCCAACTGATTCCAGTCTTTCCATGGGGAAAGATCATCATGTAAAGAAAGCTGAGAATCACTATAATGACTCCTGTCTCCAGATGCACATACTATTCCATTGCTTACTCCACTGTCAACAGTTTCTGTGTTCTCTGCTTCATTTTGCTCTGGATACTGTTGCATATCTTGGGCAAAAGTCTGTTCCTGGGAACTGCCGTACCAGTTTGTAGAATCATCTTGCCTTCGTTGCCAAAGTTCTCGATCAGAGGAAGACAACAGTGAACTGCCATTTGTTCTGCTAAAATACTGATTTTCTGAAAAATCCTCAGAATAAGACTGACACAATTTTGAGAAATCTGACTCTGAACGGCTAAGTTTTGGTGTTGCAAAGTCATTCTGTAAATGCCATAGAGGAGTCATGTCTGAATAATAGGTCTTCGACTCTTTTCCAATGTTGTCAAATTCTGGTGACTGACCGCCATAAATTCTTTTGCTTGAAAAGGTGCTCTTGTCAGCAGTTCTATTAAGGTTTTTAGTATCTGGGGACTCAATACTCCCCTTTGCAGTACTTGTTTTTATTTGAAGCGTTGATTTACATATTTTTGTGTAACTGTTCTTATTTATATCCGATTCCAAGTCTTTATCACTGTCAGGTGATTCCCAGTCATGTATCTTAGTTTTTGTCTCCACAGTTAAAAGCTTCATATCCATACTCTCATATGTCTGAGAGGAAGGTAGTCTTTCTTTTTTGTCTTTTATGTCATGGGAAAATATATCTGTAGAAATTCCAATGCCAGTCCCCTTAAGTTTATATGACTTCTTTAAAATCAAATCTCTCTGTTGCGATGACTCAAAGTAAACAAGAATGGGTCTTGGCTTTGCATTTGGACAGTCTCTTTGCTGCCCCAGTCTTTGGGCAAACTCAATTTTAATAGTACTTTGTGCCTCTGAGAACCCCATTTTATCTATTAATATTTTGTAAACTATGTTTTCAGTTTTTTCAAGCCTCTCTTCAGGCACATTTAGAAACCTAAGACTTGCTTTATTTCCTGGATGGCCTATCTGCTTAATGTAGTCATGTATGTCCCGAGTTTCTCTTCTGGACTGTACAAATCCTGTTCGCAATTGTTCAATTTCATTTTGTACAACTTCTACACTACTAGAAATTTCATCAATTGATTGTTTCAGAGCATTAACATGCCCTCTTAACTCCGAGAGTTCCGTTTCAATTTGACTTATTCCCTGAAGCTCTTTAAAGATCATTTCCATAACATCATGGGTTTGACTAATACAACCTGTTGAACTAAAGCCAGGTTCAAGAGTATTTGACTTCTGGTGACGGCCAGTTCTGTCTAGAGATTTACTTCTTAAGCCCCATGTTTTCTTCCATGTACTTAGTTCTGAGTCTGATGAGACAAATTCTTGGCTCTTCTTCCATTTCCTTAGTTTTCGTAAAGCTCCTAGCTTCAGTGTGTGTAAAGTGCGTTCTCCATCAGAACTTCCATCAGATGGTGCAAGGCTGCTTAAGCTTTTTCTGTTGCGTCTCACAGGCATTGTGTGTGATAAATATTCGTTTTTCTTGCTATTACTTTTTACTTCACTTAGCGACTCAGAATATGAACTGTCATTTGAAGACAGATCTTGAACTATATCTTCATCATTACTGTTTGTTACAAAAATATGCTTTTGCAGTCCATTGGCAATAGCAACTCTGTAACTGAATGTTGGAGAAAGAGAAAATTCTCTATTACTTTCCTCTTCTTCAGTTGATAAGTTGCGAGCAGACGGACACTTAGCAATCTTTTTAACAGTGCTTTTTATAGTATTTGAAAATTTTGGATTCTTTGTTTGTCCAATCTGAGTTAAGTCTTGTTCCTTTTTGCTCTGACAACTCTCTTTCCTTTTTGTACTATTTCCCGATTTCTTTGTAAACATTCCTTTGCAAATCTTATATAAGTAAGATGAGATCAGGCTCTTTAGGAGGGCAGAAACCATGGAGTGCAATTTATATTAAGCTCTTTCCACAAAACACAGTTTTTGTTCCAGACAAGTATTTGTATCTCCAAAAGGATCATCAGCAAATATTTCATCAACAGAGATTATAGATATATAAACTATTAATGATCTGGTACCATTTGGCAGCAGAAAAAAAAATAATTAAAAAAAAAAATCACACATCTGCTTGTTTGAAACCAAATCCTGAAGGGGTTTTGTACGTCTTGCAAAATTTCACTCTGTTGCTCATGGCTTCTTGAAGCGTCTAAAAAGAAGGGAATGACATTACAATGGCTAACAAACTTATTATTCAATAATATGATGTTGTTTTAACTGGGTTACAGTGGAAACACAGAGCAGTTAAGTATTTATTTATACTTTCCCATAACTGTCTGAATAGAATTCTTCATGAACAATTGAAGCTGAAAGCAGTTATAGGCAAATATTTTTAACGTAAATGAATAAGCTATACTTATTTACAGGCTTCTTTTAAACTTCTCAATTTAATTCTCTGACTTTAACTGAGGTACTTGGTATTCATGCTGCCTGCTTTCTTTCAGAGTAACGACATTTCAGTTTAGATCCATCTGATATACAGCAGTGGTCAAAAAAATGACAGCCAAACAAGTTGTTACTAGCTAGTAAAATAAAAGCACAAAGGTCCGTCTTGGTTCATCTCTAGAGAAAGGTAGAATTCTGTGCAACAAATTGGCTTTGTATTCACAAAGTACTGTTCTATCTTGAGATTGAATTATGCATATGACTATGGTTTGAGAAATAGATGCTTTCTTTTTATACCAGACTTAAACACATGCTATGTAAGCCAGGACTAAAAGTGGGCATACCTCGGTTTCTCTTCTTTAAGAGGAAAAAGAAATAATACAGAAAATAACAGAAAATCATAATGATAACTGACGGGACATTCTCATACAGGCTACTAAGTCTTACATCATTCTCGTCACAGAAAAAAAACCCACCCCAAAGCCTAAACAAGAGGAAGAAAGAAAAACGAATATGATTTACAAGTCTCAGCACAAAATCAGGTCCATTAAAACAAGAATGCAATTTGATCTAAAATAGGAAAGAGTAAGAAAACATTTCATCAGTTATCTGGAAGCTTCTATTTCATAAACTAAAGGCTTGTACACCACAGAAACATAGTCAATGCATTTTAAACATATACATGTACTTTTTTGTTAGCATATCCTTCACCTTCCAGTTTCATACGTTCAGAATAAAAACAAGACAAATAGCTCAGAGAAAAATCCAACAAAGTGGTTCTTAAAATGGACATTTCAGTTTCTACATCAGCTAAAAATTCTTTGGCAGAATAAGAAGCATATTTAGATACAGGGTACAGGAAAATTTGCTCTGCGGTGTCTTCGGAATAAATAAGTCCTCCTTGTGTGCAAATAGCATGGAACTGTATGAAACACGATGGATGATCCCCTCATCCACCTTAAGATCTGGTCTCTTCATTACAGAGTTTGTTTTCATTGACCTTGCTATTATAGTCTTATTATGGTCAACAATAAACACTAACTACTGATTCATACTGATACAAAATGCACCATGTTGAATATAGTCCAAGCAAAGCCAGCACAAGCCTGGTTGGCTTCTGTAATCCTAGAACAAAGGATGTAAACAGGCTTATTTCTTTTCCAGTTATAAAAGGGATACAGCACAAGAGTGAGCAGAGCATGAATAGACAACATTCTTCATCCTTCCTAAAGTTGCTGCCTGCTATTTTACAAAAAGGTGAAATATTTGTGAAATGTGAAGCACATTTTTAACATATACGCATCAGCCCAGCTCTTGTGACTTCTTTTTCTTCCAGGCTTACATCTGAAGTCCAAGTATTAAGAGTGAATTAAGAGCAAGCAATGTTTGGAAACAAAAGAATGCTCAGTGACACTGCATCCAATTTTCAAAGCATGCAAAACACATCTCTCAGAATATTACAAAGCTTTCACTAGAGCCAACGTTGCCTTGTTTTCACATATCACTGGTAGAGGAAGGAACCATCCTGGGACACACTTCAATATCAGAGGCATGTTTCTAGATGTAGAAACATTTGTTAACCATTCAGCTCTTACAATGTAGGTTTGTAACCATTTGTTGAAAAAGATTTGAAGTGTGACTGCCTGCCTCTGCCCACACAATCATAGCTTTTTAAGTGCCCTCTTATAAACTTCACTCAGATGACTTGGACATTCTTCTAATTGAAAAGACTTCAAACCAACAGCATATAAACAAGCTAGAAGGCTTGTTTACTGACTCAGTCTACAAAACAGCAGGAAATAATGAAGTTACGATCAGAATCTGGAACATTTCCACTCATTTTCAATAAGGTTGAATTCTTTGTACAAGAATCTTGATTTCATAGCCAGCCATGTAGATGTGCTATCCAATGCCTAACCTATGCTTTTTATCAGTGGTAACTGAAATTATTATAAATAGCTGCAAATTCAGTACTTGATTTATTTAAACCTAGTTTTTGACAATGCCGTAGTAAAAGTTGTGCTGTTACAAACACACACAGATCTGCTAAATAGAGCAGACTTATGTTCTCTCATGCGAGTCCATTCTGTCTCAGTTATATTAGTCATATGATCTGCTCATCAGTTTACAGCCTGCCATTGCTCTGTCAAATACTCATTTTCTAAAATTCTACATCTATGCACAAGCTTGTATGATTGCAGGTCTCATCCATTTCTTTTTGTAGAAATTTGCATTGGATTCTTAATGTTTTAAATCAGTATAGATTAAAACTCCAGGAAATAAGGAACAGCCTTTTGAAAAGCAAGTAGGACTAAGTCAATTATTTGAATGAGTTGCAAGTTGTCATTCAGTGATTTTCTGGATTTATCCAGATCTCCCAATAAACCATCACAACCCCATTTTTTACTTTCATTTTGCTTGTTTATTTCCTTAAATAAATTTATATGATAAAGTTGAACACAGATAGGTTAACCCATTCTATGCATAAGGAAACAAATTGAAATATTACAGAAGTACAGACTTTATGCTAGGCGATTATAGAGCAGGAAACTGGAAAGCATTATGGATTGTGAGAAAAACATAAAAGAATCTATTAGTGGGTTCTTTCTGTACAAAAATGACACAATGACACTTCCTTCTACTTTTTACCTATAGCAAGTGTGAGTATAGACTTTCATCAATTAACTTGATGATGAACAGGTAATTTGGACTGACTTCAAGGATACTGTTGATAACAAAGCATCATCAAAATAAAATTTAGTTGGAGGCATCAGATAGAAAGGATCTGATCCTCAAGTCTAAAACTAACATGCCAGGTAGAAGGGGGGTGGAGTGGGCTGCTTTAAGAATATTATCTTTTTAAATAGTGCAAGCAGTGTATTTTCATTACATTTCTCAACACCAGATTCCCACCATATTTTTTTTTTATTTTATCAAATCAAGCCCTCTATTTTTATAAAGAAAGAAAATTGAATCATCTTAAAAAAAATAATTCAGTATTTAAAAAGAATGGCTAGATCACTATGGTTCAAATACCACTAAATGAAGCTGTAGAGCAGCATACCTCTCCAGTCAGAGGTAGCTTTGTAGATGCAGACTGTCCCCTCAAAAAAGCAAGAAACAGGCAGAACCATAGCCCTGCTTCACTTTTACACGATTAATCAACTACAAGGGGCCTGTGTGGATTAGAAGGAGATCAGGAAGAAAATGAGGCTAAAGTGCAGTCTCTCTCTGTAAAAATGCATATGGTGGTTTATGTTCGTAACACCGTGACACTAGGGGAAAACAAAACTAAACCAAAAAGTTGTCTTCTGCAGCAATACCACTCTGCAATGCTGCTAAAGTACTCACTATTGCCTATAGACAGCAACATCTATTTATGATGTGTGAAATGTTTCAGAGAAATTAATTAATTTCACATGCAAACAAAATGTAAACAATCCACTTGGCAGCCACAGAAACTGCGGTTAAAAGAGGTTCTCTCAGCATCAGAACATAAGGAATCAATAACAGAACTATTAGAATTCAGATCTACAGATTTCTCAAGTACAGTCTTTGACTAATCTTATGGTCACCTGGGAATACGGTTATCCTTGCAAATAGTGCACCAGTGTATGTTTGTTGGGTGAAACCTACACTGCTTTTCTTTAGACAAGCATAACCGTGTATACTCCAGATTGCTTCATGAGTTTACTGTAACAGCAGCATTATACTGACAGTCATCTCAGATGACCTAATTCAGAAGAATTTAATTTGGAACAATTATTTGCTCCTTCAGGTTCTTCTTGAATTATCCTTATATTCTAAGATACTGACATTTTTGATCTTTGTTTTTGGCCAGTCTCTCAGTACTGCACATGCTACAAACACGACCTGCCTGCAGACCCTGGCAAAGACAAGGACAACAGCAAAAAATTAGTTCTGATTTCTCTTTTGGATAATTAACTTTTTGTTCTGGGAATTCCTCAGGTTTTCATCAATTGCGTTTTGCCCTATCCTATCACCCCCTCCTACATTCACATGAGACCATGGAGTGCTATCAGCAGTCTCTCCTTTTGTGTAGAAACCTATTCCTGTTCTCCATCAATATAATTTGGAAAGTCCACTATATCTGCTTATATATATGGTGATATTTCCGTATGGATCCTGCTATTAATGTATCTAAGCACCATGAAACTTGTTGTCTTCCTATTTATGAGAAGTGTTACCAATACAACTAACGGCCAAACTGCTGTTTCAAACCCCAGTCTAAAGAGAGTAGAATCTGCTTATTTTTTAACCCACAAGGCCTACTGCTGTCCTGAAGAGCTCACTCATCAAGTACACTATAGAATCTAACTATTAAACAATCATACTGCAAGACTAGTCACTCATAGCTGTTACTTAACCTGTTCTTTCAGGATACAACTTAATCAAGTTTAAGGATAACAAGAGATGCAAGTAGCACAAGCTTAAAAATTACTTTGGCTCATTGTGATTTAGAATAGAGTCTGAAACAGAAGCCATATATAGAACTTTGCACATTAGTGAATTAGCTCAGTCGTTTAAGAGTTATTTGGTTCTACTTTATAAAATATAGAAGCATATTGTCTTCAGGACCACTTAGAAGAAAATGTAAATTCCTAACTAGCCAGGATGAGCAATTTTGGAGACAAAAACTGTCATCATTGCTTCCCTACTGTCATAACCACTATGGGTAAAGAGAGGATTTTTTTTTTTCCCCCCAGAGTCAAAGATGTTTTTTCCCTTGTTCACTATTGAAGACAGACATGAGTTGAAAAAAATAAAAACTTGCATTTTGCAATAATTTTTCTTACTTTTTTAGTTACACTATTCTCTGCAGCTTTGTATTTGTAATATTTGCATTCCTCTGACATCTTGTTACAGCATCTGTGAGGCTAAAGTTGCCAATCAATTATTTACGAACTAGTAATAACATTGTTGAAAACATTTAGAACACGGCTTATTTCTTTAGAAATAATCATGTAGTAGGGTATTTATACTACAAATATGAAGATTATATTTGAAGCAATTGTCCTTAATGAACAATCACTTTGACTGGAACTAAAAACAAAAGGAAGGGATTTGCCAAATATAGTATATTAATACTTAAATGTAAAGAGCTGTTGAACAGTTTCCTGAAGTTCAAATGTGGTCCATTTGGAGAGCAGCAGGTAGCTTAATATACTGTAGTTAAATATGTTAATGTACACAAGAGTTAAGAGACTGTGGATGATTTGGAACACAGATTCAATGTTATTTGGCTAAATGTACTAACCTTTTTTCTTTAATGTTTCTAGTTGTTTCCTGAACTTCTTACATGAAAAAAAGAAAAATTACTGTAATGCATAAACAAGGGGGCAACAGTGGACCTGAGAGTCCTTTTCTCCCCTTCTACAGCTGAATATATGATATAACACTGTCCTACATAAACTTATTTTTAGTCAATACTCTCATTTAAAAAACTGGTAAGAATTAAAAATAATTCCACATTAATAGCCTATTCCTATTTAAATGCAGGCTACAGAAGGAATGGAAAACCTGGAGAAAGAAAAGTTATTTGCTGACAATATGGGGGTATTTTTATTACTATGTCAGTACCAGGCATATTAGCTTTGAAGTATGAGTTAGACCATTACATGCATGTTATTATGCAGATAACCACAAGCATACAAAAGACTTACTGTATAATACTTACAGAATAATCAGAACCTGTTTGATGCCTTTAAAAAACATGCATTTGCCCTAATCTCAGCTCTGTCCTTCATTTTGTATTTTAATTAGAAGTTTTCTTCAGAGCATTATACCCTGAGAGCCAAAGTGATTTCATTTGCACTGAAGCATAACACATACACAGAGGATATATTTACAGTACACTCAGTGTACATGCAAAGTCTCAGATAATACTACCATTTCAAACTTTTCAGCAACTTAAACAATCTCAAGATTGTTCCATCAGGAAAAAAAAAAAAATCCCTCAATTTTTTCCCAAGTATAGAATTTTAATCCTCTAGTTATACTGTTCTGAGCATTGGCATGGGCAATTTTCCGCCCCAAATTAGATCTCTTTTGGACAGAGACTGCCATGGAGTCTGTGACCATGTGTGCACTACATAACTCTATATAACAGATTATTTTAGAGAGCTGTAATTTTTGTTTGTCTGTTGGGGGTTTTTGGAGGGGTGAGGTGTTTAAACAACTTACAAAATTGTTCTGTGAAATGTTTAGATTAAAGCAACAGCTTTAAATGGGCAAAGTGTTACTTGTAAGCCCTCTGGATTCCATCCTTCACCCACAAAAAGGTTTTAAATGTTTTCTTGAACGTAGTTAACTAATAACTCCATTCAATTTTTAGAACCCTAAAGTATGAGGTAAACAGTTTTTATAAAGAAGTCTTTTGTTCAATAAATGCTAGCAATAATCTGTGACATTTACATTTGAAAAATGTCACAAGCATAAACCACTACAACTACTGTTTACAACAACATACACTAGGATGAGTAGGCACACACAAATAGGAGCCATGCTTGCTGAACACCTTAAACTACATACATTGATAAAAATGCTAGATATTAAACAATTTTAAATTTGCTGCAAAAAATTTTATAATAAAAAAATTCTCTGCTTTCTTTGCTTCAATACACTGATAGCTATGGAGTTATACTTAGATTTCCACTGAAAGAAAGAACCTGTGCTTTGGCAATATCAACCTAATTGAATGACACAGATAAGATGAGAAAAAGAAAACTCATACAAGAACCTTCTTAGGTGCCAAAGAACTTTTATGCTTCAGAGCTTTTGTTTTACTGTAATGTTGTCACAAGGCAGACTCTAAGATACTACTTCATTCTTCCTAGATTTTCACACCACCACAGTTAAAAGAAAATCTGGAAGTTTCAGTTCTTCCTCAATAGCTCAGAATATCTCCCAATTCATTAAGGTATCAGGCTTTTCCTCCTTGATAATACTCTGGAATCCTAGTACTTCACGTGTGATTTCCTAAGTGTTTCCACAGCAATACATAGTCATTATGACAATGTTGTGCTGACATCACTGCAGGATCAAGCAAATGGTACACTAACAGAAAATCTTTATACAACTCTCTTCAGATTGTGTAAATTCCACTGAAAAAAACCTCACTTATCTTGCATCATGACTTCTTTCTATATGGAAGGTCTTTTGAGATTACAGTTGACCATAATTTTTAACATAATATCCTTTACAAAACTAATTTATTATGAACAAAAGATGTTTTAACCTTATATCTACTTTTCACTCATTCTTTATGCTTTTAGACTCAACATTCTCTCAACACTTTTCTCAGTATGTTGATTTATACAGTAAGAGTTGGCACCAATTTTTAGAACACTCAAATGTGTCACGTAAACTTACATTTTCAATTGCCAAATCATAGTTGGGTATTACACTAAATGGCATTTATTTTATGTACTCACTAACACTTCATTCAGGAAACAATCATTTTATCACCTCCTCTGTGAAAAATAACTTAAACTTTATGATTAGAGTTTATTTTCACATCAGAAAGCAACTAAATAATGTTACACCAATGAATGCTTCTAAGACACAAGAATTCCTGTCAGCCAAGGGTTAACATCAGTATTAAGATGCTGGAACTGATATTAACCCTTTTTGTATCAACATGTTATAAGAAGATATCTTACTTAAAACTAGATTACATCCAAATTGAAAACTCTACATAAAATTTTAAGAGATTTCAGAACTACTGAATAATCAGATGAGCATTATTTTTAACATCTTAAATATTTTTAATAATTTTTTAGTAGACATGCCCATTGTAAGGGCATACAACTACTAACGTTCTTAGTTTAACGGCACATAGCTTTATGTTCAATTTCACTTACTACATACAATCAGTAGTTTGTTGAAAAAGTCAGATATTTACATCAGCATAATTCTTCCTTTTAAAGCAAAATGAACCATCATAGTAAAAAAATCAGTTTCAGCTATTACTTGGCCTCTAGAATTGCAAAGGGCAAAATTGCTAATGTTATCTTCTTAAACCTAAAAGCATGGACAAAAAAGTATTAAATAGCTATGGGGTTTTTTAGGTTATGGATTGGGGGAGGTTCATGAGAGAGGGTATTTAACACATAGGTTTAGCTGTGGAACAGAATCAAGCATGTATTCTAAGCAAGCTGCCTCATCAAAAGAAAGCTGCAGGGTTTTCATCTTGAAGATTAATCAAGATCCAGAAATACCTAAGCATTTGTAATGCTCAATTTATTACTAATCCTATCAAGAGCAGGAGAAAGTACTGGCAGATGTAAGCAAAACATTTTATATTTTCAGCATCTATTCATATATCTAAATTATTTATCTTTTTACACCAAGTAAAATGTTCCAATTCTTTGTGAAATCAAATACTATACTATCTTACTCAACTTATAGTGTGAACTTACCAACATCACAAAATACCCCCCCCACTTTTTAATTAAGTGTTGATTCTAAAGTCCACAAGCCCAGACAGTTTCATCAACATCATAGCATTAGAAACCAAATCAGTTACAAATCAATGCATTGCATTAGCTAGAACAGCAGGAGGTACACTCAGAATGAAAATAAGGGAAGGAAACAAAGGAAACCAAAATGTATGTAGAATAGATACAAAATTACAAAGAGAATACATACCTGGATTCAATTCTTCGCAAAATAAAACACAAATTACATACCACCATCTTTATATTATTTCCCATTTATCCAGAAATACCGTACACAACTCCATTACTATTTTGCCATTCTTCCTTCAGCTTTAAAAACGGTACAACAAAACATGAGGCTGCTTCTCAGTGATTCAACTCAAGTGCAATCAGGCATGCTGTTAGTCCGCAATGGTATCTGTTCTAAATTCCACCGTATTCCCTAGGCAGCATTAAATGGTTGGTGTTTTTTTTTTTTTTTACTCCCTCTCCCGTTTTTCTCCCCCTCCTACAACTCGTGCTAACAGCTAAGAGTAATCATGGTGTTAGCTACTAATTCATTCTGCAGCTCAGCTTTATTTCTCCTCTGTAATAGCGAAACGGGAGCCAGTGTCCTACTCCTACTGAAATAAAACGTCAACATGAGAGAACAGTAATCATCCTGGTGTTTTATGTGCTGGTAACTTCATCCGTTGCTGTTTTCTCCTGCCACCGCTTCTGAATGCGGTATTCGCTGCAATAGCCACAGCCCTCCTGCGTGGAAGGCAGCCCCTCTGCTTCACAGATAGAGTAAAACAGGCTTATTGAGAACCCTTGCTCACAGAAAGAGTGCATGCAGTGCATCATGAGAGCTAGCAGGGGCATCACTGGCCACAGGGATAACCAAGAGATAGGATCTCTTGCTTGGCAGGGACATGTTTTACCTAACCTTTTATTTATGAGTCTGACGTGACCCAGAGAAACAACTGTACAGCTATTTCTTTCAGTAGTCCTTTCTTCAACAGCTGAACATTTTTGGTAATGAATCTGCTGAATAGATTCATAATTATTATCATTCCATGATTATGCTGCAGATAACAAGAAGCATGTAATTCTTTTTTCCATGAAAAATATTTTGTTCCTTCCTAATTAATATGCAGACAGTAGAACTCAGTCCTTTTTTTACTAGGATTCAAATAGCAGAATGGATTATTATTGTGCATGCCGCAAGTAAATTATTCTGTACAGAACACAATGGGCGTTAAATCAGTTAATATTTGAAGAAACAGTGTGTGTAAGGCCACATTCAGCCTTAAATATAATTGAAGACATATTTAAAACTGTAATACATGAAGAACTACAGACATACACCCAGAATAACCCTACATAAAACCATTCTACATACAAAGTATACACATAATCTAAATCTAAACTTGTAAAAGTTTCACAAAACATTTACATGCATAAAATCACAGGTATGCTATTATTCCCTTAAATTTTGGTGCTGAAATGCCATATAAAAGTACTAAGTTTTCAACGAGCAAATTATATGTTTCCTGTATAAAAACTCCAAAACTTTGGCCTTTCTGGTAACAGCTGACACATTTGTAACAGATAAGCTTGTAATTCAGTTATACACTTCAAAAATATATTAAGAACACTTCGAATTAAATGCAGCACTTTCAAGTATTTAACAATTCCTAGTAATGCTTATTTAAAGCTCATTGGTTGCAGCTTTCACTTTCTGCAATCATTGTACTACTATCAGTAATGAGATCTTGGGATACAATGCTGTTTACGTACAATTTATAAATTGAACAGTTCTAGAACAAAATATATTACATACAGTGGCAAAATTAATATTTTTGATTTTCTGGTATATCACTGTAAAAATAATTATGGACCATCATATTTATTATATCCTGAGAAAATGAATGCAACCTATAAATATTCCATTAATTAAATTTATAGTTAAGAACCAGATCAATGAATGCTTCATTATTCAAATCTTATTGTAGTCATTAGCCTGTGGCAACTACTTAATATTCTGTCTAAGGTTAAACAAACTGATGCTTCAAATCTACCATGTTGCATGTCAACAAAGAACACAATAAAACTTCTATTTAAGTGCACAATAGGAAATATTTCACTTATGCCAGTACTCAGTGATACAGTCCTAATTACATGAGATGTAACAACAATGCCTCTCAAAACCAACAGGACTGTTCATGGATTAAAAAAGAAAGAAAAAAAAACAAAAACAAAAACAAGAAAAACCACGCAGCCTAATCAAGCATGACCACCCACAGTAGATACATACAACAGAAATAAATTAGTTTTTTATCAAGACTAAGCAAATGGTCTTGAGACTACAGACAGCAAGGACAAGAATTATCAGGAATGTTCTGCTAAAATTTAAGACATTGTCATTTTAAAAACTGAGTTTGCAAATAATGTTATAACACTTGATATTGCCATCTTCAAGCAAGTTCCTAAGTATTAACCCTGTTTATTCTGTCATATTACCAGATGTTGAATGCTTCACTTTGAGGACACTGATAGCTGAGCATAAGCAGGGAATTTTGTTCCGCCAAACATATAATTCAATTGTTACTTAAGAAGGTAACCCAAAACCAAACCAAAAAAAGAAAAAAAAAAAAAAAGGCAAACCAAAGACCTTCAGAACCCCTTAAGACTTATCTACCCTGGAATTAAAATTCTGTGTAGAACTTGCCTAAGCCAACAAAATGCTGATTTTGCTTATAATGCTACTGACCAATCAAGAATCTAGTTTCATGTATAAATACATGAAATACATAATAATTACTCGCAACTGGAGTTACTAACATTCATCTTCACAATAAAGTTATGTTATACCTCTGTCCACATGATCCTTACATAGATGGGATGTTAAGAACTTTCTATAGTAAATATATGAGCAGATGTTTTCATTCTGCACTATAGCAAAAATTCTCACAATTATGGTAGCCCAGATACTTGTAAACAATGACTGGAATGACACTACTGTGCATCTTGAAAAGGCATCCCTGTCAACCTTCAATAAACTAACACAAAGGAGCAGCTTGCACATAGGGGCATTTGCATTTCTGTGGTTACTTGCCACTAACCTCACATGTTGATGAAGCTGGCCTTAGAGAACCACACCTTTAAGAGTTCACATGGATTGTACTTCACAAACACAGTGTTTATAATGTAACTTCCACAGGTAGAAGGAACAGAAGAAATACACGTTGCAATCTGTTACAAAACTTTAGCCAATCCCTGCATCATAAGGGAGAAAACCACAAAACCCCACCAAAATCAAACACCACACCCTAAACAAAAACCCCAATTAGCAGCTATAAGTTTTCATGGAGACAACAGCTATGCTGTCTGCCTATTTTCAGGATTATGTGACTATGAGTTTCAGAAATTATGGAAATAAAAGTCTGTCCAGTGAAAATATTTCAATAATTTCTATCACTATTTTATAAAACCTGCGTCAAATAACATATAGTTAATAGGTATTATTCACCTACTTATATTGTTTAATCCTTCTATTGAAATGGTGATAATTATGAACTGTTAGAACAACTTATATTTCATGATAGATTTCAGCCTGAAAGTCGGAAAAGCTGTTACTCACTCTCTCACGTTCCCCACCTCCCCAGTCTGCTTAAAGGATGAACATTTTTTCCCTTTCATTATAGAAAGGCAATAACTGTGTCCATTCTTAAGTCTAATGAATAAATATAAAATACATCTAATCAATCAGTTCTTAAATCACAGTATTCTGACATAGTCAGAGATGTCCAGATTGGGGTGCGTGTGAAAAGCGGGATTGAGTAGAAGGGCAATTTCTCCAGTCAATCTCACTGAAACCCCGCCGGCTGCGTTCAGCCGCAGAGCTGCATCGCGGCCCCCCCGCACCTCCCGCCCGGGAGGCGGCACCGAGGGCGCCCGGGCCGCTCCCAGCGTGCCCCCTGCTGGCAGCTCGGCGGGTTCCAACCCGGACGGTTCCAGGGGCCGAGAGCGCGACCCTGAATGACATCACACGGCTTTTACCGAGCTTTGGTTTAACCGATGGAAACTTCCCTCGTCTACAGCTCCTAATAGAATTTCTAGTGGACTAAAAATGTAAAGACATGTATAGAATACAGCACACCCACCCCTTTTGTTGGAAGCACAGTTTTAAAGATATTCCTCTCCATATAAGATTTTTTTTTTCTATACAATGAATATTTTCTTTACTGTAAAGGTCAGTTTTTTCTTCTAAAAAGAGGTAAAATAAGATGGGAAAAGAGAAAATAACTATTAATGAGATACAAATCTTGGAATTTCATAAGGGCATGGAATCCACCTGTGAGCCATGTTAGATTTTACTTCAGATGACTCTGAAAAATGGCTTGGAGTTTCTGAAATTAATGAAGGCTAAGGTCATCATTTATTCTGCACTAAAACTTCTCCAAACACTTGTTTCCTTAAACCAATTGCTAGGTTTATAAAAATCACACAGTTTGAATACCATTAAGTGAAGTAAAACCACTTCTGAGATTTTTCTAACAGAAATTACCAGAGAAGAGGCAATTTAGAAACATGATAACAGCTTCTTGCCAGCTGCAACTTAAAGAAAAGTTGGCCTTGATTTCAGAAGGAATCACAAGATGGGATCACAGGCAAAAGCAAATACAGAGGGAGAGGAAAGAAAAAAAAAAACAACACAACAACTAAAAGAAATATGTAAATCAAGAAAGGCCAATAACCAAGCATATTTCAGGAGGAAAAAAGGAACTTTCTGGATGTATAAAGCACCTGAAGACATAATGTTGTGCATTTGAAGGGGTAACTTAAGAACAACATACATTACTTGTGAAATTTAATCCTCCCACTGTGTTGTTTTCTTATGAACATTTTGTTCATTGCTGCCCTCTAGGAAAATGTTCATTCTAAAGGCTGATTTTTTTTGTCTGGGATAGCAGAATGTTTCCTAAGGAATTTCCTAAAATCAGGAATCTGACTCAATTCCCACTTCTCACAAAGGGAGCTGTTTTCAGTTTGATGCTTTGCTTTCTGTTATTGTGTAATTATGGTAAAACTAAGGGACAACATTTTCTGTAGTAACTGATCTCTTACTAACACTACCATTAAAACATTAAACTCTTCATTAATCACAGAAAATACACTATTTATATTTCTAAATGTTAAATCACACTAGTGTTCTACTAAACTCTTCGATGTTGGAAGAAACCACCAAAAGTTTTGGCAGAACATGAATCTTCATTACTCTTCCACAACTGCAATATAACTAATTGTGCAGCTTTGTACTTTATGCAGAACAATGTGCTGATCTTTATAGAAATCAATGTAAAATGGTCAAGGACTCACTTAAGTATTTTATTTCAATAATATATATTTTTTTCATTTATCCTAAAATTGTCAATTATCAGCTGCATTATGCAAATACTTATTTCTACTCCCTTAAAATTCCATGTAAATTTACTACTGATGCTACTGAGAGGAAAGTATAATGAATTCAGAGTAACAAAATTTGCCTGCTTTTTCATATTTGCCTCATTATACAAGGCAATTTTTATTATTCTCTCTTAAAAGTAAAAAGGTTAGCAGCTCAAGGATTTCAGAGGAAACGTATTGATATGAAAAGCTACAAAAGAGGAGAGGGGGTAGGAAAGAGAATCTGAGGATGACACTTTCACATCAGCAAAGATCAGTCCATTTCAAGGCTTGGCAGAGGGATTCCTTCCCTGCTTTCCCAGCCCAGTGGAACATGAAAATACAACCAAAACATTTCATCATATCAAGGTGATGTACGTAGCAACGATTAGCCTAGTGACTTCCTAATCCGAGCTTTCTGTCATTCATATTAAGAAATATATCATTGCTCTGGACTCTTAAGTCACTCTTGTCCTGCTTGCAGAGTCTCTTTGCATATGGTAGAGCTCATTGGAACAAAAGCAACCTCGAGGGGGAGAGTTACAGCATCTCCACTCCACACAACCCACAATCATACACTTAAATTCATGTATATGCTTAACACCACTAATTAAGAGTCATCTTGAGACTTGCCATAAATTGGCAGCAGCTTGGAAAGATTCTTCAATAGAGAACACACCACCAAACTGGAAAAGAATAATTTCTTTGGTAGTGAATAAACCAAACAAACCCTACTAATTTGAAAATGGGTAAAGGAGGATAGATTAGAAGAAAGATCCATAATGATGAAGTAGTAACTCCAAAGCAGATGCTGCAAGGATTCTAGAAACTCACTGCTTGCAAACTCACAGTGCTAGGATTGCCAGAGCAACAGGTTATAACATTTATCATGAACTGGGATGCAAGGTAATTTGCTCTCACGGATCCCCTTCCCCCCCCGCCCCAAGCCCTCTCTTTCTAGCTTAGATTCCATCAATATCATTCATTAGCTTTTAGTGTACGACCTGTCATTCTCTTTGCCAGGATTCTGAGTTCATCAGTGCTTCATTCTTGGCTGCTCTCAACTGTCTTTCCTACCCTACATCTCCTACTAATACAGTTGGTGGTCATCCCGGTATTTATTTCTCCTCATCCTGGGACTTCTTTCCCTTTCTTGCCATTATGAGAGGTACTCCGCCAATCCTTATAATTAACAACTGCAACTGTCTCTAATTTAATGGATTCTCACCTTCACAATCTTAACTATTCACCTTCAGAACCTTCACTGCATTCCAAAAGCCAGCTTTTGCCTCCAGAGAACGGTGCCCTTAAAGGGTGGCCCAGTTGATTCGTACTAACTAGCCTATGTTTCCCGTTTTACGTGAAGCACACATTCTCACTTGTAAACTTCCTCTGATAAGAACCCTGTTGAGTTTCACAGTCTTCCAAGCATTGCCTCAAATGTTCACAAAACACTCCATAATTCAATTACAAATATGCTCCAGGAGCTGTGTAACTCTACAGCACATTCACTTAGCCACAGGCTACCAATAAAACCAGTAATAAATCATTTATCAGGAGTCCAAACACAGCCTGCAAAATGCTATAACATGGTTACCTGAAATAGATACTGAAACAGGAGGAAAGATTGTTAAAATGGTTCCTTTTTTGAACTCTGAAGCAAAGGAGAGAAATGAACTTTAATTGTAGAACACAGCATGTTACATTCCTGTTTGCTGATTTTCTTTGATGACATTCAAGAGAGAAATCTTAGGTTTCTTATCCTGATTCACAATGGAGGATATCTCACTCTTTGAAGAGGAAAGCAAAGTGCTAATTCTTTTTCTGACCTTGCCTTACAGAATCCTCTAATGATGGTACAGCAGCTCAAAGTTTTCTCCCAGGGCCTATCATTCTTAACACCTTCAATTAACTGAAGAAAGCAATTTTTAACTTTCAAATCGATTTTAAGGCGGGGGGGGGGGGAAGAAGGCACATCAAAAAAATATCATAAAATACCTAAACTTACAATACCATAGAAAAATTTAAGTTAAAATAAGCCTTCAAATAAGTTAAGTGTAGCTTTATTCAGATAAAAGGGCATCTCCATTTTCTTTTCTTCAAAATTCTATTGACTTTTTGATACATTTTCCCCCTGAGAAACTGTTAGAGGAAGTCATTCCAGTAAAAAAACCAAACATGCTAGTGAGTTTACTTAAAAAGATAGGAAATAAACAAAAGCAGTTCTTTGGTAAAGTTGAGGTGTGATTTTATCTTTTTACATAGTATATATCCTGCACAAATGCCATGAGACATGGAAGACAAGTCAATGGAGTAAATTTTAATTTAAAATTTAATCCAATTACAATTAATCTGTGCTAGATAAGTTACCAACAGCATAAAACTTGCAATTGCTTCCATACATCTAGCAGCCATATTTATTGCTTTTTTTGACTTTCGTTCATGCCTCAGATACAAGAGTTGTTATCCTGACCTATTAGCTGAATTTCTAATCTATTATCTCTACTTTGAAACACATATTCCATGCTGCAATCAAGATGAAGTTATGCATGTCTTTTTGAACCCATGAATGAAGATGAATCCATGTCTTTGAGGAAGAAATTGACGTTATTTGCAAGCATTGTACTCTTTGTTGTGTGTTCAGTGGCCACAACACAAGAGAACATTTTTGAACTTCTGTATTTATCAGTGAATCACCTCTTTTATCAAAGTAAACTTTCCAAACAACACTTTGTGAAAGCCTCAAGGGCAACTATTAAGTCATCTTAGAATTGTTAGTCCAGCCTCCCCACCTTGATGTTTTTACTTTCTTCATGTAAACTCAAATAGTTCAGACACAAGATAGTCAAGATAATTTGTACCATAAAACTACTTGATATAACCAAACAATTTTCTTCACATAATTAATAAGAGTGATTCATAAAGACAAGATGTCCCAAAAAGTCTTTTAACTCTTTAGATATTTTGAGCTTCTTCAGAATGTCAATCAACGTACCGAACTACTGTCAAAATGTCTTAAAGTTGACAAACTTGCACTGATACTAAATTCACTTAATTTAAAAGAACGTGTACTTCGGTATTTTTTTTGTTTTCAAATTGTCAGTTTGTGACATTTTGTTTAAATATTTTATCTGTCAAATAAAGTCACAAAATTTTAAGAAATGCAGATTTTTTGCTAACACATTTGACCCAATCAATATGCTGATTGTTACTTGAAAACTATGATTACTTTTGATTTACATCAGGATAAAAAACATCTATTGTTAACTCTCCATGAAAAGGAAAAGCCTGCAGATTCCCACTTTAAGACACATTTGCATACAAAATATTATTTGAAATGCAGGGTTAAAAAATTGTTCAACTGAAAGACTGATTTAAAAAAATTTGTAATTTCTTTGGGCCTATGAAATATTTTAAAGAAAAGCTTTGCATTAATCTCATAATCCCATGGCTCCTAAGCAAAGAATGATTTCTGCTTATCCAGTCCTAAATTCCCATTGCTGTCACCGTGTAATATCTGCTTTAGTATTAGTTTATCAAGTTCTGTTTCCAAATAAGACAGTAAATCAATAATGCTGACAGAACTAAGATACTGATAACTTCTCTGTTAGTGAGCGTTCTCACACTGAGCATCATCACTGCATCCATCATACAGTTAACCATGAATCACAGAAAACAGCCTAAGAACAATCCATGGTGAATATTTAATTGTATGTAGTCTTTTTTTTAAATGTTGAAAGACACACCAATTTTTTTTTAATTTAATACCATAAACTGTGACATATGGATGTGCTACTATTATTTTGTAAACTAAGAAATGCAAGAAAGATTTGCCTAGGTCAATCTGTGTCACTGTCATTGTTGATCTCCAGGTTGTAAGACCAGTAAATATAGTGCCACTATTTCACCATCTTTTGTTTCCAATACTCACTATTATCACTAAACACAGTTGTGGAGTGATACAAGGGGTAACTCAGACAAGTAGTCTCTTGCTTAATGTTAGTTTTAGGAATCAATTACTCTGTATTTTATAAAAAGCATAACCATCTCAGAGAGGTAACAATTATTTGTTCAAGTGATTTTATTTCAGCAGCAAAACAATCTCTACTGCACATAGGATTAGTAGCTAAAGATATAATCAAAGTGACATACACAACTGGAGTTGGAGGGAGGAAGGAGGAAAATTCCTTTGATTGTACTCAGGGCTAACATGGAGTTAAAAGAAAAAAAACCTTCTAAGTGTATCTTTTCATAATTATTGGCAGTACTTCATAGCGCTTATTTCAAATCTGTTAGAGAACTAAGGAAAACAAACAAAACTCTGTGTGTTCGCTGTTCCTAGCAGTACAGTGAACATGAAACTGAAAAACAGATACTAGGATTGGATTACTGTAAAACAGCAATCCAAACTAGAATTCTTTTTAATTGATAAGTAGACCTTCAATTAAAGGACCCTATCTACTCCAGCATTGTCTTTTAAAAGCTATTAATTCCTGATAGCAGTTTTCTCTCAGATGCTTAACTCCTCTCCCCTCCCAAATATGGGAAGTATTTCCCCAAGACTTTTGTCTTAGCAGTGCTATATTCTATACTGTTGCAAGAAGGCTTAAGTATTGCTTTTTCAAATGGGCCCCGAGGCAATTTATTTATATAAAAAGACACTTTTTCCAAACCAACAGTTTGGAACTTTTCCTATCTGGTCAATGCTTGAGTAAATATTCATTAGCTACAATGCCTCTGGTGAACCACTGAATGTCATCTCACATTTGATCAGAACTGCCTAATTCAATTTCTTATTTCCATAGGTTAGTATCAGAAGCATACATTCCAAATATTCTTATTGGAACTTAAGCCACTTACTATTTTCTAGTGCTGTAAGAATTCATGTTTGTTTCACCTGTGAAGAAATACCCAAAGCAATACCACTCCAATTCTTCTTTATGGGCAGAACTTTGTAGTTCTCTATTTTAAAGACCATGCACCTGAGAAATCTCCCTGCACACACCCATCTCTGTTCCAAGCTAAACTCACGTCCCTAAACCTCAAAGAACACCCTAAAACCCCACAGCAATTACTGTTCTCTGTTCCTAAAGGCGTCCAGTGATGGCTACCCTACCTACAGCCTGCTCCAATGCCTAAAATCCTTCCTTTTGGTTACTAAAGGTCATTATTTTTTTTTCCAGCTCCTTGTTAATAGGTGCTGTTCCCTTCTTGTGGAAGCAGGATCTTACAGTATAAATACCTACATATAGAGATTACTTTCTGCGGAAAATCATTTATTTTGCTTTATCTGTCTGCTTGTGTCCATTATGAGGCTCTGTGAATATTTTATCTTCTGCAAAATACATCAAGATTGTTTAGTTTTCTGTTCTTGTGCTGCACGCTCTTTTTGTCAATGGCCCTTGTTTAAAAACAAGGATACTTGCAAGTGTAAAGCTTATTTTGATTAGGCATTGGAAGGCATTCATCCCTCATTCCACTCAGATTTTCTGAGCGAAGAATGACACTTCATGTCACATCAATTGTACTAAATCAATGATGGGATACCGGTGTACTGCTTCTGAAAAACACTTTATCTTCAGGAAAAAAAGACAAAGCTGAAAGTCCAAGGCAACCCACAACCTAAGCCACTGAAGCCTAAAGGACTAAGGACATAACCCTATTTCAGGCAAAATAACTTTATCGGGAGAAAAGTGTTATTAAAATTTATTTTTAAGTTAAAAAAAAAAAAAGGAAAATAATGTCTTTAAGCAAACTACAAATCTGATGTAACAAGTGATTACAGAAGTACTGAGGTTTCTCAATATCAAAATTTCTTCAGAAATAGATGTCTGAAGTTATGGTTTCTGGATTAACACACAACACAACTAAGATGGTCAAACTACAATTATTTCTCATTCACCTAAAGAAACTTTCAGAATCTCATCCTTTTTCTGTTTCAGAAGAAAAAAATCCTGAGGAAAGGGGACCATAAAGACTTAAAAACCAACAAAAGGAATTGTCTGTCAGAAACTCAGCAGTCACATCCTCAAACCCCATTGTAAATGAATAGCTGTTGACATGAACTAGCAACCTTATATTAAAGTCTCCCTTCATGTGAAAAAATTATTTAAATTACAGTAACACATGAGTAGTTTTAAAAGTATCTCTTACCTTCTGAATAGCCCTAGCCCATCTTGCTTTTGCGAAGTTACTGCCATCAGCTTGATCTTTATTTCTCCTGGAAAAAAAGAAGGGGGAGAGGGGAGGGTCAAAAGTACTCAGAACAGCAAAGGCTGAAAAGAACTAATTATAGGCACTCTGGTAAGTCTATGGACAAGTGGATTGAAGTCAGCTAGAACCATCATCCATTTCCTCTGTATTTCCTCTATATACTAGAAAATATTAGCTCTATGGAAGTTAGTCTCAATATAAATTTAAGAAAACTTACCATGGTAATTAGCATAAGGATAACTTTACATTTAGCAGGAAAAAAGCTGATCCAAAGTCACACACTCTCATCCTCATACTGAATACGATAAGCTGTTCAGAAAGTACTGTTTCAGTGAATGGATTCACAAGTGGCCTTGCTTTGTCAATACTAAATCCAAACAAGTTATGGGAAGTAATGGAGGAAAACACTGAATTATGATCTATTTAGCCCTCAACATGGAAACTTTATTTTATTTCTATTTGAGGAATGACATGACACTATAAGCTACATCAATATTTGTTCCGGGAGATGACCAGGTTAAAGACAATTATCTAGTGTATTTTTCCATTATTTACATCTGGTTTTAACTCCAGCCCACTTTTTCAAAAGGCAAATAAAAAAAAACAATGTAAGAAAACCTGATATTTCTGTTTCAAATAGCTTTGTTTCTCTCCTACGATTTGAGTGTTAACATCACATATAACAAGCTGAAAATATTTATTTTTAAGCTTGATAAAATTTTGTCTTATTTTCATTACAATAGAAGATAAGGTTAGAGAAACATATTTCCCTCTCATCTTTTCCCCATTCATTTCCAACTACTCTGCCACTCTCTACTTGGGATGTTAGTTGATAAAATAAAACAGAATGTTTACAGTGAAGAGTGCCCAGACCTGATGGTGACTTGACTGTGAAGTCACATCACAGCATATCACATACATATCACAGTTGATTCAGTATACCAGCAAAAATAAAAAGACACTTGGCAGTAACTACAGCAAAACACACGGCAGTATTTCCATATGCTGTTTTTTTGTAATGGAATATGAAACTGAAGCTCTAAAGCAATTTTTGTCTATCCAGTCCAGGCATTCTGAAGCAATTAAGGTATGATAAGCAGAGAAGACTGCCTCACAGTATCCCCTTTGGATTACAGGGGGTTGCATTAATTTTATGAATATACTGGCTGGAAAAGACGTGATCCCTGCCCCTTATATTATTAACAGAATATAAAAGAGCATCAGTAAAGGAATATATTTCCCAATTATAGTTGTTCATAAATCAGGATTACAAGGGCTTTGACATCAAGTTGCAGGAATAAAGAAAAAACAACAAAGCAAACCACCAAGAGAGGAGGAAGAAAAAGTAAACTTCTAATTCCCTCAGTAAATGCATATCCTCGTGAGACAGCAAGATTTGGTCATAAAGTCTTTGCAAATTGCAGTAAAGGGGTTACTGAGATGATACCTTGGAACCATTTATACCTCTCAAGACCTGGGAATAAAGCTCTAGAAGAAAAAAAACTAACCCCAAAACAACACCCCCCATGAAAAAATCACCACAACAAAATCTTACATTTTATAAGTATCATTAGCAGAACTCTTATTTGAAATAACAATCTGTTATGCAACTGGTTGCCCCCCTACAGAAGCTGTACAGCTACACAGGCCAATTATAATAAGGTTTCATTATTCAGCTATTTCACCACACCTGTGAAGAATGTTGGTTCAAGCTGAAAAGTGCTAATTCAATTCAGGACTGTTAAGCACAGGTTAAAATAATTTGTATAGACTCTACCACTCCTGCAAGAACCTAAGTAGTTCAAAAGATACTGCCTTGTAACAGGTAAGTAGCAAAATAAAAGCATACAGTAAAATTGTATAGGTAAAACCTACAGAGGACAGTAGCAGCCTAAGAAAAGTTGCAGCAAATTTCTACTATACCTCAGTGATATCCCTAGGTCCACACATTATTACTAAATTATCTTGGACTTTTGGAATAGTGCCCCTTTATTTGAGGAGAAAAATGTTCTGATACGCACAGCTGAGTGCACATGATGCAAATAAAGTATGAAGAGCCTTGTCTTCCCCTGCCCTTGTCTCTGAGGCTGCACATTTGCAGATTCAGCCTTTTTCCTTTTCATATCTATTTACCTTTTTTTATTGTAGGGCAAATCAGCTATGTGATACTAGTAAATAGTCCACCCCATCCTGCAGCTGTTAACTAGACTGGAAATACTAGGTAATAATTTATCTTAGGAATTATTAGGGTATCTAACCTCAAGGTCAGACAGAGAGTTAATTGTCAATAAGTTGAGTCATAAGGAACAGAGAAAAACAGCTTTCTGTGCCTTAACCGAAAGTATGTAGGGTCAAGAGTATTCTTAAGTTTTGAAGCATAATGTATACAGGCAGACAAAAACAACTGGTTTGGAACACTTCTAGAGAGTCATTGGTTTGTGATCAGATTGCTGAGAAGTCCAGAAAAATAATGCATTTCAATGCCTTTCTCCTTATTAGGATATACCTCTCCTTATGCCACATAAAAACTCAGCATAGACAGACAGTAGAAGCAGCTTTTTACTTGCCCAATTTCTGTTGACACATTGTTTAGACAACAAATGACTGTTAAATACTTATTCAGATCTATTAAAGCTAATGCGCTATCTGGCAGAAAACAGTTTCTCAGTGCTGAATAAAGCCTCCAGATGACATGCAGTTTACAGGAATTCTGAGTAGCAAAGACCACCAGATACTGACTGCACTACATACAAGGAACATATTTTGTTCCAGGCAAATACATTGCTATAATTTTTTGAAACAAAGAACATAAGCAATAACAGCAGATTAGGAGAATTCCACACAAGCATGAAGTCAGAAAATAAGGGAATCATAGCTGGTAATTAGAAGAGCATTAATTCCATGTGGTAGCACAATCAAAAAACTTGGAACAAGATACATGCCTTAAAAGTGCCTGAAAACCATACTGATTGACTGCTGCTACAACATAATGCCCAGCTATAGTCTCTGAACAAGCACAGTTCAGAAGAACAGTAAGAAGAGGAAAACTAGAAGAGAAGCCTCATAATGAGAAGTCCAGCAACATTCACAAAGGACGAGTCGAGCAAGATGCCTAGGTCAAAGTTTTGAGGCACTGTGCATCAAATTTAGCAGGCCTCCACATCTCCTAGCCATAAGGATCAAAACAACCAAACCTGTAACATTCAATTTACCAACAGAAGCCAGTCACGTGCAAAGGGATGCACAGGCTAGACAAACATGAGGGCTGTTCAGTCTGGTTTATCAAAAGCTAAGGATTTTTAAATAGAAAGCCAAAGTTACACTGACACTTCTATTTAATAGATGTTTTCCCTCCCAATTATGTTGCCCAAATACATTAAAATTGATCTAGCATTTCAATGAGGATTTGCATTTTCATGGCACTTCTTGTAAAATTAAATCTCACTACAGACTTTGTTGTAAAGCAGTTAATTATATGGCAGTTGCAATGTGGCCACATACAGGCAAATAATGACATCCTCTGAATGCTTATTTGCTTGCAATAGGCAGTCCTAAACATCTGCATTGATTTCTAACTATTCATCATTAGTACCAATTTTGTCAACTTTGAATATAACTGGAAATAATTTAGAGAAGAAAAATTGAAATAATTGCACTTTATGTTGACATATTATGACTTTTTTAACAGGCAAGCTCCATTCCCCACTAACAAGAGTCATCCTGGAAGTAACATCTTGTGCTTAAATCAATCTCTGATAGACAGATCAAGCAGAGTTTACTTGGGTAGTATACTACCACAAAACTGGGGTCTTTTTATTTGTTGTTTTGCTTTCTTTAAATAACTTTCTGAAAAGCATCTGATAACAGTCATTCTTATAAGAATATGGGATAAGGATGCTGATGATAACATCTAGTTATATTCCACATTCTTTTATAGTTCAGGAGGAGGATAAGGAAGAATAAGTAAAGATGAACAGCTTCTGTGTTCTTTAGAATACCAAAAAGAGTACTTTCAAGTACTATGCTTCTAATGTTGTAACTTCTGAAACATGCCCAATTTAATATGCATTGGAAGTATATAATAAGTTCATAAGATACCTGGAACTTCTGCAGGAGGATTTCCACATCTGTTACTTGTTTCAACTGCAGCACCACAAGTTATTTGGGAGCATCTCTAACTGTTGGTGTGGCAAAGCACTAGATGCAGCAGTTGCTACCACAGCCAGCCTTAAACATCAGGCTAAAGTGGCATTAGCAATATCACATACACCTGGGCTACAATGAACTTCTCCTTGTTACAGCACCTGCCAGGAGATTATCTGAAGCTGACTGCACTGAAATCATTTCCACCTGAAAACAAGGTGGTTTGCATTACTAGCTTTCAAAGCAACTCATGGCCTTAGCAGAAGGGAATAATATTATTGAAAAATATATCTGGGATGTGGAACTATAAAAATCATATCCCATTAAGGATTATTGTACTATAAAGCTATGATTCAATTTTAAATCATTTCATAGGCCTCAATTATACACTACAGAAGAGAATCAGTATAACATTAAAAAATTGTTCATTAAGTAGCAGTTTAGAAGAACACTAGGAAGAACCTTAGGCAGTACGTGTCCATCCTAGCTTCAACCATGTTAACCAGAAGGGAATAACTTGATAAAATTGCAAAGGAGAACTAAGTGAACTAGGCTCTCCATAGTTTGCCATATCACAGTAAGACTTACTTTAAGCCTCGCATAAATTCATATCATCTAGCATTACCCAATGACCTCATAGAGATATTTTTGTGTCTCAATAACAGAAGGCAGACTTTGCTCCAAGACTTTTTTTTGCAGTATTAAATGTATTCTCCTACACAGGTTCCCATTTACAGATGAGCAAGCTGCACTTAAAAATTTAGTTTCTGAACAGAGCAGAGAACCAAACTTTCTTATAGTTCAGCAACCAAATACTCATCTTTACAGTAAAAATTTAGTTTTAAATTTTACTGTACTTTTCTTCTTTTGCATTTGCTTTCTTATTGTCTACAATTATGAGTTTCATTAGCTATATTATCATTTTTCAAACATACATCAGTTACATGACCTGGATTTCACTTCAAATAGTTCACAGTTCTGAGTTCTTGGTGGTTTTAATATGTTTCTTCATTTGAAAAACAAAATTATGATGCCTTAGTTTCTTCAGGACAAGGTACTAAGTTTTATCTTAATCAGCTTGTATTTTGAGCAACATTATCTACAATAATAAAATACCATTTTCTGGTTTCTTTCAGATGACTGCGTACCTGTCTAAAACACATAGTACGCATAGCAACGACATCCATCTTCTAACTAGTCAGATCCACTGTAACACATGAATAAAAACTAAAATACATTTATATATATATGCTTTAGTCAAGTTCTTAAGAGTTTTTTCTCCCTCACTCTTTTTCAGGTTACTTACCTAATCATTAAGAACTGAAGCCCTATGTAAGACCTAGATCTTTTGACTCACCTCTAGAGAAAATGAATGAGGTTTCAAGGTCTGCATTTATCCCCATAGCAGAACTCATATTTTTTCCAAGTTTGAATATTTCTTCCACTTTTTCCCTTAAGATTTTCAGAGGCCTAATTCACACTGATGTTGATCTTCACACTTACCTGAAGGAAGACACCTATTCCTGCTTGCTTTTAGATATACCCCTGAGCCAAGTCCATTGTCTGCACAGCTGCTAAAGATAACCCATCAAAACTGCAGCCTGATTACACCTCCTATTCCTGGGCATACTTAACTAGTTGTTGCAAGGGAACTACTTTCCCTGATGTGTTTCGACCTGTCAGGCTATACATTTATGGGCTGTTGCTGTTTCTGTTAAAGCTGATTCAGGAAGTCAGAGTTCACTTTAACCAGTATTTTCCAGTTAGGTTGTATTCATGTTCTGACTTCCAATACGATGCAATAAACTTTTGTATCATCACAGAGAGACAGAAAACTATTTTGTGTAGCTGAGAAGACATATTGGGCAAGGGAGATAATAAATACTTAAACTTCTTGATATAACTTTGATAAAGTCATTAACTTGGTACACTATGAATTTAGTGCATAAGTTGCGCTTGTTCTGAATTTTACTAACTTAATTATAAATTAATTAATAACAATTTATTTAATTATAATTAGTTATACTCTTTTCACTACCTTATTTTGATTAAGACCCATCATAGTAGCATTCAAACTTCTTGCACAGAGGTTTGAGGTATCCTGTGATGTACTGATAAACAGCAGACCTGAGTTTAGTGTTCTAAGCATTTCAAATGACAGACACTGGTCTCTAAATGAAATACAAGCTTGTCCTTGATGCAAAAGGAGGCAAAAAATCGCACTCTAATATAGCTTTAATTAATGGACCTGGACAAATGACATGTGCTCAAGATTAAAGATAGTTTCCATATACGAACAGGACAGTAGCCGAATAAAGGGTCAAACTAAAATGTAATCAGATAAATTCTCTTTATGATCGTAATTTAAAAAATTAGATTGTACTGACAGGGGAAGCAGAGGATTAAAAATCATACAGTTTGTTTATTGGGAAATGGCAATTTAGAAGGACTGAATCAGAACCAATGGGGGAATAAGGAAGTACAAATTTTGAAAAATGTTCTAGAAATGAGGGATCCTGGATTATGAAGTTTGTTTTGTCATCTTTGGGTACTTTTTTTTTTTTTAAGGCAAATAAAGAGATATAAAGCAAGTTGTTATTCAAGACTATTGCTAGGTTCTCTGTGAAATAACTTCATTTGTGCTGCTATTTACATGTTGTTACAAACTACACGCTCTCTGGGGCACAAATCTGCAGTATGACAGAGGAATTCTATTTCACTCTGACAACAAAATGCTAAAAGATCTTCTTTTTGTGAATCTTCAATAGTTAGAATTCAATCAGTGAAGAAACTAACATACCCACATAACACAAAACCAAAGTTTTAGATATAAACTTGAATTCATACTGAGACCAAATACTCAGACAGAGTTTACAGTGACAGCCAAAGAAATGTGACATTTTATTATACTTCTAAGACAATCACAAAATTATTTAGGAATAAACTTATCAAATGCATACGTTCCTACTTCTTTTAGGTCAGTTCAAATGATTAGTCTTCAAAATATGTAGATGCATTTTTGATTCAACATTTTATTTAATGAGCTATTTTTATCAAACATTACTGTGCACCTTTCTCAAAAGTTTTGGTTTGCAAGACTGGCTGACATCTTGTTCTCATTACGCTAGAGGGACTTATTCAACTACATCAAACCTTATTCTGAAGAACCACTGCAAATGAAGGTCTGGTGCTAAAGTGTGTGAAAAAAGATGTACAGTAATCCGTGCCTAAAGTATTTTAATTCCAATTCTTACCACCCAAAGCTGTGAACTGGACTGAAAGCTGTCAGTCAGATCGGTCAAAACCACAGTGTGTGATTTTAATCTTATTATACTTCAGCATTGTGCCAGTAAGTAATAGCTCATATTTTCCCCTACATTGCTACAGAAGAGTAGCTTTGAAGACAGACTGTTTTGGTGGGTTTTTTTTGAAGTGTGCCAAGACAGTAAATCAACATCTTACAAAGTAACCTCCAAGCTTTTCTAAGGGATAGAAGGATACAAGGTAGTGTGGCTACCTGAGAAATCCTCTCAAGATATATTATCTCTTCAGTGCTTCAACAGCTACATTCATTGTTTCCCAAGTGCAAGATATTTATCAGAACAAAAGAACATGCGATTAGGACAGAAACTGATTGACAAGACCAAAGGCTATCACAGAAGACAGCTGACACAAAGAAACATGTTAGTGCGAATAAGACACTAGCAAGACACTGCTGTTTAGTGAAATGCCACCTTCATATCAATCTTGAATCTGTCAAAGTGTCATTTTTGACAGTTCCCAGAAAGAAAAAAAAAAAGTCTGACACTTATAGAATTTTTATTAATTACTCCAGATTTTGCTTGGGCTTGCTACGATGAAGCTATTTGTCAGTCACCTGTTTTTCACCTACTTCTATACCGTATCATTAAAACCACTGTTTTCTTCCAGAATGTCTAGCTCAAAAAATAATAATGTACGTAGTTTTTTCCAAATTATACTGGAAAGATATTTTTTCTTTATTTAGTTGAATCAATCTTTCTTGTAATTTATCAAGTCTCTGTATTCATAACCAATGCCTAATCTTTCAAATCTTTTTAAGAAATCAAAATCAGTAGAAGACTTTGATTGTATACGCATGCATTAATCAAACAAAATAAATATGACCTTTATAAGCAGGATGAGCCTATAGTGTGTTACATCACACTTTCACATTTAAGTCTCTCCCGTCGTTTCTAAATCAACCTTCTAAAAATTATCGAACAAGCTTACTTTTATGTCAAAGACTGTGTGAAACTCTCACCGTTTGTAAAAGTACGAGAGAAGAAGCAGAAGCATCCGTACAGTAACTATTGCCTGAACTTGGCCTCATGCATGAAACTGTATCTGAGTATTATAAACTTATCTCCTATCTGTCTCTACTTCTAAACTAAGTGAATCATAGAAATACAAGCTGTTGAATAGTTGTAATTCTTTTGGCTTATTGTTTTAGCTAATTAAAGGATATAATAATAGCAAGATACAATAATAACTGCCTAACACATAAGAAAAAGAACAACAATTTTTGGAGGAATCTGTTCTTCAGAAACTCTCAAATGATTTAAGATCATGAGATGTCCTTGCCCTACGCCTGCACCAGAAAGCCGAATGCTTACAGAACAGGATTTGCTTTAGGGATCTAATGCTGTTTCTATTTCTATTTTCTCCTTCTATCCAGCTTGATTTACAAGGAGGGAATATGAACAACAGATGAAGCTCTAGTGCTCTACATAGACTTTTTCAGCTTAAAGTACTGGAAAATTTTATATGAAAGGATGTATATTTATCTTCTGTAAATTAGATCTAATCTGCCCGTATTTAAGTCATCTTTAAACAGGCTCTTGCACTGCAAAAACCATTGGATTTTAGTCCAAACTTGGTCTGTACCTGTAGTGTCTGCATTTATGTGATAGTGGTTTCCCTAACCTTCAGCAACTGCTGCACCATGAAGCAAAAAAGCTGCCTGCCATCTCTGAACGTAGGCTAATACAGCTTTTATATCTCGATATCCAAGTCAGAAAGCAAAGTGTTTCCAAGGGAGACAGTTTTACTATTTGGGACTATATTAGAGTCTACTGCATCATAGTGCATAGTAACCATGAGTTCAAAAAGATGGTGAACTTGTTTAGTTATATATCAATGATTGCTAGTCCACAGACAACATGCTAGAAAAGTCTGCATTTATAATCCACATAATAATTTACTTGAAATTCCATTTGAAAAATCCATATAAATAGGTAATCAATTAATGAAATGAGAAAAAAAAAGGAGTAATATGAATTTATAATAAGTAGCTTATTGCTTTCACTGTAAAACCAACAAATTCAAGCTATGAGTTTGCTCAAGCAATTGCTATGCAAAGATAGTAAGTTAATTCCAGTGAAATTTACCCTACATGTGAATGTGTTGGTATCTTTCAAGCTCATAAACATTTGCTCCTTTTCTCAAGGGAGCTCTCTTTTCTCCTCTGTTAGGCAGCCCTTTCTGTAGAGTTCTTGTGCCTCTACCTGAAATGGCTGCATTTTGCTTTTTTTGAGATCAAGTCATACAGAAAAAAGGAAGTTCCCTGCACAAGAGCTGACACCTGACTTGAGTATTTTTGCTTTTCTAGACATTAACAGCCTTTCTAGTGGTTTCAAGGGAATATTTGCATAGAGATTGAACATACATATTTTACACAAAAGTATAAGTATTAATTAGGTAAACGGGTTCCCAGAAGCTGACAAGGCTCTTCACTTAAATAAATGACTTCTTATGTAAGTAAGGTCTAAGTAAAGTGTGTTAACCTTTATAGCATGTAAACCTTTGGGGAATCAAAGATGAAATAATTGCATAACAGTAAAGGGTTGATACAGTTACATGAGAACAGAAACACCTAAGAAGGCATAGACCTTAATTAATCTAGGACAAAAAAAGAAAAAATAATTCCAAAAGCCCTTCCTATTCCACCCACCTAAAGTATTCATCGTGAATATTATTATTATACAGTGTCTCAGGATTGTCACCATAACAAACAATACAAACTCATGAATATTAATAACAAAGTCAATTAAAGCTCAATATCAGGTCATAATAGGATACAAAACAATCACCAGAACACTTCCAATAAACACAAACAAAGGACATGTGAAAAGATTTACAGAAAAGAAAGTTATACCATCTGATTCCTGGGAGGGGCAAAACAGTATGGAGTGACAGGGACAGATATTGGAAGAAATTAATAGCAATCTCTGTCATGTGACAAAGATATTTCCATTTTATTTTAATACATAACCTATTTTATAATTAGGTTTTGTAGGTTATTTTATATATAATGCAGGAAATCAAACTTGGCTGTTCTCTTTTGTGCTCGAACTAGACACTACACTTCTCCCCCTACTGGAGGTTTCTCCATGATTATTGCATTCCTAGATTGGAATACAAGGCCATGTTCAAAACCAAGCAACAATATAAAAAAATGTATATATTAAAAAATTTTACTGTAATAAAATGAATTATCTAAAATATAAACCCTCATTTCTACAAGTTATTCAGAGCACCCCAAGCACAGCTGCTGAACAGTTTGTCAGATTATTTCCTTTTAATTCTGCAACAGAATTCATGGCTTTACAGAGACACATGGATATATAAAGTTCCATATTTTTTAATGAGAAACAATTTGGAAAACACTTAAAAAATTATCAGTGTTATCTATTTCATTTATCATCAATAACTCAGTAATTTTGAAAAGTCCACAATAGTAACTTTCAATCAATATTTCCTATCTCTCTTTCTTAGGGCCCTGAGATTTCATCAGACCAGCTTCACCTGGGGCGTCCCCAGGGATCCATGAGCCTCACAGCTCCCTCTAAGTTCAGCCCTGGGCCTTCAGTCCCTGCCTGAGCTTATGTTACAGGAGTGACGATTTCAAGCTCAAGTACAGCTCTGCCTATGTAACCATTGATCTAGACCCTCACTCTCAGACTGATTTCCAGGCTTGAGCTTGACCCTGCTTCATTGTTGTGGAGCTGCATGGTGTTCATTGTGCTGAGACTTACCATGGTTACCATCACTAGTCCTGATCCTGACCTCTAAGATCCGATTTACCAGTTTGACCTTGGACCCATTTCATTACCACAAACTTGCCGGCTCATCTGCTTTATTGTTTGACCCTTGCTACTATTCCCAAGTGGTTGGGGCACTGGCTGGTAAGGCCCCTGCTCTGCTTGTTGTGTTACCATGCTTGACTGCCCATCTCTTGGGGAGCAGCTTGGCTGGCTCATCTTCAGTTACTTAAGGCCTTAACTCTGCATTCCATATTTGTGAAAACTCAGCTGAATATGAAGCTTTTTTTGCTTTCAGAAGTGCCACAAAGATCGGATTCATAGCTGCACACTTCATAATTTTACAGCAAACTTTTACATAGATCCTACTGAGAATTTCATGATGTGAATTAAATCATTTAACTTCAAAAACAATCAAATAAAGATAACATACCAGCTTGATTTAGGATAATTCTAGGAAAGAAAACGTACATCAACATGTCATACCATCATTTGTTTTAAACTGCAATTTGTCATGCCAAGGTAAAGGAGAGTAGTAGGGAACTAAACAGATTAAACTTGATATATAATTCATTGTTTTTTCTGAAAGAACTGTCAATTCCCTATATGTTTGTTTTCTCAATTCTCTTAATGTTCTTTTTCTCAGTCTTTTTCAAGTACAATGTTTCCCCTACATATTGCTAACTGCTAATTTATCTTCTTTCCCCTGTTTTTCACTCAATTTTTTTAATATACAAGAATAAAACTGGTACCAATTATGAAGTTGACATAGTTATGAACATAACTATATATATATAACTATATATATAGATATATATAACTATATATAACAAACCTATAACAAACCCATAAAAATATCTTAAACTTGAAATTCATTATATTTATGAGACTTCGTATTGTCCAGCTCTAATTGTATACTTTGTCTATACTCTTCCTGCTGTGGAGAGCTCCTGCAGCATTCTTCAAAATTCTTCAGAAGCTTTTTTTTTTAAAAAATAAAAAAAAAAATGGAAAGGACTACTATTACTCAAATCAGGATAAATAGTTCTGGGCTACAAAAGATCTGAAGGAAAAACACATCTGAGAAAAGCAAGAGGGTGGAACTGTACTTAGATAAGGGCAGCAGGGCAAGAAGGATCATCAATGACCATGGCAGTTTGAGTGACAGATGAGAATTAAGCCTGGAGAACAATGGAATGAACTCTCAGAGCCACAGTACTATTCAAAAGAGTTTAATTTTACAAAGGACTCTAAGCCACTATAACAACAATTTTCTGTTATTGAAAAGATCTGCCTTACTGTAATAAAATAAATTAGTAACATAATTTATTTGCAGTTTTAAATGGCTGGTTTATATAACTAAACCAAACACGACCTAAAGCAGAACACCTTCCTACCCACACTGCTTTATATAAATCAGGGAGAAAAGAGCTGCCAAAGAAGCCAAATAGCTCAGACAAATGCTCTTTAATATGTGAAAATTGTGCGTATTCAGGGAAGTGACTCGGTGAGTGTTTGATGTAAACATTCATTTTACCTTACCTTTAGAATACAGAAGCATTACATCACTTAAACTGTTATCTAGAGATAAAAACTCAGCTCTTTTAAAACAGCAAATCAATTAAGGGAATAGTTATAGCAGCCACTTAACAAGATTGATATTCTCTGGAGCTGTTCTGGATATCAGATGTTTCTTATGTTTTTTTACTCTGGAGGCATTTTCATAGAGATGGTGCTTTCAGAAAATGCAGTGTCTAAGATGACAATACCAGCTTAAAGAAAGAATGCAAGTTTAAAGTAAATGAGTTTCAGCTGAGATGTACAACACCTTTTGCAAATATTGGGTCTTAACATGGCCAATTTCTAAAAAAGTTTTACTAATTTTCCTTTATATACTGTTTATATAGTTAAGAAAAAGTCAAATTGCTTTACATACCTTCCCATTGAAATGAATAACTTTTGGTCACTATTTTTAGTTGCACTTAGAAACCAATAATT
This sequence comes from Gallinago undulata, assembly GCA_026546715.1. Lineage (NCBI taxonomy): Eukaryota > Metazoa > Chordata > Aves > Charadriiformes > Scolopacidae > Gallinago > Gallinago undulata. Next base: position 27,706,025 of record JAOTQQ010000071.1, read on the forward strand.
TGTGCTGTAGGAAATAAACATGTTGTAAAAGCTTTACTCATATTAAGCAGTACACAAATCCCTGATTGAGATTTTATCACAGTGGATACTATAGAAATGAGAAAATAATGTTGATTTCCATCCTAAAGACCTGGATATTATACTATTTATGCAAACTAGAAAATTTAATGAGAAAGCAATTTCCTCTTTCTATAAGGATTCATATATAACAGTTACAATTTCTGCATCTAGTCTCAGTCATTTTCTTGAAAACAGATTTGATATAGCTCAGTTATAATCAAGGAGGAACAGGAAACTAAGTATTTAATACTTTTTTTGAATCTGATCATTGTACCCTGAAGTAACTACAGCGAAATTTCAAAAGGCACAGGACATATATATTTAGCCAAACTGAATTCCACCTAAGACCCTGCCTGAAAAGTATTCCTTGGAGGCATACACACACCCTCCCCCCAAAAAGAGAAAAAAATAAAAATAAAAGCACCACAGATCCCTGTGAGTACAATTTGTCTGAAATTACAGTACTGTATTGACTGGAGCCGCTTACACACTTAGAAAGAATATGCACCTCTATGAAACACCATACTATGAGATGTTCCTCATAGCTTTCCACAACAAAGGAAGCTGCTGCCCTGGGAAGCAGTAGTTCCCTTCCTCAAATGTGTGGAAAACCATGGTATTAGTTACGAGAAAGTACAGCACAGTGATACAACTAGAGCTCTCTCAAACAATGGCAGATTGCAATCATGTAACGTGACTTCATTTTAGAGAACAGCTTCAGAATAATAATTAAATACAAAATGCCCATTAATTACAATGACAACTCCATTATTTATTTTATAAGTACCATGCCAGTAGTACTTATAAAGGCTGAAAGGCTGGGAACTGGTGGATGGTCATAGTCAAAAGCCTTACATGCATGACCTACATTTTTTGTTAGCCTGCGTTCTCCTTTTCTTACTTTTGGATCTTATTTCTTTTTGGCTCTAAACATGAAACAATAACACATCATTGATGTGTGAAGATTGATTATGCTTACCTATCCTGTAATATAACTTTGAGAAACAAGCTGTCATTGAATGATCGTAACAGAAAACAAACATATATGGGCAAATATTATCTGATTAAATAGTTATGGCTACATATTCAAAATACGGTTTTAGTTTCATGAGCTCCTGACCTGTAGCCAAGAAGTACAGGTGGAAATTTTCATGGTTTAGAAATAATTTTATGCCTGCCTATCAATTTTTGTGTTATCTGGGCATGAATAATTAAACAGATTATTAGAGAAATGGCTGTAAAGTGATCACTTCAAATGAATTTAGACCTTAGGAAATGTTTGCTTCTCTCTATTTAAAAACAGGGAAGATTAATTACATTTTTAAGAGGCCATTTAACTCTCAGGATGTTTTAAGCATTAAGAAACTTTGAAGACTATCACATTTAAGCATTCTTTTCAGTTTTCATCTCTTTGAAAAAATATGTTGTCATATCACATTAATTTAATTAATATCCTTTTAAAGACTTTATTAAAATCAACATTGCTAGCAGTTGCAGACCATGAAGTCCAATTTTAATAATATTTTTCATTTGAACACTCAGCAGATACCATCACCCAAAACGTTACAGCGTCAAAGCTTTAGAACCAAATACTCAAAAAACCCTTTGTCCACAAAAATCCATATAGGTCTAGCATGCTTTTTTAGGCAGCATATCCCTCCTTCATTGCCTGTGTCTATACAAGGATGTACAATGACATCTACTCATATGGCCTGTGTAGGTAGAAACAAGAAAAAAAAAAATCCACTCTTCAGGTTTAAAGTAACAAAGTATTTCTTTCTCCTTGTCCAATGATTGATTTATAGCTCTTCGGAGAAGACAAATATCACAGGATATATCAATATTCTTTTGAAAAGGAAGACCCTTATTTGTGTTACTGTACTTCCTTCAGTTTTGGGGTTTTTTGGAGTTTGTTTGTTTTTTTAAAATAAATGTTTTTGAAATAAAAATAAAACTTTGCTTGTTTTGGAAGTGCCCCTAATCAATTTTATGCTCTTCAGCTTCTGATTGACAGGCTCTTGCATAGTACTTTCTTTGTTTAGGTAATTAACCGTGGATAACGCATTAATATTTTCTAATGATTGTCACTAGTATTGTTGATGTATTTGATTGCTGTTTTAAAAATACAGCAAATATTTTTAATACATGAGTTCAAGGGAAACATTTTCAAAAGCTGAGTCACTAAGTTCCTTTGAAAATGGAACACAAGAGCTTACCTTCTTGATGTGCAGTTTTTTCTTCTGTGTACTTTTTCATCATAATACTTTTGTTTCAAACAGTAGTTGTTCAAAACAATAATTTTACAAAACACTTTTTATTCTGAGTATTCTGAGATCTAGGTTAATGCATTGGTTTCAATCATGAGGAGTACTCTCCATTTTAATTTTCGAGTTAAATGAAATGTCTCCAGAAGAAACACTATAAACTTATTGATAATACAAGTATTGATTATACTGTTACATGTGTTACTAGTATTCATGTGTTTCAAGTTGCAAGTATATGTATTGCATAGATTAGTTCATTTTTATGCTAATGTAATTTGACTATAACTAGAACATATAGTTTTCATTCACCTTTAAAATTTCATGTAATATTTTCTCTTTGTTCACTTATCTGCAGTCTTGATTCAAATTACTGTAGCTTAAGGCAATAACGTCATACCATACTGCTAATATGATAGATGTATAAGTTACTTCTTGGTTATGATGACACACAAGAAGCACACGAGAAGTATGATTTTACTGAAGAGTATAATTCAAGCAATTATATGCATATTTTTCCTGAAGTAGCATATGACACTCGTGTCCTTCTCCATCACTTCTATAATTTTAAATTATAAGGCATTTTGTTTTCAGTCATTCTGGTGTAAAACCTGTAAATTTCTGGCTATTCTGGATATACAGCAATGTATTTGTACCTAAATGGTACCAAAGAGATTAATCACGAAATCCTTATTCTTGCAAGTAGTAGCATTCAGCACTGCATACTAATAAAGCATACAGAATTAAACAATTAATTTATCATATGGTTACTATACGCAGATGGAATGAAGTGTACACTAAACTACTTGATTGCTGATTTTTAAAAAAATGAGTCATTTTTTCAATAATGACATTAATTGGAGCAAAAACTCAGCTTATTATTTTAAACAGTATTTTCACCTTCTCTCTCTCTTTTTTTTTTTTTTAAAGACTCAGAGAGAAAATGTAGTGCTTTAATAAGAAGTCACTTAATCAACTACTGCATCTTCCAAAATCTGATTTAGTTAATTTACGAATTATGGAAAAAGTTAAACAGTTACCCTTAATTAGCTTTTGTTCTACACCTACAGTCAACTGCCATAAGCACTGTTTATCTACATAAGCAAAGAACTGACAAATAACTAACAGTGCAAAGAACAGATTAATGAAGAAATTTTGTACACATTAATACTTAAATATCTGCTGTTTAATACAGCCATTCAAAACAGTCTAATTTACTTCCCTAACTTCTCAGATTTTTTCTATTGTAGTTTTATAGTACAAATGCAGTTATTTTGAATAAATACACATCTCTGATTAAGCTTTAAAATTATCATCTTTCTGCTCATAATTTTCGAAAATACCTATTACTAGATGAAAAACCTTTCCATTTAAAAATACTACCTTGTAATTCAGTAGTGACTCTCAGTTTAGTAATACAAAAGTTCATTTAAATTCAACAAATTTATCTGGGTCAAAGAGGCAAAGCAAAGAATTTCTTAGTCAGGTTCAGTTAATTTCTTTTGGTTTAGCTTAACCTGCTCAGAGTCTCAAATCTCTGTTGAAAAAGACATCAGGCCAGATGATATGCTAATGGATGAACATGTGCTTAGAAAAATATACATAAATAACTCTTGAATACTGCTACTACTGACAGCTCTCACCCTAAGGAAGCACTTGTACTTCTCTATAAATACCCTGCAAAAACTTGGTAGTAAATGTAAACAGCCAAAAATATGCTGCAGCACCTTGTATATACAGTCTGCTGGGTTACTGCGTCCACGAGCCTGATGATCTTTTTGCAGACTCATTTAGTTCCTAGTAATTTTGTATTGAAGCTATATGCACTAGGACTAGGCTCTTTTACTGTACATGAAAAGGTCATCTAAGTGCATATACAAAATGTTTTCCCCTCAGAGAATGCATAACGTTATGACTTTTATCATCTTTTCTGTTTGAACTATTTTTCTGGTATCGCTGCTGGTAACCATGTGGCTTAAACATAAGTCAAGTGCCTAACACTCCATATAATCTTGCTGTGTTTCCCAAGAGCCTGTTCTATCCCTCATCAGAACACACCTTTTTGAGCATAAGGTGCGTCTTTCCTGAGTTACTACAGATAGGGGACACCACGAATGAAAAATACTACAGTCTGTGACAGCTGATATGAAAGCCAAAATTAACAGAAGAGAGAGATAGCTTTTTTCCCCCCCAGTTTGCCTTCATCTAGGTAAATATATTCACTTCAAAAATAGAATCAAATGCCTTTCTTGCCCTCCAGATGCAAACAAATAGTCACAACACCCAAATTATGTCATGACTTGCTTCCATTCCTTTCTTAACCTCTCAGGAAGTCACTATCCAATAGCTGAACCCTATGCAGACACATGCCCAAGGGTGAGAACAGGACAAACATACAAATTCTTATGTTTATAAAACTTCCAGTAATATTCTTGCTTAAAATAATTGCACATGTATCACAACATCATTCAGAAATTTTTTAAAAAATATATCAATAGATGTTCTGATATATGCGTGATATGACAAATTTAAAAATACCTTAGTTTGCTTTCTTGTATGCTGAGACCACTTTCCATCGATGAAAGACTATCATCTGTATCTTGATGTGAATGTCTTATACCTTGGAGGGGTGTCCCTCTCTGCCAGCCTCTGCAATCTAAATCTTTGTGGGTATCTGCAGAGAAAGAAAAAGCTGCTAGAAATCTTGCAGTCCATTTTATGGAAGGAACTTCTAAAAGAGGAAGTACACATTAAATTAATTAAATTGATTCATTAAATACTTAGTAATAGGAAATTAATAAGTCAATTACAAAGTATTATTATAATTAATTCACTCTTTTACAAGAACAGCAGAAACAGTTCCCAGATCACCTTCTTATTGTTGCTCTGAAGACTTCAAAACTCCCAAACCAGTTAACTTTTTGCTACAAAAACTTTATAATTGAAAAATGAGCTGTTGCTGTCTTGGAAAGAAAATTAATCTCTTAGTTTTCTACTTGTACTTTAATTCTTAACAGGCCAAGATGTGAGGTTTTTTTGGTTTGGGTTTTTGTTTGGTTGCCTTTTTTGGGTTTTTTGTTGTCTTTTTGTGTTGCAAGTAAGGAAAAGGGTTTTACTTCCTTTTTTCCACTCGTTACTGGACTAGAACCAACCTTTTTTCAAATTCTTATGCCTTTGGAGAAACCTAGCAAGTCTCATCTGCAATTGGAGGTACAAACTACATTCCTGCAAAACATCTTGATCTATAAATTGTCTCATTAGCTTTAGTGAGAGGAAAAGGTTCACGAACCAGCCCTGAACATGAGGAAATTTTCTTTCATACTGATTAGAAGAACTTCTGTGCCCATCTCTTTTCTTTCATTTTTGATGTTTTGGTTACATGTTCGGAACATATTACATTTGAGAACAATTAATTTTCTTATCCCTTTGTGTATAAGTGAATTAGTAAGGTGACTAATGCAGAGACAGTGATTAATCTCAAAATCATTGCTTCATTCTTGTTACCTCATATCCTCATTTGCTAATTAATGTACACAGCAAAAAGTGATAATGAGTTGAATTGCAACCAAACCTAAGAGATGAATAGCTGCACAGCATTTCCCAAAATTACTTCTGAGGTTAAAGTCCTGTTTACTTTCAGTAGGCTACTTGAAAAATTAAGATCTTGGTTCCCAAGTGACATGAATAGCTTTCAAAATTGTAGCTATTATCAAATATATTCCACTCAAGTAAAATCATCTTCAATTTCTTTAGCTTATACTCTCTATGTAAGGTATAATTGAATATTAAAGAGCATGACATATGTCTCTAATGCTGGATTTAAGAAAGAGTAAGTGATGCCCTTCATATTTTCTTCTGTCTTCTCTTACAAGAATGACCTAATACATTTGAAGCAAAATCATTGTATTTCATAACAAAAACTGACTATCCTTTAGAAAACTTGACTGCTAGAAACACTAAAAATATTTGCAATTCAGCTGTAGTATTTATCTAGAGTTCCTATTTTATTACTGCAAATTTGCTTGCAGAATTCTAAATATATGAGAACTTTAATTTACTTAGCAGCCTTTTAAAGGAGTTCAATCTAGACAGCAATGGTGAAATGACAACTTTGTTGCTACAACAACTAATATGAAATGGTACTTCTAGAAAAAAGCACTCATGAACGAACTATTGATGTTAAAAGACTTCCCTGTTGCTACATGCAGTGCTTCAAGTCCAAGTGAAGCCATATTGTCAAAGCAGCATAGAAGACACTTATATTTTTATTAATTATCTGGTATTCTCAAATAGCTGTCTTTCAGGAAACATGAATAATAACTGCAGTCTTCTACTTTTCCAATGTAATTTATCTAACAAAGAGGCTATACAGTTCCAACAGTCAAGGACAGATTCTCTGCTGGTCACAGCTGAGCTGAGAGCCATTCAGCAGTGTAAGCAATCAAGATGTAACACAGCAGTCAAACTCTAGGTAGAGGGTAAGGGAAAACACGTGGCTTTCTCAATATCCCACAGGTAATTCTTTTGAATTCTTCCCTGTGCACAGAAAACGATAGTGTAAGAGTGACCTCTACAGGATTTCCCCAGTGCTCAGTGCCTACATTCCCAGGGACTGCCTGTAAAACACTTTTTCAAATATAGTTGTTTGGAAACAGAATACAGGCATCAACATACAAACTGACACTCCCACCAAGTAGCAGCCTGAAATCAGTAACAACCTGAATTTACAGTTTGTAAACACACAATGAGAATTTCTGTAGCATATTTGCACCAGCTTTCTAGATATAAAAACTATGTAAGGAAAAGGACACACTTAAAACATACTGCTGATTCAAAGGAGGTTTCAAGAAGAATTTATTGAACATAGAATAAGTAAAATTTTTACCAATTTTTCTCCTTTTATAATGGGTATTCCACTGTTACTGTACAAACTGTTGTCCTTTTCTGTCCTCTTTATAGACCGTTCCTTTTTTGTATTACTATTCTCTTTTTGTACTTACAGACTCAGTCCATTAGACATATGTGCACATTTTACCATGCTTAAAGGAAATAAAGTTATCTCATAAGTGAGAATAATCTAGATGGAGGCATGTGTGAACATGACAAAGTTTTTCCATACAAATTTTCACTTGGACAACTGAAAATTGCTTGTGGCTGCTGGGGAAAATATACCAAACAAAACCCAAAGTACAACCAGAACATGACTAGGGCTTCGGTTGACCAATAAAACATTTTATCAGATAAAAAGTACTAAATAAAAAGTATTTTTTGTTTAAAAAAAAAAAGGATGGAGGCCCTGCTGTGACTCATAAGAATCCACAATAGTCCACAGGTACATATTCTACTACATTTATTAACGAGTGTAGTCATGCAGACTACACACAGAACCATCAGAAATAACTAGTCTGTTGTAATTAGCATTAGCTGTATTCCAAGTTCAGCTTCAGACAATGCATTTCCAAAAGAATATTAAACAGCTGAAGAGCATATTTTTGGTATGACTTCTATTCCTCCCTTTCAAAAGATAAACAATGTTTCCCATTCACATTTCCTCATTTTTTTTTACTTTTGCTCTTGTACAAATGTTGGGATTAGTCTTTTTAGCAATAGTTCCTTAGACTGTTTAAAGAGTAAATTATTAACCTAATTTATTTTTGTGAATTTATTTAGCATGTTGCACCACATCAAATAGAGGAACCGATAATCCTGATGAAGGCAATCTCTTTGTATTATATCTGGAAATAACATGAGGCGATGCACTATTGGATGTTCAATTTCCACTTCTACCTTAATATACACTATTTTCATACACATATATGCAGATTCCATCTTTATAGGCACTATTTATAAAGGCAGACAACCTTTGCCAATAAGATAAAAAGGCTGTGAAGCCACAGATTTTACTAAAACCCACATTGTGCAAACAGTTGGTCAAAGCTGACGTGATACAGAGCTGTAACACTATACCAAGCTGTAATACATAGACTCCAGTAGATCAAGCTATAAGGAAGTACAATTCACATATGAATGAAAGTTAACCACTGAAATGGCTCCTTGTTGAAAGTGGCTCTCAGTAATTCTATTACTTACTAGTATCAATTATACAACTGCTCCAGTGATAATAAGCATTTAAGATTCTATAGAAAAATTACTAACTGTCACTGTATTTCAGGAACTTAAAGTGGAACAGAATGGCTGGAAAGCTAGAGCGAGACATCAATTTGTAACTCACCAAATGGTAAAGCAAAGTAGACATCCAGTAAGACCTCATGTGAAGTTGGTGTTTTTGTGCCTTTAATCTCACTCCCGTTTTTTATTACTTCAGAATGCAATGTCCACCAAGTTCCTGGACCTTCCTACGAGAAAACATTCTGAAAGTTACCAGAGTAGGATTTCTGCCATTATCAACTTTTTCCTGAATGAAAGTTCCCCTAAGTCAATAGGATTTTCTTTATGACAGCAATAGTCTTGCGATCCATTCGAGACTCTTCCAACTATTGTTGTATAAGCGGTAATTAAGACTTTATCAAGTATTCTCAGAGACATGGAATTTGAAAGAATAAAATATTTTCTCTATGATATATACAAATACACATTAGGACAGTCAAATGATTAAGAAGCAAGAAATAGGAATATTGGAAATTACCCTTATGAACTGAGATTCTCCAGTTCCCATTTGAACTGGTGCCAAACAAATACATTCTAGCAAGACTAAAGCAATCAATATATGCTAATAAGCAAGCCAAAAAAAAAGAACTTGTGAAGTAATGCTCCCTTATAGGTTATTTCTGAGTTATAAAGCCAAGAGCTGCAGGGTTAAGAATAGCAGGACAAATAGCTAGCAAAGATCCACAGTGGTCTAATTATAAATGAAGGAATAGAGGCCCTGTAGGAATTAAGAAACAATTTCTAATCTCGCATCTTTTTTTTTTTTTAAAGTTTCAGTATTTAGTGTTAAAACACAACCTCTGAGTCAGCAAGTTGTAACTCAGTAACATTAGGGTAGCAGAGCAAAACAACTTGCCTTCCGGCCTGAAATGTTGCTTCGCCGCTGTGATAAAGCGTAACTTCTAATTTAGCCAGGAGTTACTTTCTTCCCCTGCTCCCATTCTCTGAGTAGAATCATTGAAGTATCAGTTTCAGTATTCAAATAGTAAATCAGTAAATATTTATTAGTTCCTATAAAGAAATGTCCATAGAGATTGATGGGAGATGCCGTAGGAAGTCTTTTGATTCCTTCTCCTTTAACTCATCATCGATTGCCTTCCTATTTTTTAGAAAATTTAAAGAAGGCAAACAATTTTATTTGCAAAGATTTAATTCATCTTCTCCAATTCAGATTTACTTTTTTAAAAATAGACTCCATGGACTACGTGTAGGAAAGCATATTTATGAATGGGAGACTAGCGGAATAAGAGGTATCTCTTATTTTTTCTGATTTCAGACCATTTTTCAGCACTTGAAGATTGATTCAGTATTTCCACACTCACAGGTACATTTTCTAGCCTACTGAGAGCAAACATGCTCATTCTAGTGGCTAACTATGACCATGCTGAAAATACAAGTCTTGGGATTGACCCATTTTCTCCACTCATTTTTCTCTATGCGCTCGTTGTACTATTTATTTCTTCCATAGTACCACAGGGAAAATTTCTGTTTTCCACTTTGAGACAATAGCCAATTCCCCTGAGAGACAAAACAACAGTATTTTGCCCATTTTAATAGAAATTTACCCAAGGTCACACAATGAAGACCCAGGCCAGGAACCTCAATTTAAAATCCCCTCACTCCAATCACATAAACCAAACTGTGCCTGCCTCACGAATAATTCGTGAGTGTAGATGAACTCTAACCTACTTACTGAATTATACCTGACTCAGTATGTGAGCCGTTTCTCCAGGGTTTATGGCTAATGCATATCAGTTGTCACTTTGGGAGTCACATGTCTATTACTAGGCCTCAATATTAATGACTGAAACAAATGACATCAAAATATATATTGACCAAAAATATCACTACAGTATTTGGGGAAGTTAAGAATGAGAAATTCATTGGGGTTTCAAACCTCAGTGTTTTGTACTTCCAAAGAAAGTCAACTTACTTCAGTTGCATGTTCCACAGTTGCAAGGGGAATCCATAAAACTCCTAAAATGCTATCCCAGAGCAAGCCTTTCTTCCACAGCTCTATAATGAATCCCTTTCCATCAGCACAAATTTCACTAAAAACAATGAATACAAAAACCATTAAAATGAAAACGCAGTCTCAACTGCTCAGTAATATATCATAACAACTTGAGCTAGTGAATTAAAGCAGACACAGAGGTGTTTTGTTTTCAGTATAGTCATAAAATGCAAGATAGTAGGTATGCTGCAAAGGTTAGACTGGACAAGCCAAGTAGCAAGTCTCGCTATTCAAGATTGCTTTTACAAACTGATGAAGGCAATTCTGCTGGTAATGTGGCAGCAAAATCCTTGTTGTCAGTAGCTTTATTTCGCTACACAACTTGGCTCTACTGTATACAACCAAAAAGAAACCAGGAACAGGAAATCCCTTTAGTTCAGATTTAGCTGCTTCTGGGCAGCTTCTGCATTTATGGAATTCTTCAGTTGCCTCCTCAGCACACTGGTGTGCTCAGGACAGCCCTGAAGAACCTGCATTCTCAGTTTACACTGTGGTTAAGTTGTTCGGTCCAAGAGTAGTAGCATATATGCTAGCCTTTTGTCAGGTTAGTTCTTTTAGGTAAAACTAGGATCCACAAAAATGATCGGTCTTTTAAACATAAAACTCAGAGGAACGTTTTCAATGAAACAGTAGGAGCTGGCAATGTCAGCTATGATGGTACACACTGTCAATCAATGTGGACCATAAGCTAGCAATGCTTCATAAGGATATGGGGAAAATTCCATCTTCTCTCACAAAAATCTAGAAGGAAGTACCAGACCACTTCCCACAGGGAACTGAAAAGGTTTCTTATTTTCACTATAAAGCAGACCAGATATAAAAGACATTTGGAGCTTACTCCCTTCATTAGAATTGAGAAGTTGCACTATGCAACAAAAGCACAATGGGAAAACAGCCCTCTTCAAGAGTTGCAGAATTCTGGCTCTATTTGAGTTCTACTTACATAACTCATGCATTTTACTACTAGCTGATCTTGACTAAAAATACCATACCACAACCTTAGTTTGCAAGAGTTTTATTTTTAAATCTTTTCACCCATATCGCTCACCCACAACATTTAATTAAAATTAAGAGAGAAGATACTTCTTCATGGAATGTCTGGCACTCCTTTTGATATTATTATAAGCAGTTACAGACCAGTCCTGTAAATATAAACAATATAATAAAGTAGGCGCTGGTGTCTCTGCTGTAACTGATTGTATGTAGTCTCCATTTGACTGGATAAACTTTAAATACTGAAGCTAATATTCAACTGATTTGTGTGGTGTACCACAATGAATTGTTGTGTACTTAAAGTTACCAGGAAAAGGATAAGTGAAATCTGAGAAGGACAGAGAGACGTAACCCCAGAGACGTGCACTAAACTCAACACATTGCTCTTGAAAAACATTGTGTTGGCTGCCTCAATATCTGTTTTTCTACCTGTACTCATGCAGTGGAATAGATTAAGTGATTTTTTGTTTTGTTCAGCTTCTTCACAAATATATTATGGAAGACAGATTTTAAATTCTTACTTTCTGGTATTTTGGATCCCAAATTTTTTTTTACAGGTAGAGATGGAGAGAGCGGCTTTAAGAAAATGAACTACAGCATGACTTCACAAAGCTTATATAAATGTATTTGTAAATGCCTACTTTTAATACCTCTTAAAAGTCTGCTGTGTTGTATCATGGAGTAGCCAGCAGATGGAGCTACAGCAAGATCATAACATATTTGCTAGAAAAATGGTTTAGTATTCTTTGGTAACATTTAAATTGCAAACTAAGAAAATAATCCTAATAAATCCCTCAATTTTCTTTCATGTCATGAAACACTCCCATTTATATATACTATGATTAAAAGCAAACCATTTGTATAGTAGAAAAGCAAATGTTTTAAATAATAGTTTAGCACATTCCTCAGGAAAACTTAGAGGACAGGTTATGTACGCTCATTTAAAAATATTTTTTAATTGCCTCCTAGACTAAAGGTAATACGGTAATTGCTGAAATTTAATTGATCTACTTCCTGATATGCTATTACATTGTCATCCAATCCACATCCAATGTTTAACAGAACTATTATGTCTACATCAGGAAAGTGCTCCCCCCCACCCCCCGAAAAGTCATGTTAACACAGCATTATCAAATAGCAATGATTCCTCTACACTGAAACTTGACAAACTTTTCTGCAAGTCAAAGCTGAAGTATAAAAATGTTATTTATAAAGGCTATTGATACTAATTATCCTTTGCATTTTCAGAGACAGAAATGATCCTCCTGTTTGGATAATTTAGGCTGTGGCTCCGAATAGTGTGCTAGAGAAACCTGATGACTAGGGAATGGGAGAGGAACTAGCCCCCCGATTAAGATTAGTTTTCTATGGTTAGAAGTCAGATTTTTTTTTTATGACTTCCTTGATATACCATTATATCTAGCCATAAAATGGCACGTAAAGAAGGTATGTATGTTGGCTTAACTAAAACAGGCCCTCAGTCACTTAAGAGTCTTCAGTTAAGCAAGCTAGCAGGCTGCCACAGTTCTCTTAAGAAATCATCCCCAAAAATTATTTAAATTCAATTAATACCTTTATGAAAAATTTGTGATGAAGATGAAGCCCTTAACTGAGAAAAAGAGCACTGTGAAATTAATTTATGTGAAATAACTGTGAAGAAAAAGAATGAAAAATATTTTACAAATACTGCTTTTGATATAGAATAAAATTAAATTTAGGGGGTTACTTTAATCAAAATGTCGGTTTTGGCATACATAGAGCCTGTCAAAATATTTATAAGTTTTGATAACCAGAAATGATGAAAAAAATATTCAAAACAATTCACTCTTCTGACAAAATATTAAAAAACTTGGATTCAAGGAAAAAATTGTAAAAAGAACATTTTTCATAAAAATAACTAAAGACAATTAAATGTTTAGTTCTGTAAAAATATTTCAACCAACTCTAGATGTCAGGAATAAAATATCAATGTTTGGACTCTCCTGACCAGTAAGGTGTACATGAGACCCTAGAGAGAAGAGGAGAACAAAGATTGACTAACAAAATAGAGACTTGAGTGAAGTGGACAAGTACCTGCAGGCAAAACTGAGAAACAGTATGGGTCAATAATAAAGAAACTAGCTAAACGGGCATTTAAGTAGATAAATGAATGTATAAAATCATGTATTATGAGTCACATAGAGGAAATAGACTAAAATAAAAATCAAGTTGTGTGATGATCAATTTGAGTTCTGTTTCTTCTCATTGTTGTGTTCCTAAAACATTACACAAAATTAAATATACTGGAGACAAATATTTTCTTCCCCTTGTTGACCACTGCCCTTGATCTGCAATGTCACTTCCATAATTTACTTTTGCTCTGTTCCCTAGAACTAGCCTGGCACCTTTTCTCTGAGCTGGATAATTTTTGCTTGCTTTTGCAGTCTGTACATGGTCTCAGATGTTAACAATTGCTCTCAACTATCCAAATACAGCAAAGATACAACAAAACCAATTTATAAGAATTCCCTGGTACTTACAACATGAAGTCCTGTTCCCAACAAGGTTCACTTCCCCTTCTGTCTATTGTAGTGCCTTTTAAATTTTGGACTTTTAAAACAACGTAAGTTTGGAATGCATCTGAAAAAGAAATAACCAGCATATTAAAACCCACACTATTTCTTCCTAGAAGTTGGAAATATTCAACCCCATAGCAGCAGGGGTTTAACTCATACTCCATACAAAACATCCAAAGGTGTGGCTCAAATATGTGGACTTGAACAAGAAAATTCTTATTAATTCTAATGGGATTATGACAGGAAAATCCCTGCCCATCACAGGTGGGAAAGAACATAACCCTAAACATGTATAAGTATTTTAAGCCTCAGCTTCCAGACAGCTTCTTAGATTATTTATCAATCTCCCTGACAGATATTGCACAAAACCAGTATGCACTCCCTTTCTGCAAATTAGGATTTTCTTTGTCTTTCAATCGGTACGATAATACCAGTGACTGGCTAATTAAAGCAAGTGCCAGACTTGTAAAATGTAATTCAGTCTTGTCTTTGTGTATGAATCTAGTTCCGCAGCAGCAAAACGGGTTTCAGATGCAGGCCCAAATGAGCTCAAACATTTTTTGTAAATGCACAGTATTAGTATTTATATAATACTAATCAGCAAAAAGAATAAAATTTAAAACAAAAATTTGAAGTGCTTGAAAACATCACTGACAGAAATAAAAGCAAAATAGCTAAGGAAAACCTCTACCCTTCAGGAACTCACACAGGATATAAGGCAGAAAAAGGTGTATTATATCATCTCAATGAATTTGGCTCTTCAGAAAAGTTTCTCAGCTTGCATGCACGTAACACATCCTTCACTAGCCTCCAGCATCCTACCTAAGGATCAACATTGACATACGGCTAAAAAAAAATACTTTTTTTTTTTAAAATAGAACTACTGCCAAAATACACATATGGGATGTAGCCAAGACCAGAAATAGTTTTTGAGCTGCCTGTGTTACCACAGATTAATCAACCAGTCTGACTTGGAGGGAAGCTGTCCTTGTCTACAATATGCTATTGAAGAGGTTATATCAAATTACACTGCAGTTCACAAAAAGTGTGAGGGAGAAGAGTTAGCTCTGTACATAGATCTTATTGATTAGGCCTGATGATAATGTTTGACTAAAGGACTACAGGATGTTATGGAATGAGAGCTATTTTTTTTCAGTAAACAAAATCAACAGTAATCAATGTTATCTATTTATTTCCTATAATTCAGTGCCCCAACCTTCTCAAACAAATCTTTTCTCTTACACTGACTTGACAAAGTCAACATAGATTTAGAAGTCTGGTGACATATTTGTGAGAAACATTGTCAACAATGCATGATTCACATACCCTCCTATTGCTCATGCTGTGTAACTGAGGTAAACAAAACATAAAATGTGCAAAATGTTTTGTAGTTGCAAAATTTGCTTGCAGTTCGGAGGCTTGCAACTCAAGATTTAAGAAAATTTTAAAGAATTCTCCATTAAACCACTTGGCTGAAAAATAGCGACCTACAATGTCTAAATCCAGCCATTTTGAGTACCCACATCTACACCTACATTTAAATCAAAAATACAACAACATACTTCCTCAAAAACAATCTCCTTTAAACGAAGCTGTAACTGATGTGATAGAGACTTGTTAAGATATTTTTTGTGGTTTTCTGTTAATTGTTCCATTATCTTCAGGTTCAACTCTGATTTCTTTCACATTTGAAAATTCCATGTTCCTATGTATCACGCCAGGTGATCAAACCTAACATCTTCTAACTTTCCCCAGCTTCTTTTCTAGCACAAAATCTGAGGAAATTTCAGATTTCCTGTTTTATCATTGTCCTGCCCAGAACTTTGCCATCTGCCTTTTCAAATACGTATTTCTCCAGTAGTTCCTAGACCTCTTTGGCTTTTCTTTGGATCTAAATGTTAGCCTTCAGCACTTAATCACTAATCCACCTCCTTAATATTTCAAGGAGTTATGTCAAGGAAGAAAATGTAGAAACTCTATCTTCTAAATAACTGTGAATATGTAACCTCTTTGAAGAATAACAGTGTTGAGGCTGAATATTACTACAATACCCTGGCAGTGGAAAGAAGCTGTAAATTTTGCTTAATATGAAGTTTGGTTTCCACAGAGCCATTATTGCAGCTCCCAACCCTTTGGCTGTCAAAAAATGGAGGCACCTACTGCAACTTTTTATGAAAAGAAAAAAGGTAGGCTGTCCTCTTGCTCATATCTTCAGCTTTCAACCCATAACAGAGCACAGCAGATTCATGGCAGCCTACTCTCAAACCAGGACAACAAAGTATTAATTAACAACAGGAGAATCCCAGAGTTGAGAAACATGCCAATCTCTCAACACTGTTATCAGTCATCACCTACATAATTTTTCTGCCCAAGAAAACACGACAAATTATCACCATGCAAACTTTATTGCCATTACGGCAATTAATGAGTCTTCAACAACATTCAAAGGAAAATTAAAATTACTTATCTCAAATAATTGTAATAATCATCTTTTGAAAATCATCACCTCTTTTGAGTACCAACAAAATACAAGATTTGCTGAATCCTGCAGAACATTTTTCTGATGTCATCAGGTTTTCAATGAAAGAAGGATGATTCTTCAGCCTATACTTCAGACACATAATTCACAGCCTGCTGTGAAGAATGACTACTTCACAGAGTTAGAATAATCATGATCCCAGAAACCAGCTTAACCTGTGCTGGTTCAGGTTACCTTTCTTTAATCCAGATAACTTTGAATGATTTGCAGAGGTTGCTTAAATGCATTAGCCAGACATGTACTGGCAAATTTTGCTGCATTGATTAGGTTGTATAACATCTTCTCCTGAGAACTAGTAATTAGAAAGACCTTGAAGGCCTTACATTTACAGTTTGCCTATGTGTGAGAAATCACTGGCGGAGTTTGGACTTTCTTTCCACTCTGGCTAAATCTTGGTCCTGGAAGCAGATTTACAGAGACCTGCACAGCTTGATTTTACTCATGTTTATTGCCTAGGGCCTATACCTATACTACTGTCCCTCAGTATTTTCCATCTGTACTTCCTCACTGAGGAAATTCAGACACCATCTCCTCCCTGCCCTGGTGAAGCTAAAATTGTGCACTCTTTTTCTATAGTTTCTCTTGACTGATGACCCATTTAGGGCATTAAATTATGTAAAAGTTCTTTTTAGTGGAAATATCTGTTAAATACCACTAGTTTGAGAATTGTATTGAGAAACAATAATGATTAATAACTGAAAAGTAAAGATTGCCTGAGGCCACAATATCTGTATATTTTGTAATTCTTTCCTCATTTGTTTTGTACTGAACTGTTAATGAAATGGATGCAAGTAGTCCCAGGATTAAATGATTCTTTAGTGTGATACACACATGCATGCCCAAGAAATAAAAGTGCAAAGCAGAAATTAAAATGGAAATCAGACTTACCAGCTGCTTTATCCAACCTTCCTCTTCTCACTATATTTAAAAAAAAAAATTATATTCAGGTAATACCTTAACCATACTTGCCAATAAGTTTTTATAAAAAAAAGTAAATCTATGGGATTTCTGTGGTATAAATAAGCACAATCAAAAATGAAAACAAGTACTCCTAAAGAAGTGTAAGGACCATTGTGGTAAGATAGTATCATAACTCTTTGGAAAAAAAAAAAAACAAACATGCAGAAAGTCTTTGCAGCTTACAGAAACTTTGTAAATACATGGATGCAACACAATGAGCAGAATGGAGAGTACGTGACCGAGGAGAACAGTATACTATCCACCACCTCATAACATTTGTTCAAAGCTCTTCTCAGTAATAGTCACAGAAGGATCACAGACTTCATATAATCTAAAGTAGCTTCTATCATCTTACAAAGACTCTTTTATTACACTGTATATTTTAAAACAGTGTTCTGCCTATTAGAAAAGACATACTGCAGTAAACACCTTTACTAATTAAAAAGCGAACATTTCAAATCCTGACTTTTGTTCAGCAGTCTTAAGTGCCACTACGGTTTCTCTTCTATAAATGAAAAATGTCCTGAAGCTAATAGGATTGTGATTCAGATATTCATTATAATTATGAAAATTTATCCAGGTCATCATTTTGTATCAAGCGTCTGACTACTAAAGTTCATTGAACTTAGACTTTTAAACAATATAATTAAATAGTCTTTATCTTTTTCTGTCATATCAATGCACGCAAGACAGTTCAGTTCAATTTCAATGAAACATCACTGCAGCCCTATAAAAATTAAATCTGCTCTAACAATAAGTTTATGTATATCACATATTTCACTACTATACTTAGGACCTCGCAATTGCCAATAAAACAATACATTGAGTCCACAACTTCACACCTCAAGGGTTCCCAAACGATTACCTTCGTTTTGATTCCCTTCCCACTTTGCCTAATTTCATCTACCTTTCTTTTCCTTATTCTTGCTTTCATCTATCCCTAAACATCCCTAAGTATTCTACAGAATTGCATCATATTTGTAGAATGTCTATCTGACAGCCTGAATAATTCCATTACGTCTCACACTGAGAAAGCTTTCACTTTCAGTGCAAATGGGGAGAGGCCAAACTGTTGGCGAGCCACAAGCAGAGTCCAACCACTGCAGCAGTCCACCTGCACTGCAAGAGAACTTACACACTGCACTTAGTTGAATTCTCTTAAGGAAGTACTTGAAGAAATATTCCCATCAATTTAAATGAGCAATGCATATCTGCAGTCTATGAAGTTGCTTTTTTTAGCCACCTACCAAATATTTCTCACGTTGGTGAAGAAGCTTTGTGATAAGAAAAACCTACCTTTTACAGAGAGAAGTTCCATTCCAGTAGAAAAATATCTTAAAGAACATAAATTGAAATGAATTTTGTTTTTTTTTATTTTTTTATTTTTTTTTTTACGAACAGGAAAAAATTTGGTTGACTTGAAGACTAAGTTACTCCCTTCCTTCTGTTTCCTCACTGCAAATATTTTCACTTGTCCTGCATGCTCCTCCCACATTTCACATGGAGGAAAGCCAGCCAATTGATGGAGCAGTGAAATAGCAACAACAAAGTCCTTCTCCCTCTATAACTACTCTGAGATGCAAGAAGAAAAGCAAAATATTACAACTGTTCACTTAACCTCATTTCCTCAACTTTTATCTACTGTATGCAGCTGTCTTATCTAAACACATTTCCAAATGCCAACTTTGCCAGCAATAACAAACCCAGTGCAACTATTTTATTAAGAACATTCTTTGGGAGTTCTTAACTTTGATTTTGATACTTGCAAAGCATCTGAAGTGGAATACTAAGGTTTAATTTTTTCCTTAAACACAGATTCACATAGAACTCTTATTTTACCATATTACCTATAGCTAAGCATAAGTAGCCTTAATTTTCTAGAAAAAATTATGAATATTGCACAAAAAGACAACCTGAATTTTAATAAGCTTCATTAATTTTTAATACTACTGCAGCACTTAGATAGTAACTATTCCCACGCAAAGTTAAAACATTTTAAAACAATACTTAAAACTCTGAAATAATAAAAACAGGTGTTTATGACTACTTGTTCAGATAAATATTGGTTTGTTGTTTTTTTTCAGCAGTGGTTAATAGTATATATACCCACAGACATGTAATATTTTACTTTTTAAATTTTTCAGTCTATCTTATTATAATTGTAGCCTTTGGTCTTGGTGTCCTTGGAGCAGAGGTGAGTGCATATGTCTTCTGAGTTCAGGAGTGGTTCTCTGCAGTTCCAAGGAAACCAACTGGGTCTGGATCGTTGCCACACCTCAAAAGATAGGTGAGAGCTGAGACTGTTTATCCTGGATAAGAGAAAGTTTGGGAAGGTGGGGTGAATTTACCAACGTTTATAAATATCTGATGAGAGGGTGTAAACAAGACTGAATCTTCTCACAGTTGCCCAATAACAGGTGAGGAGGCAATGGGCACTAGCTTAAACTCAAAGTTTCACCTGAACACAAGAAAACTCATGTTTACTGTGAGGGTAATTTAATACTAAAATAAGTTGTCCAGAAAGGATGTGAAGTCTTTGTCCTTGGAAATACTCAAAAACCTGACTGGCCACAATCCTGGGCAACTGTCTTGCTGACCCTGTTTTTAAGTAGGGATGTTGGACTAGATGATCTTGAGAGGTTCCTATCCTTGTGATTCTGTGCTAGCCTGCAATGCCAAAAATCTGCTAAGTGTGACATAGAAGAAAATTCAGTGCAGGATTTCAGGGAAGTCTACAGTCACTCTGCATAGTATGTGTAGTCTTGATTTCCACCCCGTCTTCCAGAAGTGTCTAGTACTTAAGAAGTTTTAGGATCATTCTACTATTTCATAATGTGAAGTTGTTAACATATTACTTTTTGGTTTTGTGTTTTAGATTAATATATTTGCATATCTCTCTTCTGAATTCTATTTATTCTGAACAAGTCTCCCACAGCAGTCTTATAGTCTTAGATCCAGGTTTCCACCTTATGCAAGCAATGGAGTTCCACTGAAGTTAACCTAGTCTGGTACATACTGGCTGAGAATCTGATCCCAAGTATGCCTTCGGGTCAAATGAAAAAATATTTACTTGGAACAAGACACTGCTGACTTTAGGTTCAGTAAAGAGAGTCCACAGTAAGCCTCAGCATGAGTCAAAGTTAGACAGCTGCATCTCTGTATCCTTCTGAAATTGGCAAACTTGCCTTCTCTTCCTTCCCCCCCCCTCACTTTCCCAGTATTAGGGCCCTTCATATAGAATAGTGATTTTCTCCTTGAATTCTTGGGTTCAAGCATCAACAGCAGTCATTGTGTTTTATTTACTTTACTGTCATGTCATGATTGTTTCTTCCTTGTGCAACTGGGAAACATGTTATGACTTCATAGTAGGAAATATGCAGAGAATACTTGAACATAGGCAGAAGTTCACTATGGACTCAGAACAGGGCATGTGCAAATGCTCTTTCATTTGGAAACAGCATTTACTAAATTTAACAAAAGAATAATGAAAAGTACTGAGCTGGAATAAGCTGTCAAGATGGTGTTTGGCTAAAGGGCATATAAGTAGAAACTGCAGTACAACATATATGTTTCATAACCTGATAGCTTCAGTACCTCAAGTAATTACCCTACACTTAGTCATGCCTTCTGCAATGCTTTCCCTTTTCCATATTACCATTTCTTATTTAATGTCTAATATTGCATTTCAGTCCTATGAGCTGACTACCATTAAAAGGTCACAATGTTGCAGATCTATATGCATAATCAAAAATTTAGAAAGACATTGAAAAAAAAGAAACAAAAGGAACTGTTTACATTTCATTTTTATCTAAGCTTTATCAAAACTGTCTATATTTTCAGTCCTCTCTATTCAATAGAAAAGAACAATTAGGTACAATGCTGTTATTAAGGATGTGCCACCTGATACCTGACACCACTGAGTGATCTGCTTCCAAAAGGTGTATGTAATTATTTTTCAACCCAAATTCTCAACTGATATAAAGACAATATGATTGTTTTTATTTGTGAGTTTATGTCTTTCTTTATGCGAATGTATATAGTACATATTAGCAAATTGAACCCTGCCAGCATCTTTCAGTTAATTCATCAAAAGCAAGGAGATTTCAGCCTGATGATTTACCTACTTGACATGAATAGTACATATTGTTCTTTTCAGGAAGTTCCTCCTCTACAGGATACTTGTAATGCAACAACAATGGTCATGAACTCATAAATTTTAATATAATAGGTTGCATAAGGAAAACAAGGAACAGACATGAATACTGATTGCAAAAACATGTGGAAGACAACCTCTAAACTTTCACAGGAAAATGAAAACACAACCTATTGATGTTTTAAAATATCTTAGTTATAGAAAAGTATTATTAAAAAAAATCTGGTGGAAAAAAATGAGCCAAATTTCAATTTATATTACAAATATAGAGTGTAGGAGCAGTTTCCTTGCATCCCATACATTTCTATCAGTGAACGTTATGAAGCCATCTTTTCTTGGCTACTTTTATGCTGACTTATGTGCATTTTTAAAGAACTTTTCACCCTGGAACACCAACTTTTTAACTATCTTTTTTTCTGAAATTTTCTCCTTGAGAAGAAAGGCAATTTGGTCCTTTGCAAATTAATGAGTGAAATTTTCAGCTGATCAACACTCATCAGTATCTCCTTAGACTAGCACATAAAGAAATTTGCCAGCGACCTCAGAAGACTAGGAGAAACTGTTTTTATTTGCCTTCCCCCTGAAGCCAATGATTGGCTTAAAATGAGTGGGAGACTAAGATTTTTGTCTATTGTGGGGAAAAATTATGCACTCTTCAGATCAAATTCAAAGATAAACAGCTATATTATCGTTGCTGTGATCATAACAACACAGAAAGCTGAAACCAATGAGAAGGAATTCAACCAGGAAAGCAAGAAAAAAAAATAATCAGGTTTCCAGCCAGTTCATTTCTACCTTTCAGAAATATAGATTCTGCATCCCCAGGTGTACACTGTAATTTTCAGTAGACTCCATAAGTGATAACAGATAGAAATAATGAACTCTGTAACAAAATATGCTATCAAGAGATACATCATCAAAGCGACAAGATAAGCAGAAAATCAATTAGCTGATTTCTGACCCTGAGAAACTATGAGCAATATTGAAGATAGGAACTACAAATTAGATGATTTTTGTCCTTGCTTCCAAAAGATAGGCACAACTAGGGCTAGGGCTAATAGGTGATGTGTTCTGGGCTTCACAAGAATCACCTTGATAAATGAGTTCAATGCACACCATTCACCCTTTTCCAACAGAAAACAAAGGAAGGGCCCTCCTTCAAAGTGTTACGTGTTATTAACCACCAAGTCCATAGATACAAATTTTATTGAAATATCTATACACTACAGTTTTGGAGATTAATAACAAAGAGTCAAGCCACAGCAATAAAAAAAGCTGAAATTCTAACACAAAGAAAAATGCAATAACTTGTCATAGATTCATATCCTACCTGTCATTTGTGAGTCAGAGGAGCTAGTAGATTATTAGACTAAAAATAGACTTATCTCACAGGTTTTTTCTTAGTCTATTATAGAAAAGTGATATTTAAACTATAAATAAGTGCCACAAACCTCAAAGTTTTGAACAACTGAATACCTGCAGTTAATGAGAAAATAGCTTTTTTTTTTTTTAATTTGGTCCCTAAGCTTTAGAAAAAATAGATTATTCAGTCCAAATTAACCTTACTGGTTTTGTGTACAAATTTTGCATGTCACTTGTACACCCCTCCTTCCTTGACTCCAAATTCATAAAGATTGAAAAAACTATACCTTACCTGTCTTATGAAAATAGATTTGGAATTAACATCTGCACAGTGCTTTGGGATCTTCTCATTAAGAATGCTACAAAAAGAAAGATAAAAAATTGTACTATTTTACACAAATAGACACTGAATATATATAAACAAGTACCACTACACTAACTGGGAAGAGGATCACAAACTTCTGATCATAGTCCTTAAGTCTGGGTACTATTCAGCCTCCACTGTGACCTCTGTCTCTTCAACATGAAGTCATTTGGACCACTGAAGTCACCTGCCCCAGAAAGCATTTCCCTGTTGTATAGTATGACAGATCAGAAAAAGCTACCTTAAACAATGCAGGAATATATAAATAGCATAATGAAAAAAAATTCTTTTATTATCTACTTTAAGTCAACCAAGATTTTCTAGAATTTTTATTTTGTAGTTAGTAGCTCTGCTCATCAGTCTGATTTCTTACTTGCTGCCATGCAAAAATTAAGCTGTACCCATTATAATAATGAGGAATAAGCTTCAAAAGAAACTTCGCTCATCAGAGGCCCAATCAAACATTTCTACTCAGCAAGTGACTACTAAAAGCGCAGGTTGATCCCCTATGAAAGGAGATGTTTCCCAGTCTCTTGCATCTCTGTCCCACATGTTCTTATGTGGTCTTAGCTGCCTTCTTGACTAGGTTTAATTTTACATTTAGAGACACCTAGTGGCTCAAGTCTGATCTGCTCTGGAAAATAGCAATGATTTCTCATTTCTGAATGAACTTCAGATATTTTCAGATCTCATTTTTCTCTTAAAACACAGCACAGTAAATATTTGATATTACCAAAAAGGGAAAAAGAAAAGAATACTAAAATACAGAATGGTATTTCATAGTACACATGAAAAGTTTGAGATAACAAAAAATATTTTGTCCATTTTTAATTTGATTTAAATACTCACCGGAATAGTAAACGTATCCAGTACTTTTTAAGTTACCATAGAAAATGTACCTTGATTTTTTTCTTCAGAACACTGAATTATAATTATCTTATGCATCAGAACTGTTGCTTTGGCCTCTGTATCTCTTCCTAAACAAATCTCAAACAGATTCCATTTTTCATCATTTCAGGTATGTTTGTATGCATACAATCAGCCCCCTGAATTTCAGATTTAGTAGAGTGCTTGGACATTGCTGGCTTTCTTGGTGTGTTAATTGCTCTACGTGCAAAAAAGGTGGTAGAATAAAGTTCCTATCAAGAAATTACGTAGGGCTCATTAATTCTTTTCTCTCAAATGAAAAAATTTTTGTAACTAAACAAAGAGTCTTAGTTTGACTACTCTGTGATTTAGTAGAATGCTTTCTAACTCAGTCACTCCTGATAATCTTATGAGTCTACAATTAGTTACATATGCCTTTCATATACTCAATATGCCTTTCCTTATGCTTTCAAAAATTCCTCATTCCTGGAACACTCAATGATTGCATTTAATCTGTGTGAGATTGCATTTAATCTGTGTGAGCTCTGTACCCATATTTTTAAAATTTTAATCCTCTCTCCAGCTCACTTTAAAATGTTTGTATTCAACCATAGTGGAAATTAAGAAGTATGAGATCTTTATTTCATGTATGTCTATTTAATGAATTTATAAGAATGCTTAAATGAATATATCGAAAATATCTGTAATAGCTCAGCACTCCAGCTTTTTCTTTAAAAAAATATATAAATCACTTTATACCCTAGAGACTCATTAAATATGTATCTACCAAAAACCAAATTATTTCCTATCCTGCTTCTGTAGAAATACAGAATAGGTAATTTCTTTCTCCTGGATTCTCATGTCCCACAAAAGCAAGAAGTGAGGAACTCCTAGAAACAAATATATCTGCCATAACTGACTACATTATAGGGTTTTACAGGACCAAGAATCCTGGAAAAGGTGTGTTCACGATGTTTATTATGAGCAATTTTAAAATTGGGAAAAATTATTAGAAAAAATCCCTTTTATTTTTCCCTTTAATATTCCACACTTTTCCTCAGGAAAAAAACAAAACAAGGCCCAAAACTAAGCCCATTTTATGCAGATAATATTGCAAGGCAAAAGTATGAAGGGAGTAGTAACAGCAAGGAAAAAGCCTTTAAGAATATTTTCGAGAACTACAAAACAAGAAGGTTACTTTTGCAAGCTTAAAATGCAGTTAAACTGGAATTCAAGAGTAACCAATCACGTTTCTGTGAATACATATAAACAAGTAACACCACTAATTAGGAAGAGGATCACATACTTCTGATCATAGTCCTTAAGTCTGGGTACCATTCAGCCTCTACTGTGACCTGTCTCTTCCACCAAAGTCGCCTCCCCCAGAAAGCATGTCCCCTTTGTATAGTAAGACAGATCAGAAAAAGCTACCTTAAAAAATGCAAGAATATATAAATAGCATAAAGAAAGATTTATTTTCTTTTCTTATCTACTTTAAGTCAACCAAGATTGTTGGAGCTAGTGGCTACAACCATTATTATTTTCTAGGAAAAAATAAAGCCAATAAAGTAGAGTTTGTAAGCCCATTAAGACAGACATTAAGAATCTGAATTCTGTATCAACAAACACTGTCTTGCTTTAATTCCAGAATGAAACAAGTATAGACTTATCTCATTCTTTTGTCTGATTGCAATTTGTGAAATTGCATTTATTCTCATAAAAGCACTGATTTAATCAACACCATTCTTACATCTCCAGCAGTATACCCATAGCTTATCTTTGCAAAACAATAGCTCCATTGACATGAAATGTGACTTTTTTTATCAGTATTTCATCACATTATACATAAGATAATACAATAAATTCTCAGTACTTGACAACTATCCCCTAATGTAATCAAAGCTAATGCTGTTTCATATTTCAGTATGTGACATCTGTCAACAATGTTGTTAACCACTAATTTCTCTTATCTCAAAAACGTATCTTGATTGCTAATTGAGGTCAAATAAATATTTGGTTTACTGAAGCTACTTTGCTGCCTATTTAGATGACGAGGAAAATCCTTAAAGGGAGCTGAAGAAAAGAAAGCTGGATGACAATAATCACAACAGTCTGAAATTACGTGGTCTGAATTGTTAATAAATTAGTGAGACAAAATTATTTTTAGCGAGAAATAGAAATGTACAGGTACCTACACAACTGCAGATCATAAGAAATAGGCCTGACTTTTTACATGTATAATTTTTTTTTTCAAAGTTTTTTTGAAGTGCTTTTCTTTAATAGGTTTCAAGGCTTTTCATAATGGAAGTAACTCTCATTATTATTGAATCACAGACGACAAAAATAAAACACAGATAGGAGAAATTAGCTGCATAATCCCTCCAAGTAGACCAGTACCCAAGTCTACAACGCAACATGGCATTTCTGAACCTAGCACTAGCTCACCAATTCAAAATAAATCCTCTTCAACAAAAGAATCTGAAAAAATACTTCACAAATACCTCATTTTACTGTTTCTGTTACAAAAAATTCTGTTTGAATAAAATGAGATGAAGTGGTCTGCTCATCAAATATTTGGAAAATAACTAGAATTAGAATGCAAACCTCCTGCAACGGCATGTGAAAGTAATGTCCGAAAAATACAACTAGCAACTGATGACTGTAGCGTTGATGCAGAAAGTTCACTTTTGAAAAGAAGTCTTATTACCCTCAGAAGAGTTTCTTCCCATGTCTACATAACTCACTGTCTACACTTTTTTCCTGTGTGTATGTATTCATCTGTGAAGTGCCCTTCCCTTCCTTGAGATCTAATTGTCCAGGACAGATCTCTTTTTTCTCCAACAGGAAGAAGTGATCTCTGTTGAGCTCAAGAGTGTGACTAGTTTTAACTAATCTTCTTTGTTCATATTCTCCCTTTCCTTACCAGTTGTCAGATGTGATATTTCAACTTGGACTATGGCTCATTATTGATTTCAATTCAAGAATAGTCTGTAAACATCACAAGTTTTTATAAAAGTATTTTTGAGTCAAATTAGCTCTTACAGTTTTTTTTTCATATGCAAATCCAGCTGATATCATAGTTGGTAGGTTGGTAAGTCTGTGTTCATTTGGGTTTCCCTTAATGCAGGGTCTTGCCAAAAAACAGTGCCACAAAACAGGGAAATATATACAAATACTTAATCTTTGTAATTTTACCTTCCTGTATGGGTGTTGTCTTTGCCACAACACTTTCAACTTAATGTGCATATGCATTTTTACTTATATAAAAAATATTAAAGTTTTTACATTAAAAAAATAATTACTGAACATCATAAAAATAATTAAAGGATCAAACCTTTAACTTCACCTGATTACTTTTCATACTACTGCTATGGCCTACATGGGATTTGACAGCAGCACAACAGCAGCATCAAGTAATTCTGTTTGCTCAAGAAAATGATGAGACGACTAAACCAGGGGTAGCGAGAAAGGGACACAGTGAGGGAACATTTCACAGGAAAAGGGGAGACATAAGCCAAATTTCTGTGATCGACACTGTCAGAAATAACAGGCAAAAGTTACTGTAATGATTCCAATAACTGGTTCACTCTTATACTTAAAGCAAGTCCATTTTAGGATTATTCTTAAAATTCTAAATTCTGTTCTTGAAACATGCATCAAAACCCCACTTTTTAATTTCTTAAAAAAAATTACGAGTTCCCAAATCTTGAACAATGCTATCTTAAAAATCTTGTGATATCTATAAATCATGCAATTTATTTTTATAATCAAATCATTATTTTTAAAAGAATAGTGGTATGTGAGCAGTAGTTTTCAGCAAAAGACTTTTATTGCTTACACTGTGATTTGAAATTTGTCTTACATGAGTACTTTTGACATGTTACATCAGTTTAGCTTGAAATATAGTGGTAAATCAATTTGGCCATAATGGTACACATTTTTATGTGGGCCTTTTATACTGGCATACATCCAGTTTCTAGCAGTTGGTACAAGCAAAGTTAAGTCACATACACAAAAACTTCTGTAGGTTTGGGAAATTTGTTCAACATCACCCCTATTAAACTAGTGCAGAAAAATATACTTTGTGTTAAGTCACTACTGTAAAAATGCTATTTTAATGATTTACCTGTTTTAGCTCTGTAGCAGTTCAATCATTCTTTCCAAAATAAATTATTAAAATTTAAACTTTAGACAAATATTATGGGATGTATAGGAGGTTTTATTTTTAGGTAGGATCAGCGCTTATAACTTATAATTTGAGATGCTACCACATTTACAACATGTGCAAATCTATGTATTTTTATACACAATGCCTTATATTGTAGAGAATGGGAATGGAACAAATCCACTTGGGTTTTTTTGGCATAATTCTTAATATGTGGAAGTAGCATGTATGATACATAGAGCTTTCATAACCCATATTTTAATATGCATTTGTAAATATATTTAAATGGTATGGCATTAGTATGTATACTACTTCTATAGAATGATTTATTTTACCAGAATAACAAATACAGTGTTTAAAGGCAAAATAGAAATCACGGTTTCATGACCTTCTCTGAGCATTACGATACAGTTAAGGTCTTCGGAGTGACCTTCCCTTCGTGTCATGTTGGGCTAAAACATATGTGAAAGTTTATTCTTATAGAAACCTCTAGCGACGAATGATTAAGTAAAGGCTGTCAAATTATTTATTTAGGTTCACAGGCAGAATTCACAATTCAAGTGAAGTGCCAAAAAGCACAAACAATCTGTAGTTTATCCATAAGTTATTTAGTCTCATATAATTATCTCATTTTCTTGAGGAGCATCTTTTGACTACAAAAACTTTAGCTTCACTATTGACTTTAAAGGGCCAATGTTCATCTTTTCTAAAAAAAATAACATTATGGTTTTTAAAATAAGTTGACTTGTATTATCTCATTTTGCTTTCAATAAGATTACTACTGAAATCACTAGAAACAGCCCTAGAAAAGAGATACCTTTGTAAGTTTCCAACTAAGATACCATATTCCAGTGTCCCTTACTTGGTCTGATACAATCTAACTTTCCATTAAGTTTTAAGTTCTATTTTCCATTAAGTTTTAAGTTATATTTTCAGGATTTATAACTTGCCTACATAAAATCATTTATAAGGTAAAGTGGTTTAAGAAGACTCATCTTTAAGGGATGAAAAATCGTATGAAATCTGAACTACAGAACTTCTAAAACAAAAACAAAAATTTGGGAGAAATGTGCTTTGAAATGTTACAACCTTTACATGCCTTTTTTTTTAAAAAAAAAATATTACTACATTCACTTGCCTTTAAAGCATAGCCCATAGATGCAGACTATAACTACGTTAACAGTTTTTAGAGCATTACTACTTACCACAAGGCAGATACCTCAGGAAAATAGTCTCACTGTAAATCTGAACTCAATAATATCACTAAAATAAAAACACTATATACTTTATCTACCATACTTATTATATTAAAATAGGAGAGCCATAAGCACTTTAAATATATTTAAATATCTTAACTTTCCCACTCTCTGAGCTTTTAAAAAAAAAAAAAACTAAGCAAGCATATTTAGGAAGTCATAAACTTAGAGAAAAGAGCTTTTTTAATAGCAATGAGTTTAATGATTTTGCATGCAGCCCTACATGCGACTCTTAAATATTTCAGCAGTTAAAATAAACTCACAGGGATATTGTACAACCCAGCTTGGCTCTTCTCAAGAATCTTTTGCAGACCGTGGCTTCTATATAACTGACCTTTGAAGAACAAATAAACAAATTATTGAACAAATATGCATCAGGTTTCTTTTTCTTACTGTATTCATTCATTATAACTTATTTATTGTTTTCAAACTGAAGAACTTGAATTAAGATTCACATCCTCAATAATACATAGCCTCCGTGCCATGAAGTGCCCAACTTACCAGTTTGCTGTCCTCAAAATACTGACACCTGAACTACTACTGATGCCCACACCCGAGGAAAATCAAGCTCCACCCTCGCCAAGGATGGCCTGCACCTGCTTCCCCCTCGTTAGGACAACCACCACCACCTGCCGTGGCTCCTCCACCCCATTACCAGCAGCGGAAATACTCTTTTCACCTTATTTAAAGCACGACGAACAGTTAAAAGTTTCCTGTGCTGCGTGAACAAGTAGTAGATAATTTCTGAAGGTCAAGCTAGGCCCTTGACCGTCCACCCCATCTCGGGTGGGGTAGGGCCCTGCCTCCTTCTGTATAGCCGCGAGGGGGAGCGCAGCCCGGCCTTAACCCCACGTACTCTGTCCCTGGCCCCTATTTTACCTCAGCTTTTCGCCCTGAGCTGTCGGGATAGAAAACTGCCGCCTTAACACCTTCCCTCAGCGGCGCGCTGTGGGCGCTGAGAGGACGGCGGGCGGCGCGCGCTGTGGGCGCTGAGAGGACGGCGGGCGGCGCGCGCTGTGGGCGCCGCCGGGTGCTGACAGGCCGGCGCGAGCTGCTGCCGGCTCGCCCCGCCCCGAACAGCCGTGAGGGGCGCAGTAGTAGCCGGGGCGGGAACGGGGCTGGGTGTGCCCGCTCCCGAGCGGGATAAAGCCCGTCCCAGCTCCTTTCGTTTCCCCTTAGCAGCCGGCCGGTCCTGCTCCCTCCACCCGTTCGCGGTACCTGGCTGGAGGTAAGGGGCTGTGCCGCGGCCTCGCCTGCTCCGCTCGGCTCCGGGCACGGCTCCTCAGCCGCTTTGCCCCCGCCGATCCTCCTCCCCGCAGGCCGCTAGCCTGACGCTGGCCTCCTAGTCCCGCCGACTGGGCCGGGCTAGGGGCGGTGGGGAGGTGGCCGTAGGGCTCAGCTTCCTTGGGCGCCTCAGGAGGGCGACTGAGGGGGAGTCGGGTTTTGTCGTGGCGAGGAGGAGCGGGGGTACTGAGGGCTTGGGCAAACTTCATCCAAGTTTATGGGAGTTTTGTTTGGTCCCTCGTGCATTTAGCATCAACTGTATAACTTCATGGTGTTAGACGTCTGAAACTTCTGATTCCAAGGTAATCTAGTGAATTACATATATTCCATCGGTTGTCTTTAAATATACTTATTCGTTGGTTTTCTTGCAGAAAAGCAGTAACGTGAGGACACATTGGAGTTAAAAGTATTGGTTCATTGAAATGGGAATATGCTTTTTTATTATTTTACTGATGCCTTATCGAGTAGATGTAAAACCTTAGAGTAGGAATAAATTTATATTTGTTTCACAGCTTTTGAAAATAGTTCTGAATAGAGGGTTTTTTTGAGGTTTGTTCAGTTACAAAATTTATTAGGCTTACATAAAGCCTTGTGGTGTTTTTGTCATGATGACCTATCTAGTTGCTGTTAGAAATAGTAGGAGTGTTTTCTTAATATATCATGAAACTTTAGCACCACTAGTACAGAACTATGATCTTTTGGGAATACGCATTGCAAAAATGGCTGTTGCGGTGAGCTAGTTCTGCTTAAAGATTTTTGTTGGTTGTTAAGAGTGATTATGTGACAAATGCAGATTTTTCTCATTAAAATTTTTTCAGTGTTAAAATTAGAAGTTTACGGTAGTGAAAACTGCAATCCATGTATTGCAATGCATTGAACTAGCTTTGGACTTTGATTCTGCTTCACAATAAACAGTGTCTTTTTACTTAAGCAGATTTGACTGTGTATAAGTCCTTCTGAGGTGTTTACACTAAACAGGTGTGTGCTCTGTAGGGAAGAACACTGCAGAGAGGCCTGTTTGGTAATTAAGAGTACTCAAAGAGGAACATGGGAAAATAAGGAGTTCTTATTCTCATAGCTTGGAGATCCTGGTTATGATGCAATTGATTAAACCACTGGTTAGTGATTATGACGTCGCTATCCAAAAACTAAAGGCTGATAAAGTGTGTTAGTTTTTTTTTATTTCCAGCATCTGATTCCAATTTTGTTTGTTATTTAAACATTCCAGAGTACAGTGTAGATGAACCAAAAACATCACCTCTTCGATCAACAGAGTTTTTTATCATAAATGAGTTCAAGGTCACTTAAGACAAAATGGGTGACTTAATGCTTTGGTGCATTTTCACTGCCTCTGTTTGAGATGTGTGCAAGGGTTTTTTGGTGGGTTTTTTTTTTCAGGTTTCATGTGTCTTGACCTTGCCAGATTTTATCTCTTTTTGTTAAAGCAGTGTAAGCAAGACTGAATTCTGTAGGCTTAATTATGGCTAGTTCATTATAGAATCTTTGATATTTTATAGAAATTAAGATAGATCAAAGCTCCTGAAGATGGCATGTGACTTCTGCTTGTGTCTATGGGAAGTCTTGACCCAGACTTAAAGTTTATTACTGCCTACACTTTCCAAGTTATGTAGGCCATAAACTTGGAGTTGACACCACCCTAGTAGACCCTTTGATTCATGTGGGATTATACTGGGATCATTGACTCTTTAAAGGACATAAACGTCTCTCCTTGTAAGAGAATTTATAATTAAGAAAAGGTAGGAAGGAAGCAGCAATTCCCTTTACTAGCATAAGGAAGTAGCACTTTCTCAAGTGGAAAACTGTTACTTTCAATAAAATTTGACATACCCTTAGTTTTATATACATTAAATTAAAACCTTTTTTTTAAATGAAGTTTTGTAGAAATCTAAGCATACATTCGCTAGAAACTGATAGCTCTTTTCTGTCATGTGTGCTTTCCTGTAAGAATCGATGAGTGAACATTCTAGGACCTGATGAAAGCTCTGCTTCAGCAGAGCATTTAGCCATTTGAATATAAGCAACTCTACTGAAGATGACTCAAGTGATACTATTTGTATGCTTAAGGCTTTGGAAGTGGCAAATAATTCACTTGTATGTACTTCTGTATAGTGCTTAAGCAAGTTTATATTTCCTGTAGATAATTCTTCTTGTTGATAGGACATTCAGATGCTGAATTTCAGACAGTAAAAACAAATGTGGTTGTTTTTCTTTGAAGGTGTCTTTTATGGCTCCAAACACACTTGTATAATCTATTTCTTTTTCAAGTAAACTCTGCATGTATACTGCATCCTTGATATATGTGATTTAAAACAAGGCAGCTAGCTCTGGTGTGTGAGTTGTTGTCTAACATGCTTAAACAACCATTACGTCATTGATTGTTGTTGTTGAAGCCTTTAAGAGTGAAAGAAAGTGGGAATTTACTTTTTTGCAGGCATTTTTAATTTTTCTACTTAGCAAAAAAGAATCTTGTGACACATTCCTAGCAAGCTTAAAATAATTAACAGTTTATGGGATAAACAATAACTTCAAGGAGGTGAAGACTATTCTACTGTACCTTATGACAGTGTGTAAAGCACAAGTGTTCTGAGTTGTTGATGTTTTCACTCCCCCATTTTTCCAGCTTAGGTGCAACATAAGCTATTTTAATTAATACTGTGTCACCAAAAGGTTTTGAGATGGCCAATTGAATTCTGCCAAGATAGAGTCTTTTGATGAAAACATATCTTTATTGATTGTAGAAGAAGAAAATCATTCTTAAAATGAAATCCAGAGAAAAATCATATCCCTCAGAGAAAATTTCTGAGTGGCAGGCTGAGATTAACATCATAAAATTGAATTTGTGCTGCAAACCTTTGATGTAATCAGCAGCTGGGAGATGGTGTTGCCCTTACTGTGCTCCTTCTGATTGTGGTGAATTATTGTGTGGAATGAAATAAGTGTTTCTTGTGTCACTCGTTCAAGAAATACAAACAAGGTATTACTAGGTGGTTCTTGCTAGTTAAAATGGGTTGTATTGATTCCTGGTCCCAGTCTCTTGCTCCCTTGGACTGCAAAAGCAGTATGTTCATACCCCAGGGGAGATCTGGGTGTCACTCAACAGTGACTTCTCCAGCCGATAAGGGTGTAGCCCTGACAGGTCTCGAGGGAAGTCCCATTAAATCTCAAACTGGAAGTGCAGTGGCAGGCAGGGTGTCCAGGATGGAGCCAAGACAAGTAAAATAGAGGAAAAGGTGTGGAATAATGAGGGTTCTGGTAAAATACAGTAAAACATGAGGAAGTGGTACATAGGATAGAAATGTTGATTACTGGAGTATTTTACTTGTTGCCTGCTATCTGACTAGATATATGAATATTTCAAATATTTTACTTTTTTTCAAATTTTTTCCAATTTTTCAAATACTTTACTTTTGCTGCTGGGCAGACTCTACAACTTAAAAGGAGTCAGTTATTAGTTCTATTTTATGATGTGCTAAATATAAACTATTTTTTAATTATCTTTTAAAATTTTTTGACAAATCTTTCATTTTACTTCTTGGTATTAATTATTTCAAATGTTTTTTTGTTACCTTTGTCTTGGCTTGCTATCTTTAGTGTCACTTCTTTGGTTGTCGATCTCTTTTTCACTTACCTAGCCTCATATCTTCTCTTTCCTTTTCCTACATTAAACACCCTGCCTTCTCCCTTGTTTCCTCTGTATCTCCATTCTATTTCCATTTCTCTGTTAAGCGTTTTTCTCAGCATTGTATTTCTCTTTCCTAATTTATTCCATTGCTCATATCTATACAAATGCATATGTACCCTGCTGCTTCACAAATTGCAAAGTATTCTTATCCTGTATTTCTAAATTCATGGATACAATAGGCTTTGGAATAGCAACTTGTATAAATAGTAAATCCGCACAGCATTGTGAACATCAATGTGATATGTCTGCAGGCTTACAAATACAGCACTATGTCACTTTGATATCTTCAGATTTTGTTCTTTAGATACTTTTACTGAGTATTTTGCAAATGCAATGTATTTTTATTATTTATGCCTCTTAGATGGACTTGCTACATATTGTGGACAGTGAATGAATATAATTTTTTAATTTGGGAAAGGTTATATCTTTGCTCATTACCAGAGTTAACATGCAGCATGTGTAAGGAGATTGCAACATTTATATCAAAGTAAATTGAGAAGGCTGTGAAAGCAATATAGAACAGATCACTAGACTGCAAGTCAAAGCTATTTTGAGGAAAAATAATTAGCTTTTTACTAATAGTGAAAAATATGGATAAATTTTTATTTTCTTATATAGACAATAAGAGAGAATGTAAATAAAGCTAAAGAATACACAGAAATAGGAGAACGAGATAGTTTAGGAACTCACAACCCTTAGCAATTTGTCATGAAAACCTGTCAGGCGCTGCCTAAAATTTATTTCCTAACAGTTTACTCCTATGATGAATCTAAAGGGTGTGTAATTTATATTATTTTACTTTGCCATCAAGAATATTGAGGTCTGAGCAAATAGAATTTTTCTAGGCTGAGATGATGTATGCTGCCCTTATAAAATTGTCAATTATTGTTTTTAATAATTTTGGCCCATCTGTCCTGTTTTGTTAGTTTTTTTTCCCAATATGTTTATATTTTTAATCAAATACATCAGTTAAATGCTGCTAATTTCTTAATATTTTCAGGACTAATTTCTGTATTTTTTTGTGCCTACACTGATGGCCACACATTTAACTGGACTTTGAAACAACTCATCTTGGATCAATAGTTTAGGATGCATGGGAAACGTGAAATAAGTATGAATATAAATTCAGAAAAGTTTTTTTTAGCAGGTTGACTGTTACCTGCAGAATGATATTTTGTTGCACAATTTTTTTTTCCTTCTGTAAATAGGCTATAAAATCCTATTTGGTAGCTTTTTGTTACGGGCTGTAGCTATAGCTGTTTGAGATTAGGTCTCTGGGTAGGTGTTTTTTTTGTGGTTTGTGGTCTTGAGGACCTCCGTGTATGTGAGAACTGATGAATTCTCAATTAATTTACAAATCAGGTTAAATCAGGTTATGTATTTTCTTAATCAAGAACTGTGATTCTTTTATCTGTAGTTAATAGTTTAGTATTGTTCACGATGTTTCGTACTGATAAGCTTCCTTTATGCTTTTGGTAAGTAAGGACAAGGACCAATAGGGAATGTGAGCTGCAAACTTCAGTGGGGGTAAAAGAAAACCCAGATTTCACTTCAGATCATTGTAAGCACATGTGCATTCATGCTCCTAAGCCCGAAGTAGCTCTTCCTTCCTAAACTCACAAGATACCTGCTTTAGGATTATAATTTTTATCTTGAGAAAATGCAACACAGGGTTGTGTGCCTGAGGTTAAGCAGTAATTATGTGTCAGTGATTGCAAGGTCTGAGATGGGTCTCATAGAGAAAATATCAAATATTTATTTTATTTTTTATAGGTCAGTAGAGGAGGCAGAGTAAAGATATGCTTACCATGCTGGAATTAGGGCTCGATGGGGAAAGCATATCTTAAATTATGATGGCGCTGTTTCCTTGTGTTATAATCTGACCTTTTTTACTCTACTCAGTTCATGAACAGTCCCAGTGAAAAAAGCTGAGTGATGAGGAAAAGGCCTTGCATTAATATGTACTTAGGCATTCAAGGTCAGCTCTCCTGCTCTCTGGCCCCTTAAAGCTTTTGACTAGACTTTTAAATACCTCACGGCTTCTGTAGACTAAAAAGTGGTGTACTCAGCTTTTCAATGAAAATTTAATACTGTAAAAATGGTCCAGACTTGCTAAAGTAGTACAGCCAAAGTCCTTGCAGGTGTGCAAATTGGGATAATTTTCCAAATTAACAGATGTTTGTGCGGCATTTTCAGTGTGAAGAGTGTTACAGAACTAGAGACAGGATGGTAGAGGTGCACTAAGTTAGCAGTGGGATGAACAGATACAGTTTTAAGTAAAAACAGGGAAAATTTTTTTACAATCATGAGGGAGTTCTTTTGGACAATGATCATAAGGGCAGGACAAGCAAAGAAGTTTATTAGGTTGTAAGCAAGGAGGCATGGGGAGTAGGACTGAAGAACTTGATTTAAATTATGGGTTAATACTGCAAATCAGACATGCTTGAGTGGGCAGAGCTGGAGGAATTTGACACATGCTGATAAGCTACATGCAGCTCACATATGCCTTGGGCAATATTTGACTTTGTTGGAACAGTTCTTAGCTTTCTTTAAAGGAACAGTCTGATAAATATCTGTTGATTTTTATTTTTAAAAAAAGTATACTGTAGGTGCCATCAGCATCACTAAATAGCTCTGATAAAGATAAATAGATAAAACGTAGGTATGTGCATGTGAGTATGCAGTATTTCTAGGAAGTAATAGTATTCTTAGAAATAAAAATCTAGTGCAAAATACTTGTGTGTTAAAATATTTTCATCAGAAAGAAAAGTTAAGCAAGAGAAAAAAGTTAAGGGCTGTTCTATTAACATGGAAGTTCATGTACCTTTTGTTTTCTATTTCTTTTATGATTTTGTCATAATGTAAAGGAAAAATTCAAAAATGTTCTTGTCACATTTTAGTCTAAATGAATTCTCTTCTATAAGCAATGTTTTGTCCGTAGTAGTAGCTGTTTAATAATTCATGACATTCATGGAGTTCTAAAACAAATGAGTGCAAATAGATCATCCATATATTAGCAAATTCTGGCAACTTTCGTTTTTAACTTCTGTTGATCTTCTTTCTGAGTTCTGTTACTCATCACTTGCTCAGCAGTAGGTCTTCTGCTAAGAATATTGATCTTGATTCTATGCTTCTTTTACAAGATGTAATTTATGACTTCATATTCAATGCAGGACAAACCTGAATTCTGCTGCCTTATGGTGTTTTACACTAATTGAACACTTCCATGGCACAAGTACAAATTACTACATGATATGCAAGAAAATGTGTTTTAAAGACTCAGGATTTGGCTTAGCAAGCTGATAACTTGGCAGTCACCATTTATAAGCCCTATGAAAATGGTGAATTTTCTTTGCTTAGCTGACACCTAAAAATTTATGATTGGAGTTTGACTAGAACGACTTTCATTTTAGGGCATGAACTGGAAGAGAAAAGGACTTCAGTGCTCACCAGTAAGCATAATACTTCACATGACTAGAGATTTTTAAAAAGTTTAGAAAAGTAAAATTCTAAAGCTGAAATCAATAATATCTCCCAGTATTTTGTGACATGCCCACAGACCTTTAAAATGAAACTAAATGTGATTTAGCCAAATAAACTCTTGACCTCAATTAATTTACTCTTAGTTTTCTCTTCTGCTGTTGATGTTCTAGCTAAGGTTGTATGGCAGGACCTTGACAGTCTGCCATACCTTTTTTTTCAGCCCTTTTTCTCAGTAGTTGAGCCCTTCCTGCTCGGGTGGGGAGGCTGGACTAGATGATCTCCAGAGGTCCCTTCCAACCCCATATGATTCTATGATTGATCTCAAGTTCTTGTCAGAAAGCAAGATCATTCCTCTAGTTCTGGGTCACTTGAGGCTTTTATTAGTAGTAATGAAGATACCTCTGCTCTGTGTTCCTGCTTTCAGCTGTTACTGTGCTGGTTTTATCAACAGTTTGCATTACAGTTTCTTTAAACATAGCTTAAAAGGCTGCTTCTGTGCTGTTTCTGTCCTGTGGCCTCTTCTGAATTATTGCAGGAACTGCTCTTCATGTCACTTTGCATCATTCTTCTATTACTACCTTTGGCTTGCTGTTCTCTGCTGCCCTGCATTTTGTTCTACCCAGTTCCTGTGTTTTTTCCCAAGATTTTAGCTTCAGTGTTGTGTCTTTTGGTTGACCTCTCCCAACTGCATTGTTCAAGCAGCTTATTACTGCCATCTGTTTAATTTTAAATATCCTTGCTAAGGTTGTCCTAAGGGCTCTGTTGTCTCCCCTTTCTTCAGGATAAATAGGAGCACACCTCCAAAAGGTGAATTTTGCTTACAGGCTGCAAAGTGGCTTCTCTGAAGCTTTTTTTCGGTGGTACTATTGCT
The DNA here is from genome assembly GCA_026546715.1 of Gallinago undulata. Taxonomy (NCBI): domain Eukaryota; kingdom Metazoa; phylum Chordata; class Aves; order Charadriiformes; family Scolopacidae; genus Gallinago; species Gallinago undulata. The sequence goes on from JAOTQQ010000071.1 coordinate 27,745,083, forward strand.
GTTTGGATAATATGTAGCTGACACAATATTCTGAAAAGAATAATTAAAATATTTGTTTATTTAAGTTACCACAGACAATGGTACACTCAAAGAGCTTGAAATCTGTTTCTTCTTGTTCACTCATGCTTGGGATTAACGTGTCAATGAATACTAACATTTTTGACTTGCTCAATATCTGTCCACTGTCTGACTATTGCCTGCATACTGGTGTTAGTCAAAACTGCCCTCAGTGAAGCTTAAGAGAATTTCACTTTGGGTTTTCAGAGGAGTCACTCCATTGGCATAAGCCAACTTCATACCCTTCTATGTCCCTGATGGCAATTAGAAGCAGGTGACAACACTCTTCCGGCATCTTCTCCAGAAAGCTCAAAGTGAGGGGAGGTAAACAGAGATGATTCAGAAGCAAGCTTTCTAGAAAAATGGAGAGAAAAACCATCATAGGGTACAGGGAATCGTGCTAGAAGCTATTGTATACTTAATGTTAATAATTATGTTAATAAACTGGTGTTTTGATACAGCTGACTTGCATATATGGGAACTGTTTGCATTTGGACTAAGGTAGACACTGGCAACTAACTGTAGGGCTCTTTCATGTGAAGATACCGATGCTAAAGATGTTGCTTATCTCTGTTTTTTAACAACTGTTTCACATTAGTTCAACCAAAGGAGACATACTTGTTGTGTGTGTTACTATGTACCCTGAAAAGTTTTAACAACAGGATATATATGAGTTAAGTGCCAAAGTTTTTTTTCGTTTTGAATGTATTTGGAATATTCTAGAAATATGTTAGGCCCTTATGAACATGTGAAATTGAACCACAAATGTGACAAAAGACTTATGAGGCAACTGAGCAGTTCTCTCAAGGCTTTTGTTTGAACCAGGACAAGTACAGAATTCAGCTAACAAGCAGACATGGTTTTGAAAGGAACAGGCATCAAATTTAAAACCAAGTGCAATAGAATTTTTTTAGTAAGGAGGCTTTGATGATATTTTACGTTCTGGTGTTTGAACAGACACTGAAATACTTATCTGGAAATGCAATTCATAAGAATCTCTATTGAATTAACTAATGACTGGGCTGCTGTGTGGGTGGGTGATGGTGTTGTTTTTTTTTTTTTTTTTTTTTTTTTTTTTGGGTTGGACTTGATGATCTCTGAGGTCCCTTCCAACCACCGTGATTCTGTGATTCTGTGACTGGTAGTCATTTTAGACAATTCCATTAAATCAATTTTTCACAGTAGTGACTAAAATGTATTATATGAAAAAAGTTTTAGAAAAAGGACTAATGAGTTGAGTAGCAGGAAGAGTGTGTTCGTTCTCCCTGCTTCCCAGCTTGCAACTCTGCCTCCCCCTTTCTTTTGGGTCTTATCTCTAGGAGAAGCCACTGAATGGTTGAGGGTATAGTGCTTTGCTGTCTTAGGCCTCATTTTTCTCTTCATCCCTGACCCACCACCCTTCCAGCCTTAGTATTTCTTTCTCTTGCCTTAGCCTTCTAGGAACCACAGACTCTTTATTGACTCCTGTTCCTGTGCCATCTCCATCCTCCAGCGGTTAGCTGCTGAGAATGAGTAGCACTGCTGGACATGGGCCCATCAGAGCTAAGCCAGGTTGTGTGGGTCAGCATGTAACTCCTGTTGCTGGTATTTCAGAATTGTGATAGTACTAGTCCTGGTACCTCTGTACTGTTTGATACTGCCTAGATTAAAAATAGTGGCACATCGTTGTCTGCCTGTATATTTAAGCTATTAGTGGATAACCATCTTAATGAAAATGTTACTGTGATGTTAGCAATAGCTAGAAAATGTTTCAATACCTCATCAACTATTTTGCAGCAGTATTTTGTAGCTCCTCTTTTCAGGTGTTGATTAAACTGCCTTTCTATAAGTTGTTTGGGTTTTGTGTTGTTTTTTTTTTTACATTTCATATTGCTTAGAATCATCATCACTTATTTCTGTTTTCAGGTGCTGACTATGAAGATACAGGCTGTTTCAGTGTGGGGGAAAATAGCTCCCTCTCACAGCATCACAGCTATTATGATTACAGATGACCAGCAGACTATAGTTACGGGAAGTCAAGAAGGACAAATATGTCTCTGGGATCTTTCATCAGAATTAAAGGTTTGTGCCCACTGACAGATTGGAGTTTTGTCTTCTATTAACAATGGGGTTTTTCAGACTTGCACTTAATCAGATTAAGTTTTAAAGATAGTGTGATATTTGTTATACGAAATTCATGAAGATAAAGTGTTGAAAAGCCTGTATTAGCATCTAGTTATTTCCAGACTTGGGGAAAATAAATTTTCATAGATTACCATGATTTGTGGATTATAATTTGAGATTTATTTGTCATTACTCGCAATACAATGTACACAATTATCATGATTCCTATTTTTAAGTTTTTTTTTAATAAATTGCTGAGCATGGCCTGTCATTTAAGGAAAAAAATCTATTTATCAAAAGAGAGCTCTCTAATAGGTTAAAAGGAAACTTTAGTAGAAAGATAGAAGATGTAAGATAAAATATACATTTTTGCTGTAATAAAGCTGCAGACCTCCTGGCATATTATTGCTACTGCTTTGACTATTTCACATTTATTTTCCTGGGAATGGAACAGTGTCAAAGCTGTTGCTTTTTTTTTTATTCTGCATTCCTAGAACTATAGTTCTGTTCTTTTTGGATTTGGTTGTCCCATTAGTGCTCAAATATAGCTTGGGACTTCAGTTTGCACTTTTATGGGGCTAGATTTTTCCATTGAGATTTTTGCATGCGGTGAAGCTAATCAAAGGGATTACTTAAACACATTGTATGAAACACATGCTTAAAAGCTTTGCTGTATTAATTCCCTACCTCCCTCTGCCATTTTTGCTGCACACTGTAGGGTGAAGGCTGGAGACATTCTGCGTATTGCCTGTTATGTTTGACACTCCATAAATTCTTCAGAGGGTGCAATTTTTAGACTACAGTGAATATAAAGACTGTACTTCATGCAAACTGTGTAATCCATCCACATCTTTATGCATTCCAGAAACATGGCTGAAGAACTACTCCTTAATAATATCTGCAAGTGTATTCTCTAGCTTTTAGATCTCCCTAGTTTATACTGAAAATATTATGTTTTCATTAAATCATTGTGTTATTCTCCTAGATTTCATCTAAGGAAATTCTCTTTGGCCATACTGCTTCTGTAACTTGTTTGGCAAAAGCAAGAGAGTTTGAGAAACAGCCATATGTAGTAAGTGCTGCTGAAAATGGGTAGGTAACTGAATATTTAATTAATCATTTCTTAAATAATGCAATGTATGGCAGGTGTAGGTCAGATTCTGCATTTGGCAGAAGGTTTTTAATCCAGGTTTATGATATGAAAAGGATAGCAGCCACTTAGGATAATGACTGCATTGCTTATACACAATAGTCTAACTAAGAGCTCATCCTTTTGACAACAGAAGGGTTTTGCAGATTCAGATATCCACTTAAGAGAATGAATGGGGCCTAGCTGACCCTCTGAAAAATTCAAAGGGAGAGTAATGGACTACTGGAGAGAATCAACAGGTTCAGAAGCATTTCAGTATCAGCTTTTTTCTGTTCATTTCTGAGCTCAGTTTTGAGAACTGAATCAGTCCAAGAGGATAATGTACTCTGATCCAGGTTATGCTTGCTCAGTGAGTAGATATGGAAGCAGAGAAAAGGCTGCCCTTGTATAAAAGACATGTATGTTCCTTGTTTAAATCTGACTTTCTTTTTTGGAGTCCATCCTTTTAGAGGCTACTGATCTTGCAGCTTTTCTCCTGTGTGTTTGTTGTGACTTGGCCTATCACTTGAGTTGAACTAATTTCTGTAGTTCTGCTAGGTCAGCATTCAAGATAATTTTTTTTTTTTTGTATTTGATAATCTTTTCAGCTGGGGTCTGAAGCCCATCTGTTCAGGATTTCAGCTGTTGAAAGTATTTAGGGCTAGCTTCTTACTTCTTAAGGGCTTTCCTTAAACATTTTTGTCTTCCTGCTCAATTATATTCTCTTCTCATTTTGGCTTCATCTTTTCGTATTAACAGGACAGCTCTTAGCATGAATAGTTCCTGTCAATTGCCCTTCTTCACGTTACACCCTCCAGCACCTTAAGTCTGCTACTGTCTCACTGAGGACTTTGCTTATTCTTTTGAATAATCTTATCTAGCGTTTCTGTCTGATTCTCTCAATCATGAATATATAAGGAAGGGTAACTTGAATAAACTTGTTCAGGATTCTTAATCCTCAAAGGTTAGGCTGCCCCACTGGGCAGACAGTGGTAAACAGTTACGCGCGGAAAAGGAGGGCAATGAGTCTACAGAACTAGTTCTGTATTGGCTTCCTACAATTCTACTCAAGGCTTCAGAGGTGAAACTATTTGTCATCTTCATTATGAAGTTCTGTTAGTGCAGTACTATTTCCAGATTATACTGGGTGAAAAGATACTGTATTTCCAAAAAGCTGGGTTGAAAACCATTAAGAAACAAATGAGGTTTTTGCTATAGATATACCATACAGAATTCACATCCTGAAGGTTCTGCCTCTCAAGGGATCATCAGACCTGCTTGGAATGTGTGTAGGTAGGACTGAATAGTCTTCTGGCCTCTTTAAATGTTCACTTTTACCAAATTACTGCTGACTGCTCATCTGTATTACATAAGGGCAAAGCATCCATCACTGATCCCTGGAAGGCTGCAACATGAAGTTGAGATAATTACAAATAGGAAGCCTCATCTTCAGGAGATGCAGGGTTTGTCGAACTGCGTTGTCTGGCTTGTGCATCATTCACTTCTGCCTCTTTGAAGCTTCGATCCCCTCATATTGAGGGTGGAAGAAACTGTATAGAGGATACTTGCCCCCCATCCCAATTTGGAATCTTAAGTGTTTGCATAACTGACTTACCCCAGAAGCATGAGTATCAAACAGTATTTTGGTACTTCTAATACAGAAATGTATAATCCATAATGATTCAGAGGTTCTCATACTGTGCGTGTATATAGCATATGCTGTAGGATAGGCTTGTCAACCTGTGGCATCACGCACTCCTTGACAGTACAGACAGTAAATTAAATGCAACATGTAGAAGATGACGTTATATTCTGTTCTTATTTGTGCATGCTTGTCTGTACATATCAACTTTACTGCTGTAGGTATGTAACTGTAATTGTCATTCTGATATAAACAAGGGGAAATTTACTTGCCTCAATGTTTAAGAAACAGTGTAAGCATTCTAAGTTAGCACTCCTGTGCTAATAACTCTGATGCTACACCACGGAGTGCGCTTATTCAACTGAAAAATAGAAATTCAGTAATATTTTTAGGTTATAAACTGTGAAAGTGTGGAGATCAAAACGTAAATCACAAAGTACTGTTTCTGGTGTAAAGAACACATTGTGGAAAAAGTATTTCACTAAGTTCTCCTACAGAAAATATCTTAATGTTATTTCAGAGATCATAAAATGATAGTTTAAACTGTGAAAATAATGCTTAAATAATCTAAAAGCATCAAAGTTTAACATTCAGTTGCTGAGTTAAGACAATACACCTCATACAACCTCATTTACAAAATATCATTTAGTTGTTTCTGTTGCACTCTAGTTCCATAGCATGTTGAATAATGTTTAGATGAGGAAGACTGGCTGACTCTTCTGTCTCAAACATTGGTTTCCATTGTAATTAAGTGTAGCTAGGATGTTGCCCAGCTGTGTCAAGAAGAGATTTCAGGAATAGCCTCATGGTGGCACTGTTTCTTCTTAACAGAAGTTTCGTTGCTCTCGGGAGCTGAAGTCTGATGCGGCAGAAGATGCATTGTTTTTCAAAACGTGTGGTTTAAGTTCAGTGAAATGAATCATTTTCAGGAGGATGTAGTTCCAATGACAGATGGTTACAGTGATGCGTTGACGAGCTGTAATGGCAGTATACCTACAATTTGTTGTATACCAGAGTTGGCTTTAAAGTCAGGTTTGCTGCAAGGCAGCAGGGTGTAATTACCAAAACAAAAAGAAACAGATACTGTATGTCATCCCCTGCTAATGACCACAACATTTTCTTACCCAGTAATCTGTAACAAAAAGCCACATAAATGACCAGACTGCACTTAAGTACAGCACTAAAGAAAAAACTTTGGTGGCACAAAATTATTCCAGCCAATTGAGTGGAAATGACAGAGAATAATATGAAGTTATCTTTGGCAGGGAGATGTGTGTTTGGAATGTCACTACTGGACAGTGCATTGAGAACACAAAGCTTCCTTATAGGCATACAGCAATCTATGTAAGTATAGAAACTTTTCATGGAATATCTTTGTTCATTACAAGACAAGTTTTGCTTTATTAACATGATATTTCTCAGAAGCATACAATTTTAAATTTATAACTCATAACATAAATAGGAGGAAAAAACATTTTGCAATATATGTAGATTTATTTATATTTATTTATATCTGTTATTTTTCCTTTTTTGACTACCGTCTAAGAAAAGAGACTTTTGTTCCTCTGAACTCTTTAAATCAAATTAAACTGATTCTTTTCAAGCTGAAAATTTCTGGAATGTAGTCTCAGTTAAATTATTCTAAAGTTTGGGCACCGCATAGCAAAGTGAAACCTGTCTTAACCTTTATTCTTGTCCTGTGTTAAAATTGCATTGAAACTTAGTTTAATGTTGAATTTTTATGACATATTTTAGAAGTACAAGTAATCTAGCCAAACATCGTGAAAAAACCTGATGAAGATTTTGGTTTTAAATGTTTGAAAGGTTTTGATGCTTAACTGCTGGCCTCCAAAAAACTGCTCTGCCGCACTTCCAAAAGTACACTTTCATCCATTGCAGAACTCAGGACAGTTAACTTATTTTTCAGAAGCCAAATTCCTAAAAATATTACTTCAGATAATTTCAGGTGTCTGCTTTGAACTTTATCCAGGTACACTAAGTATCTAAACATTGGATTGTGAGGGTGTGTTTGAAATGTTTGTATGTGATTGGGAAGCCTAGCACGTACGGATTTGATTTAGAGAGATGGCTTATTTCTGGATATATTAGTAGAAGAGCTCAGGGCTCCTAGGTTAATTAAAATGATGTTTTACTTCAGTGAGGAAGTCTAAGTTGGAACTAAGCCTCCAGATGTTGGGAGTCTAAGATCTCATGTGACTCAAACTATGGCAAAATTCAGAATCCAAATGTTTTAAAGCTTCCAGAAGAAACACTGTTTTTCATGATACTGTTTAGGTTGACATGATGAATTCACACACAGTTGTGAATGATAAAGGGAAAAGAAAAACCTTGCGGAAATAATTTAATAAAAATTATAGAAGAATAACTTCTTAATAATCTATGCTTTTACATATGTGTGTATATAAAAGCATAGATTAAGAAGAATTCTTTCTATAATTTTTACATACACCTACATTTTTACATTTCTGTGTGTATATACACACAATACCATGCCTTAGTTATCATAGAGGTGTGGTATGATTTGCTTTGTGATATTGCTTAGTTAGATGTTCATAGTTAAAATTAAGGAGGTGTTCTGCAGAGAAGCAGACAAATCTGCATTGTAGAGATTTTTGTGGAGATTTGAGGCAAAATCTTTATTTTATACTTGAAGTGGGAGAAGCAGTTATTTCTCTGCTGTTAGAAGTAAGCTAAGTCTAATATTGGCTGAATAATGACTTTTGTTCTGTAACTTGGGCAAGATGACTAAAGGAAAATATGAAGATCTAACAGGAAAACTTAAGAAAAAGAATGTGAGTAGGAGGGGAAACCATTCTTAAAATGTAACCTTCAGGTATTTGATAAATTGATATATTTTTTTGACTTTTTTGGGGGTTTGTTTTTTTATTGAGGTGGGTTTTTTGTTTCATTGTAGGTGGTATTGTTGTTCCATAGGGAATGATTTTCCTTGTGGCATAATAGGACCTGGGAGATAATAATTTCCTGTAGAATGTTATTGTCTGGGAGACTTAATGCACACTAATCTTGATAGCATCACCATTTAAAATTGGTGCTTTATTTCTAGTTAATGTTTTAGTAGGTTTTAATTAAACTACTAACCTCTCTGGTCTGGTAGGTTCCTTTTGTTCAGCTTAAATGATTCAGCTATAAATGGCAGATGTAAAGCGGTGTGAACTGAATATTTGCTGTTTGAAACGAAGTTTAACACCAGGGTCAACTTTTAACCATTTGTGGATCTTAACCAGTGCGGGATTTTCTCAGAGGATTGACTAAACAAATCTTCCAGTTCCAGCTTAATTTAAGACTAACAGTAATTACAAATGGTTCCTACTGCTAAGCATTTCTGCCTGTGATCTTTCATAGCATCTGTGGAAATACTTATCCTATTCCCAGTTATTGATGTTTCTTTTGTTTTCAGACTTAGTTAACTGAATGACCAAGAATTATTATCTAAGCAAAACTGAAAGAGAACTTGTCATAAATGAGGAACAATTTTGTGGGTCTGTCTCATATTTTCCTCTGACTACATGAATGTTCCCTTTAAGGCTACTTTTCACTTGTAGATTCCATTTGAGGTGGCTGCTTGCACATTTATAGCAATTATGTGTACAATTATTGATAGATATTTAAAAAATTCAAATATCCTTGCACATATAAAAAACTTAGCAAAAAAGAAATCTTCTAGTCACTCTGTACCTCTATTATCTCTGTTCTTAGTATTTTGCTATGTGTCTGTTTTTTCTTTTCTTTATGTGATTGTTGAGAGAGAGTGACTCTTTTGAACACTAGGGGATTTAGTGTCACAATAAAGAATATCTCATGGGAGATATCTTCCTGGAAAAATAATGGAAAATTCATCATGAATCTTGTGCATTTCCATGAGTTTTCTCAAATGTTTGGAGGCCTCTCCCAGAAGCAAGTCCCAAACTGTTTAGGAATTTATAATAAAAATTAACACGTTGATTGCTTCCAAAAATCCTAATATTTAGACAGGGCAGATGCCACTTTAAGTAGAAAGTGCCTCTTACCAAGCTGTATGCCTTAATTTAATTGTTATAAATGCTTGTGAAGTGCTTGTGTCACTTAAAGAATTGTGTACGGTCTTACATATGTAGTAGATCTTTAGTAATAATACAAGTGTTGATTACAGTTCCAGGTATGGTGTGTTTAATGTGAAAAATAAGCGTGCACATTTGTATAGCTCTGTATGTTAACTCTCTTCTTTCCACTTGTACAGTATTACCATTGCTCGTTCCGAATGACAGGTGAAGGCTGGTTTCTTTGTTGTGGAGAATATCAAGATGTTCTTATTATTGATGCTAAGACTTTGGATGTTCTTCACACTTTATCATCTTCTCAGTCTTCTGATTGGATAAATTGTATGTGTATTGTACACTCTGCAAGAATTCAAGGTATACATTGTAGATGTATTTATGTAGGCCAGTTAAATTGTGGTAAAATATTTCAGTATATGTAGTACAATCCTACTAGATTTAATAATCTAATCATATTTTACAGAGTTGTTATGTACAAGATGTTAATGTTTCATTGACAGCACCCAAGACGGTGTTAATATTCCTAATGTTGGTCATGAATACATTTCTTAAAAAACACGCAGCCTCTACACTGGTTGTAAGCAGACCATTTCTTGGATATACGTACAAATTAATTAAATACAAATTAATATCAGGGAAATCAAGGGCATAAATCCACTATTTGTACTTTCTCTTGAAATATAGCTGTTTGGACAAAAAATTCACTGTCTGGTATTTCTATATGCCAATTAGTTATTTTTGTGTAAATATACTATTTCATCTGAACAGTGTCCTGCAGAATCCTTGTTTTAGTGCTATATAGAACAGGAGTGTCTGTGTCGAGGTTCTGTTTTGGTGTTAGGTGCCACTTGAACTCAGTTTCAAGTTGACCCATCTCACTGTTAACTTTTCACAGAAGACTCACTGGTTGCAGTGTCTGTCACTGGAGTTCTTCGAGTGTGGGACCTGTCTTCGTCTTTGAATAGCATACAGGTCAGTTTGAGATGTGAAACAGCGATTTGAATGATGACATGAATGTAGTAATATTCTCAAGGAAAGGATATGTTGAAGCAGAACATGAATAAATTGGAGTCTTATGGATGGGTATTAAACAGAATTGATGAATTTTATCACAAAATTCTGAAAACACAGCTTCATAAAGCTATTTAAATTTAGTTGTGCAATTTGACAGCTCTCACGTTGACAACTGCAATGTCTCTCTATTCCATGATGCTGAAATTGTAACGTTTTCCTTCTCTCCTGATAATGTCACTCCATTCTTTGAGCCCCTTCTCTCCTTCCTTTAAACTCAAAGCTCTTCAAAATTGGCCTTTGTACTCCCTCTTCACCTCTGTTATTTTCTTCATAAATGATCCTTTAGACTTTTTCCTCTGTCTGCCTCCCGCAATGCTGTCTTTGCTTGGAAAAGACTCTCCTTGTGTCAAGTGCCCTATTTCTCAGTCTTCAAACTCATTCTGTGCAGCTTTTGTGTTAATATTCTCAGCAGCTGTCACTTGACATGCACAAGAGTTAGAATTCTAATACAATGTTTGGTGTTTGAATTAAACTGAGAGCTAGATTCACAAAGGGACTTCAGTGTTACAGCTAAGTACTATGAATCATTAACAGAAATGGCAAACTGTCAACAATCTTCTCTGAATGTCTGTAATACATTACTGCCTTAATCAACAAACTGCAGATTGTTAATGGGGTAATATCAGACCCAGCAGGAGTGTGTGTCAAGTTTGATACCATACCAGTGTTTTTTGTGATGTGTTTTTTGGTTAATCTGCAATGTTTTGGAGTGGGGTATCTTTTCAACACTCCTAGTGCAAAAAATACTATTGGGCCGTAGAAATTCTGGGGACTGTAACAACTGATTACTGACGTGAGAGAAGCATATATGATATGGTGCCATCCTTTTGCTGCCTGTGGTCTGCTTTTGTGAAGGTAGGGATGCAGAGTTATTAACAATCGATCTACTTCATATGTTCAAGAGCAGTATTTTAATAAATATTATTTAATTGGAATTAATTTGAGTTGCAAGGTGTAGTGAGAGAATGGTTTGCAGTTTGATAACTGTGGTTTGAAGACCAGTATACCCCTTTGAGAGGTTTTGATACTGGTGGTATCCTTCAAAACAGAAAACATCAGCTTTCAGTGATAAATTATTACTTTGGAATTATTTTTATTAATTATTTTGAGTATGATGACCTTGATAAATCTGACATTCACACAAAAAGGGAGAAAATGCAGATAATTTTTTTAAAACCTTCCATATATCGAGCAATACAAAACTACGAAAATTAATATTTTTCCACTAAGTTTTGGAGGTGTTAAGATCAAACATGACGTAGCACAACACCATAGGTCTTAGACTGTCCTGGCTGCAACAAGGATGAGTGGCAAAAGCAAAATATTCATCAGCCATTCTGAATCTGATACTGTTAATTTATAGGTTGTTGTAGCTATTTTTTTTGACTGAAGAATACTTAGCAGATAGTCATTACAGCAGATGCTATCTATGACCTGCCTTTAGTCCTCGTCCATATTCATTACCAGTTCTTCAAGTGAGACCAAGGTCTGAGCCACACTGAATGTCTTCTGTTTATATCATACTTTCGAACCCTGCTCTCTTCCTATCTCACTTTTAATTACGTATTGCATTGATTTTGGAAGTGTATGTTAACAAAGTCAGTCGTTGGTTTCTATCCTAAAAGTAAAAGCTCAGATATCTAGAATAAATCTTATGTCTTTTTTCCACTGTGCTATAAAAGGAGAGACAAAGCGTGTGTGAGAAGGAATCAAAATCTCTGGACTATATAAATTGTCAAGCAGTTCGGTTTTGTACTTACACAGAAAGGCTCCTTCTGGTTGTGTCCTCCACATGCTGGCAGGTATTTTATTGAGCATCATGCTTTCTTTTTAATTTTGTTCATAATTTTGAAAAGCTAATGTGATTTTTTGCATGCAGATTTTCTCCTCAGTTTAAAGAAAAAGCATTTGCTAATTGTAAGATATAATGGTGGCTGTATCGCTTTTCTGCTTAACTGCCCTTCGGAGAACAAATGTTTCTACTTGGAAAATTTAACATGAAATAGGCTGGGTAGAAAGGAGACTACTCTAAGTCATTTTTTAGAGTATTGAGTGTATTATATTCCCTTCCATAGTGTATTTCACAAGGAGACAAAGATGCAGAAAAACTGTTTGACAGAAGTAATCACAGTTGGCAAGTCCTTGGTAGCCAGGGTCCTTTGTTCCATCAGGGCCAACTGCCTGGGTTCCATTAAAAGAAGCTAGCAAAACTAAATATCCCAGACTGTATAACTTGTAGCTGTAAGAAAGTAAATGCATTGTGTAGTTACTGAAACTGTTATTATATTTTAAATTTTAATTAAACTGAACTTTAATGTAAAAATTCTGTACCTTTTCCCCAGTACTATAAATATTTCTCTTAAAATAATCCTGAGTTATGAGTGCAACACATGTACCTGATCCAAACACCACTGCTGTTAGGGGAGGGGGGCGAGGGATGGAAATTTCCCATACCCCATAACTTCATTATTCAAAGTTAACTCAGTTGTATCTTTGTTTGTTTTGGGCTATTTAAAATTCTGTACTAAACATTCATAAAGAAATTACATGTATAGAATGGATAGGCTTTTCATGGAAAAATGTGTAACATGCATTGTTTTCTATTAACTTGTATGTTTTTTCCAGAAGAGGTACTTACACTTATTTTACTGCTTAAAGTAGTGTAATAGATGCATAAGTCATGTTAGATATCCAACTATTAAGTTTCAGTGAGTATACAGCTTCAAAATAAAAGATGATGATAATGTTACTGTGTAATTTGAAAAATGTGTCGTATGTAACATACTAGAGATTCACATGTATGTTTGGAGTGGCTACCTCTCTAATAGTAGAGAACTAGCAAATGAACTAGAAGTTAGCTAATGAATAGAAATTAGCTGTGAATAATTTGTAGAAATTCTCTTTCTGAATTCTATTTCCTCATGCTGTTGGAATATATTATAAAAATGTGGCTATGAATATTTTCTCCATGAGGCTACTGGGAATGTGAACAAGCAGACAATATCTTAGGTTGCCTTAGTCATATCCTGTTTTGGCTTAAAATGGGAAGGTCAGAGGAAGCAAGCAAGTCATATTTTTTACTAGCTCTAGAAATGGAAGAGAGAATTCTTGCTCAATTAATTTGTGGAAAAGAAAAATTGCTATTGCTCCCCAAAGAAAAAAAGAAAAAGTCTCCTTTAAGATATGTGCTGTGATTATGCTGTGTTTTAAAGAGTAGAGACAGAAGCATTTATAGCTCTTACCAAAGTTTTAAATGTTATATTTGTGTGCTACATTTATTACCTGCCTCTCTATAAGAAATTAATAATCCAGTAAATATTAATTCTGAATGCACGGCAAAGCGAAGTAAATCCCATCCAAAATACCCTAGTATAACAGAAGGCTGTAATGCTAATTCTTTAATTATCAATTTCTTTTTCTTTGAAATAATGATTTGATTCTGACTTTGCAGTAGTTTGATAGCATGAAAACTGCTTTGGCTCTTAAAAGAGGTAGTCAAACTACAGAGTCAAGCTAATGTTCTACTTATTGATCCATTGTCCAAAATCACCTTGAATTAAAATGAATATGCCAATACTGTTTGATTATATTTTGTTTTTCTGAGCTTAGGTCTATGACTATTGTGATTTCTCCTTGCTTTGTACTGAGTTCTGTAAAAGTGGTCAGTGCTTTGCTGGTGGGGAAGTACTAGCAGCTTACAGACTTATCATCTGGACAGAAGATGGCCACAGTTACATCTACCAGCTGCTAAACAGGTGGGCTCAGATGGGAAATTCACACAAAAAGTTCAGGTACAAGATGAACTTTGGGAGTTTATTATGGAAAATCTCTGCATGTTGCAAATGATCAAAAACCAGAACAAAACCACTTTGGCACTCAAAGGTTTACCCTGAGTTTGACAGCCCTCAGTCTTTGTTTGACACAGCAGGGGACACAGGAATAAGATTAGCCATGTAGAACTTGAGCAGCTGGTGCTGTGATTTCAAAAAGTCGCTTCTAATTACTTATTCAGTAACTTTTAATTGAACTTGTGAATCTTGGATGTTACTCGTCTGCTTTCTAAAAATATATCTTTCAAAAGCTTTTTTTTTTTCTCAAATTACACAGTGGGCTTTCTAAAAGCATATATCCTGCTGATGGGAAGGTGCTGAAAGAAACTGTTTATCCTCATTTACTCTGCTTTACTGGTGTGAAGGAAAATAAGGTAAATTCATAAAGGTTTACAGTGAACTTCGAAAGTTTATTCATTATTTGTTTGTAATTACCTGAGTGTTCCCTAAAAAAATGTTGAATTCATCAGTTGATTTAATTGTTCTATGAAAACAATGACTAAGACTTACTCCTTAATTTTAAAATTTTTACTTAAAAACTTGGAGATACAGCATATTTTGGCCTTAAATTTTGCAATGTTTACTTTTTTCACCGGGGAAAAATCTGGTGTTTATAGCTATAGATAGGCTAAGTGATGAAGTGGGTTGTTTTTTTCTGATTTTGGCGAAAAAAAGGGAGAGCTTTAACTTAAAGTTTGTCCAGAAATAGCTTTAGAAGCTTTTCATTTTAAATGTGAAAAAATAAACACTGTACCAAAGCACCAAAACAAAAGAGCGCCAACCCACAAGCAGAATGTAAGCAAGTTACTTAGTTCTTTTGTTAAGAAACGTATACATGTTTCAGTGTAACTACATAAATAGGTTGTTTCTTATGTGTATCCACCTTAAACTGAAGGGAGTTGAATCTGTGACATTTAATCCAGAATACTGTTATCTTGAGCCTTCAGAGGCATAATCACATGCCTAACTTTCTTACACTGTGAGCAGACTGGCTGTACCCACAGTGCATTAAATTAGATGTGTGTGGCTCTCTTCAGAACCATGGTCTCTGCTTGAAGAAGCATCTATGGTTAAGAAAAGAGGAAACTAAAAAAAGTAGGTGATTTGTATACTTCTGATTGAGAATTTGTGTTCAGCAGAGCGTGTCACACCAATTTCAAATTTAGAAGGCACTGCTTAGACTAAGTAGGTCAAGTGGACTCTGCTATGCTTGAAAACCTGCATCTTGACTCACTTTTGAGTGCTTTGTGTGACCACAAAGAAATAGGTAAGGAAGAACAGTTGATTTCAAAACTAGAAAATTTATTAGAATTGGGAAGAAGGAAAAAAAAATAATCTGTCAGGGAGTTCTTATTTGGCAAAAATTGAAACAAAACAATTAACATTTTTTTCTGTGTAGCTTTGGTTCTGGTTTTGTTGCTGTCTTCCTGATGATACTGTTTATGAAATAGCAGTTGTTGGGAGATGTGGATTTAATTCATCCCTGCAGTTGTGTTAGTTTGTTTGATGTTTGTTTGCATGAGAAGTCAAGCAGGTCTTTAAACCATTTCTCAAGATATGCAAGGGAGTCATATTTTTTATTTGTACCTGACTAGAAAGACTGTCAAATATATACCTATGGGAGGTTTTCTAGTGTTCTCTTTTTTTCTGTTGACAACGATAGGATCTTAGCATTTTTGTTGCATGCTCTTGTGAAGCCTGACAGACAATTGTCAGATGAAGGGCAATAGCACAAGCCATTCAGCTTTTCCCCCAAATGCCGTGATCTAAAATTAGATAGGATAACTGCTGAAGGATGCCAAAAGGTCACATATCGAGGGGGGGAAAAAAAACGGCCAAAACACATGGCTTAGTGAATAATAGGGTTACAGTGGTGGTAGGAAGCTCATATGTGTTTCCCCCAAAACATATGCTTTTTTAAAAATAACATCCCCTGCATTTTTTTTGATATCTCTGCTTTAATATTAACCTCACTACCTGAATAATTTTTATAGCTGATCTGAGACAACAGAACTGCCTGCATGATCATCTGTCTTGGTCTCTATTCTTAGATTAGAAATTGAACCACATTACAGTACGGTTACTTACTGTGGAATTTACTCCCAAACTTCAATGTTGTAAATAAAATATATCCAGCATGTGGGGATGTTATTAAAATGTCTGGAAGGGGCAAACAGTCAAGCTGTGTCTACATGATCCAAGTAAAGGTGATGGGTGGAACTAAACAGTTTGTGCTGATGACCTTTCACCCACACTATCTACAGTACAGTGTGTGCTTTTGGCTTTTTTTGATGTGGATTTTCTTTGTGTGTGTGCTTCTGCGCGCATCTTCCAGTTTACTTAAATGAAAAAGGATCCTGATTTGGTGCTCCAAGACAGTTCTGCAACACAAACCTAAACATTCACTTGCAAAGTACGCACATGGTGAAAACTCAAACATACTAATGTAGACATACCTGGACATACCTATTTCTCTTGACTTTTGTGAGGTTTTGAGCCACTAGAAGCCTCCCCTTAGACATCTGACCTGGAAGAGAAGGAAGCTTATGTACAACTAAACAGGGTGTTCTTGGCAAGTCACCAGTAGATAATCACATAGTTTGGATGTTACTCATGTGGTGAGAGAGAATTATCTTGGCGTTATACCTGCAGACATCTCATCTTCATGAGAGAACAAAAACTATAGTGTTTGTCCGAGAGAGATGTACTACAATAAGTACAATAATACAATAAATGAAACGAGGTAAATGTCAGAAGGTCTGTTTATCAGTGATAGCATACCTCTCTAGTATCTAACTTTTTCCAGATGTCTGAATGATGGTGTTACAGACTGTAACCTACCTATATAAAAGCACAATTCTTACCTTGCATGATTTGTAGTAACTTAAGATACCATGATTGAAGCTTTATTGAATTTGGTTTGATATGAAGATTATCTATGTTTCACTGCAATCTTTTCAGCCTAAGCTTGGTGCTTATGCTGCCATCTTTTAATGTTTGTGATACTGTTAGATTCTCCGTTTAGAGAGAGTAAACCCATTCAACTTGGGATGTAGACTTAGCCAAGGATACTGGCAAAGCAGAGGTGATCTTCAAGGGGCTTGAGCCAGGAAGAGTAGACCTGGTCTGAGCAGAACTTAGTGGCAAGTGAGGGTTCAACCATTTTTTGTCTTGTACAAAGCTGTCTTCTACAGCTTTTGATGCAAAAAAAACCTTTGAATCTGTGGTTAATTATTACATTATTTTATCACCTCTTTCATATCACAATATTGATTTACTGTTGTTTTTGGCAGAATTTCCCTTTTGTCATGGGCTTTATGAATGAAAGAAAGGAGCCTTTCTATAAGGTTCTTTTTTCTGGTGAAGCTTCAGGAAGGATCACTTTGTGGCATGTACCTGATGTCCCTGTGTCAACATTTGATGGTTCACCAAAAGGTTTGGCAATTCTGTGCTCTGAGACTATCTTTTTAATTATGTCTTTGAGTCTATTTTCATGAAAACTTAAACTCTCATGAAAAAATCTTCATGCTAGAAAATGCTCACTCATTCATTGTGTGATGATTGCCTGTAGTTAGAAAGAACAAGATACTAACAAAGGTGTCTAGAAATTCTTCATGGATCTGAACAAAGAAATGTTTGTATTTCCTTACCATCTGCCAATAAAAGCATCTCTACCAAATGTCATGAAAACTTACTTAGTTGGACTCACTTATTGTTGTTCATGGGGAGATTTAAAGGAAAGGATTTAGTGAGATGTGATTTAGTGTTGGAATAGCAGCTGCTGACTTTCCGTGGCTAGGCCGCCAGAAGGGTAAGTTAGGAGAAATGATGAAGAGATGAGAAGGTATATTTTGCTTTGTTTGGATTTTAATTTTATTTTGAGTAAAGAAAATTTTTGAATTCCTGACTCTCTTCTCCCACCCTTTAGAGATCCCAATTACAGCAACATGGAGTCTTCAAGATAACTTTGATAAACACCATTCAATGTCAGAGGGCATTATTGATCACCTTTGTGCGTCTAAAGATGGAATCGAAAGTGCAGTTGTCAGTTCCTCTGTATACATACCCAGTCTTGATAAGCTTGTGTGTGGATGTGAAAATGGGAAAGTTTTTGTAACACTAGGTTTAAAAACTGCAAGAGCAAGACTTCTAGACAACATATCTTTGAAAGGTAAGTTCTGACAGTTTTGTCCAAATTCATCTCAGTCAAGCATTAGAAGACTGCATACTTCTGCTATCCCCTCCAGTGATTCCTGTAAAAATTCTCAGAAAAATAGGGATGATGGTCAGGGATTGAATGAGGAAAATGGAAGATTGTGGTTTTTCTACTTATCTAGCTGATTTATCAGATCACATCTTAGTACTGTTGAAGTGCTTTGCACTGTTAGGAGTCCTGGAAAGGCTGTGGGTATGGAGTTGCGTGGAAGTGAGATGTGGGATGTCACAATATGGGGAGTAGCCATTTTTGTAATTTTTCCTCCAGAAGATTATACTACTGAAGGAATAAAAAGTGTAAATCTTAGTAAATGAAGCTCAGAATGCAGATCTTTGTCCTCCCTTTTAAGAACGTGCCTAAAATTCTTTGATCCCATGTAAAGGATTGTTATATTTAGTCTTCTGAATATCTTGACTTTTAGTGAATGTAATGTAAAATATGGAACCTCTATTTTTAAAGTAAAACAAAACAGAAATTTCTGTACTATTTTGTTTCAGCTCATCTACCTTATAAGGTTCTGAATGGTCACAGTAGCAGAGTCACTTGTTTACTTTATCCACATGATAAATCAGTAAGATTTGATCCAAGCTGGCTGTTATCAGGGGGCCAGGATTCTATCGTGATCTGCTGGGATATATTTACTGGAGACATCCTACACAAATTTAGTCTGCAGTCTGGTCCAGTGACAGAGCTTTTGCGATCTCCAGAAAACTATGAAGTAAGTATATATGAGTATGTATAATAAATGATGTCTCAAGAAAAAAGGTATCTCTATATACATGTATATGTGTGTATATATATGAGAAACAAATGGAAATACTTTGCAGCACTTTATCATAATTTACATTGATTTAATGGTCTGGTTTGGAAGTTGCTTTTAATTTCAGGGTGTTGATTTCTTGTTAGTTTGTAACTTCAGTGATGCAGAAAAATGATTCTAAAACAGTGACATATTAAATTTAAGCTCTTAACATTCTGTTCACCATTTTTGTTTTTATGGCTGTTAATCTGATTATCTCCTAACTTCTGAAGTTAAAAAGTGTAATTAGTAAGGCTAGGTGTGTGAACGTAATAAGAAAAGATTTGGACTAATTATTTTAATCTAAATGTATGTTTGATTTTGGTTCCTGACACATCCTTATGGTCTTTTGGATGTATGCTCTTGTGTTTTATTAGATTTCAAATAATTTTGTATGTTTCTAAGTGATTTTTGAACAAAAAATTTGGAATAAGATTGAACTGAATTACTGCAAGCTCTGAATTTTTTTGAAATGTTGTCCCCATTGTATTCCATGGTACTGGGATTTCATCTTTTTCCTTTTAAAAAGCCTGTGAAGACATATTTTGGTATTTATGGTTGACTCAGAGTTCACTTATGTGCCAACATTAAGAAGTCCAAAAGATGATTTGTAATGGCCTAAGTTCTTGATGCTCCTAAGGTGCTCTCTTTTTCTGTAAACTAGATGGTAGGATTTAATGCTGGCTTAGATAGTGTTTCAGCTCTCTTTACAGGGCTGAATTTTTACATAGGGTGAATTTCTTCCTGTGTCACCAAAAATTACTTGCAGAAAGGGGAGGCTTTGCAGAATTAGATCAATACAGCGTGAAGTCCAGTTATACCCTATTTTTTGTTGGAAATACATTGCCCTTGACTTTTGTGTCGTAAGACCTGGCGTAATTTTATATCACACAAACAGCAGTCTGATTTAAGGGAATTTTTTGACCAAATTCCCTTCTAGGGCAACTTTTACTTAATATTTGCTTATATAATCACTGCTTTGGTAAGGTAAGTACTACAAATAAATTACAATTAAATTATTTTTTTTTAAGACTGAAAAATCGGAGGAGATTACATCAGATCAGTTGTACAGCTAGCTTGTTAATAACAAGTTGATGTACACTGGAATAAAACATAATTTTCTAAAATGAGTATGTTCTGGGAAAGAAATCACTGGACAACTTTCACCAGGCTTACTAAAATGATGTTATGACTAGGATTGGAGTGTTGAAAATGATGTTCTTTCTGTTTTGTAGTTAAAAGATCACAGCATAGTGTGCTGTGTGTGCAGTGATCACTCGGTAGC
This sequence comes from Gallinago undulata, assembly GCA_026546715.1. Lineage (NCBI taxonomy): Eukaryota > Metazoa > Chordata > Aves > Charadriiformes > Scolopacidae > Gallinago > Gallinago undulata. The sequence continues at coordinate 27,765,294 of JAOTQQ010000071.1, forward strand.
AATTCTACACCTTCAGAAGAGACTATGTCTCTTACATGCCAGAAAGCATCTGTTTCCTGTGAAGAAGATAAAATTTGACCCTGTTGAAAATCTGTTAATTGTTGGATGTGAAGACGATTCAGTTTATATTTGGGAAATTGAAACAGGTAATACAGAGGAGGTATTTTGTTCACTCCCTTAAGTTTTGTTTGTCTGTCACGTGGTGTTATGCAAATCTGATGTATAGAAGACCAAAGCAGAATCATAATTTGAGAAAAATTTTGAGTTAATTAATAATCAGTTAATAGTAGAAGATAATTACAAAGCTCACAAATAAGTAGTCAGGAAACCTAAGCTGAGTGTTTCAGGTTAAACTGTAGGTTCCCAGGTGATTTGGGAGTGTAATACTGATTCACAAGTTAGTTATTTGAACTTTGACAGACAGAAGTTTTAGAAGCTATAATACTACTAAACATTACAATACAATGTTTCCATGGGGTTCAGAGCCACGTGTCCTGCAGGAGGGGAAGTGCACAATGAATCTAGAACCACTGAAATGCACAACATATTAATACTGTGTGAAAACATAGTTCTACTAATGTAACACTGAAATCATCATTTACTTTACAAGTTATTGCAACACTCTGTCTAGACTGATTTGGACAAAAAAAAATCCCTTGCTTTGAAGTACAAAATACCTGTGTTTAATGAATAATTTGGCAAAATGAGTACAGCATGAATTACAAGCTGTCGTGCAAGCTGTTTGTTGAATTTGATGCTGATGATGATGTATATTATATCTTCAGAAAGGGTGCAGGTAGTTTAAAGTGTGGTTTTTAAATTGCTATTTCTGTATCTTTTGTTACTAGTATCAGCAACAATGAGAGCTTCAATCGCCACCTCTTAAGGAATAGTTAGAACATAAGGGATGCAGTTATTTGCTACACTAGCAATTAAGAAATTTATTCTTTTTCTTCCTATGTCATAGTAACTAAAAGATACCATCTGGGGTGAACACCTGAGAAAAACCAACTACAGTATATCTTAGTAGGCTAATGTGAATTATATCTGTATTGCAGGAGAACATAAGAGGTTGTGGCATTGATCCTTGAAATTGGCCTGACCTAGATCAAGAGCTATGTAGATATTACAGTGCCACTCAGGAAGACGAAGCATTGTTGAGATGTAGGAGAGAGATGTATACAGCATCACAGACAAAACTCTGCAGAAACACAGCAGCCTTTCATTATGTTTTTTATCTGTTGGCAAATGAACGGGCAGTCATGCATGGTACCCCTTGCATCCACAGTTACCTGTGAGCGTGTCCCCTGACTCAGTTAAATAGGATAAAATTCAAGTGGTAGCCTTGTGCTTGCATTCCATTACAGAAATGGACATGAGAAAGTTTTTGTTGTTTCTGTAGTCAGAGTGTGTTTGGATTTTAATTTCTCTTCCCACTATGCAGTTAGCATTGTGACTGGGGCTTCGCCTCTTTAAATGAAAGTCTGTGGAGAACCTGATTTTTGTGTCAGACTTGCATGTCACTGTTGGTAGTTCAAAAAAATCTAAATGGCGTTACTGTACTAGAGTTAATGGACAACTGGGAAAACAGCCAGTCTGTTTATAATTTCCATGAATATTTTGATATTTACACTGTTATGGAGTCAGCAATAATTCTGTTGAATTTGACAGATGACTTCACAAAAGCTTAGGGGCTGCTAGTACCTATGACAGGCTTTAAATTATACCAATTTAGCTCCAAAACTGTCCTTCTACGAGGTAATTAAGAGCATGACCTGTGTTCCAAATAAATAGGCATTTCAGCATAGTTTATGCTGAAATGTGTTAAATACCAAGAGTGTAGTTTACTTCAAGTGGAATTTACCTTAAGTACAGATAGAAGTCTCAAGTTAATTAAGACCTCTACCTATAAGGTAGTAGTTCATGATGGTTTTGTGATGTGCAGAAAGAAGTAGGAATAAGTTAAAGTCTGTATCTTTCCCCCATTAACTACAAAGGGAATCAAGGGATGGGGTGAGGGGTGGTGGAGGAAGGGGGGACAGCAAAGCGAATTGCCTGCTGCTATTGCAGTTCTAGAATAACATAAATTGAATTCCATTCTTTCAGTCATTTGGTTTACGGAACAAAGTAAAACAATTCTATTTTAAGTTTAAATGTTGCATGCATGTTGGTAGTGATATATAGAGCAATACTGAAGCTATGAACTAAATCTGTGTAGTTTAATGTATTTTACCTAAATTTTAATATATGGATGCAGCAGCTTTCTATTACAGTGGAATATCTTTCCATGACAATAAATATTGATCTAATAATACATTTGGAATATTAATATAACATGTGTGCAGGATATGTTCCAAACCTGTGCTAGAAGACAAACATGAAAATCAATAACGAATTTTATTCTAGTTAAAGTACAGAATATTTCTTCCAATAGCCATCACTTGAAATCCACTTCAATAAGGAAATTAGCTGTTATCTATAGTGTTTTTACATTTTGCTAAGCAGTTAGTATCTTTGCTTTTTTAAAAAAGGTAAATATCACTATGATGAGATATAGTCATAAAAGAATTGGTGGCTTTTTCTCTTGCTGTATACAGCATATGGCAGCATATCTACCAAGCCACATTTCTATTTAAAATGTATCAAGAGTGAGGAAGGAATAGCAGACTTTACAAGCAATCTTCCTTGCTTCATTTATTAGAAGTAGATTTAGTCTTTCAGTTAGTACTAGTTTGTGAATTTACTCCTTGAAGTTCATCATGCTTGCAGAATGAATCATCTACTAATATCCTGTTGTTTTCTTTTGCCTTGCAAGTCCTGTTGTGTTTTACTGTTTTACAACATGGTTAGTGTGACTTAATAGATAACATCTCTAAATAAAGCGTTTTCCTCAATTATCATAGTAATACTCAGTCCACTTTACACTGACTACATTGTAATTTTTAATACTCACCCAGGGAGTACAAGTTTTGAGAACTTTCTTGCATGATGCTAGCCCCAGTGCAGAAAAAAATGGAAATGCATGCCTAAAGAGTATTTCTGCTGAGGTCAGATCTCCTGTATGGTCAAAAATAAGTGTATGTTTACAGTCCCTACTAGAAAAGGCCAAAATCATCAATAAGTAACAATTGAGATTTGTGTAGTTACCCATGTTTTTGGAAGATGGATTCAGATGGCAGATGAAGTAGTTTGAATAGAGAGTATGTACGATATTGAGGTGAAGTAATTGAGAAGTGTTGAGACACTATTAAACTTCAGTTTCAGAAGCTGCAGTGGCCTAGTAGTGTTACAGGCTTTGTATCTGAGTGTACTGGGGTTGGTCTTACTGTATTGTTGTCTATAACACTGTCACTACTGCTATTGCTAATATGCTAGATAAGAATAGTCAAGTACAGATGCAGCTCAATGGCATTATATAGTATGTCCAAAATGCAGAAAGCTGCCTCCTTTGATCCTTTTTCATAGGACACTACGGGTGCTTTCACATGTTATTGTAGCAGTGCCATTAATTTTTCACTACATGTTTAGAAGCTATTTCTAAAAAATGGTTTGTGAGCTGTGAAAATCAAAGTCTAAAAAACATTGTGTCACATTCTAAGCCCTGATCTTGGGGGATCGTGCATTTTACATAGAAAGGAACATATTTTTTTTTTTATAAAGCAGTAATCCTAAAAATGACAGTGCTTTCTATACAGATATTCTTAGAACGTTCTAGGTGTTATGCAATTATAAAAAACCATATTTTAATGTATACAATGCACCAAAACTTGCCCAAAGGGCCTGCTACCTCAGTTCAGAGACTTCATTTGCTATTACTACCTGTCTTTGCAAACTTAGCATTATATTGATACTTATATATAATTTTCTACATATATATATAGCTTGTTTTTTTTAATAGAGGTAAGTGAAAGACTGTAACTTTAATTCACTGTAATAAGATTGACTTGACTCATGTGGGATGGATTCTGTAGAGACCTCTCTTGCTTGAGCAAACAGAAAAGCTAATGGTACTTCAACTAAAGTTATCATTGTGGTGGGAACAAGACAACAGCATTGACAGTGTGTTTTGCACAATTGTAATGTTCAGCTTTGAGTCCATACTTTAACACGTGAAGATTTTATGAAACACCCATGTGTTTCCTGCCTTTAACATAAATAATAAATGGCTTGAAACACTTTTGCTGAGGAAAAAAAAAAAATCCCATCACCTGGAGGTATCTGTCAAGCATTTAAAAACTACACAGGTATCAGAAAATTAAACAGGCTTTTTATAAGATTGGCAGCCCCCATAAAATACACAATGTTTAACATCAGTCAAATCCATCTGTGATCACTTGTATTGCAAAAAAAACATCTTTATAAAAAACAGACAAGTTCAGAAATAGTCTGAAAATATTTCTTGCAATGTTAATGTCACACGGAGTAATTTAAGCTGCTACATAAAACCTCTTCTCTTTGAGAAGTGTTCTTGCTGCAAAGAAAATATCATTACTTTGCATGTAGTGACGTTAGTTCAAACCTCTGATTATATTGATGGTCAAATGAGCAGGAATGTTTTCAAACATTGCTTAAGGATAATTTGCATGTAGTTATATATGCTCCAATGTTTTTGTAATCACTGCTAACTAATAAGTTTTCTAGACCTCTGGTAAACTTTGTGAAAATATCATGAGTTGCAGAATGTGGGAGGTTTTATTTTGTTGGTTTTTTTTTTGTTTTGCTTTTTTTGTTAGTAGACCCTTACTATGTTTGACAGCTTCTCTCATCTTGGAAAGAAATCAGCAATTGAACTATGCAGAATGCTAAGGTTTAGATTTCTTCAGGTGGATGTGAAGAAATAAGTTGTACAGTTTTAATGAAACTTTTTGAAGTGTATCAAAGGAAAATTGTTCGTTTATTTATTATATATCACTATAGATCTGTGCAACAACAATTACACTCCTGTAACCATTTTGCCCTTGCAGAACTTAGTGTTTTACAGTCTCTTTTGATAGCTCTTTCACTTTCCCTTTCTCTCCATCTGTATCTCCATCTTTCTTTTTCTCTTCAGGTCATAGGTCAGAACTAGGTTTGAGTTGGGCAAGTGTGGCCTGACTGATAAATCCCATGGTTGCATTTCATGTGCTGGAGGCTGTGATGTAGGGGTCAAAGTCATAGAGGTCACTACCTCTTTCTTCTGTTTTGTTAGTTTGGGGTTTTTTTTGTGAACTCCACATATCTTAAAAATCTGGGTTGGTGCAAAACTTAGAGTCCTTCATAAGTCCATCTCATAAATCCTTTGTGAAACATATGACGTGTATTCTTTACATGCTTGGAAGCAAGAAAGCCTGGCTAATGTATATACATTTGCAGGAGTACAATGGTGAGTTGTGAAATGGTTTTGTTAGGAAGGGGCACCAGGTTGATCTCTGCAGTTCATGTGAGTAGGGCAATGAATTTCATCTTTAACTGATGATAAACTATAAATCCTCAAAAGTGCTAAATGGTCAAATTGTGGTTAGTGTTACTTGATAGAAGAGCCTAAAGAGTTGTTTTAGTGAATTTGTGTTAAATATTTAGATATTAAAATCAAATTTTTGATAAAATTGCCATAATTTGTATGAATGAAAACATTCAAGGCTTTTGGAGAGATGCAAGTTTTTCAGGAAGAGATGGTATGTGTCCAATTGCTTCATTTGTTTTTTTTTTTTTTGGGGGGGGGGGTTTATTTGTTTGTTGGTTTTGTTGGTTTTTTTTTTGTGGTTGGACTTGATCTCAAACATCCAACCATGAATATTCTGTGATTCTGTGGAATCTGCTTTTCCTCTAGGCGCTGGTTTGCAGGCAAAGCATGGGCAGCACCGAAGCTGAGCAGGGCTTGGGGTGTGAGGAGCATGTGGGGAAATAGATGGAGTTTGCAGAGCACAGTCTCTGCCTCAGGTGCTCTCTGGCTGTGCCAGGGTCTAGGTGAAGAGTTTCAGGTGCAGCTTCTTAGGGGAACGGCACATCGTGCTGGTGAAGCAGGTGAGGGATGTGCTGCCTCAGTGCACGTTCATGGGCAGGGTCACAGCTGCAGCACTGCATCCTGCTGTGGCATTACTGGAGTCACAGAGAAAGCAGCTAACATTCTCTCAGGGAGGGTGAGGTTCTTCTGTTCGTCAGCTCAGCCCCCTTGGAAACACAAGCCTTGGGGACTGCTTCTCCCCAGCTCCAGCTAGAAGGTGTAGGAGTGCAGCAGGGACCCCAGGACCAAGCCCATTTCATACTGGTGTTCTTTCCTAAGTGTATCTTTAATGCCTGATGTTGTGATACCAGAGCTGTGCTTGAGTCGTGGCACTCAAATGCATTGCAAACTGCTTTTGCCCCTGTTTCAGGCTCAGATTCTTGTTGGCAACTACTCATTAAAAATATTTTACTTTCAATTAGCCTATGAGATGGAGGGGGGGACTCCAAGGGTGAAGATTGCCTTAAAGCTTGGAAGACATCTTTTGTTTGTGCTGGAATCTTGTAAGATCACAGAAAAATAGCTTCACTGTAAGAAATCCCAGTTTCCCTGCAAATGAGCTTGAGAAACAGTAACCCTAAAGACAGTTCCGGCCTTACCCTGCTCCAGATTTCTCTGTGCCTAGAAACAGGCAGTGGTAAGAAGATGCCTCCTGAAGGTCGTGGTGGTGCTCTTCCATCTCTCTTGTGATGCTTCAATGCAAAGAAATAGGGCAAAAAGCAAACGGAGGTTGCAAAAGCCCAACCTGTACTCTCAACTTGTGTGGCTTATAAGGCTGGGCCTGTCTCTGGCCCTCGAGGGCTCTGGGTTCTCCCTAGGTAAAGCAGAAGCACAAGGAGGATTATGACAAACTTTGAAAACCAGGAGACTTTTGCTGGACATAAAAGGCAATTTTTTCCCTGACTTCAGACCAAGAAGCTGCCAAATGCTTAGTGTGGGGTTTTTTTCTCAGGCATTAGAGCAAAAGCCGAGTGAGGAGGTGAGCCCACAACAACATAGTCCTGTAGCTGGGGGACTTTACAGCAAAGCACTTGGGAGGAAGCAGTAAAGCTGATAGAGAAATCAAGGCACCATCAAAACAGTCCTTAAATGTGCCTGTTTCTCTTGCGGGTGTATCTTGGCTTGTGGGCTCCCATCACAACAATGATTTGAGATGAGTTTCTCAAGATTTGCAATTTGTTTAGGTGTTTAATTGACTTCTGGGGGAGTGGGAGCTGATGGATCCTCCATCCTCTTTCCTAAGTGCTTTTCATGCCTGCGGGTGGCTGAATGGCCACTTTTACTGCTGGGGTGCAAGCTCTGTGGCTGGGGAGTTGAGGGCTCATGAGCTTGGGGGGGAGCCATGCACAGGACCTGGTCATCATCATGTTGGAGTCACAGCCTTTGCAAAAGGCTTTCAGAGAAGAGTCCCTCCTCAGTTGTGCTGGTGGAGATCCAATTAGCACTGGTGGAATGGAGCAGAGCTGAGCTGGGTGCAGCCTTTGTTTTCCTGGGCAGGAATGTACCCCATTGTACTGTCTCTGTGATTCTGGGCTGGGTCCAGTGAAACCAGCAGGGTTACTCTAAGTTTGCACCAAATCAGCAGGGCTTATTGCAGTTGTGGTGGATTTACTGCCTGGGGGCTGAGCTGAGATTTTTTTCTTTCAGTTTGGCCTCTCAGGTGCACAAATGCAGCTCTGGCTGCCAGGCTGTGAATCTCTCCTATGCTGATGCAGGCAGAATGGGGTGAACGGATCATCATGGCCCTGGACAGCCAGGTCTTGTTGAAGCCACGCTGCCACCCTGGTGAGCACTGCTCTGGGTTTACACCAGCATCCTATAAGGGGGGGCCTCTCTGTGCAGCCCTGGGCATGTGGTGGCATTTAGCCTATTAGCATTGCTGCAAAGCAATCCCACCCCCAGTGCCCCCCGAGTCCCTGCTGGCACCCTGGGGCTTCAGCTGAGTCAGCAGAGTGGGATGGCACCATGGGGAAAGGAAAATCACTGGCCTTGGGAACAGCATCTCCTTTGTGGCAAAGACTGATTTAATCTCCTTAGCCATCACCTCGATTGTAGAATGAGCAGGATGCTAATTAATTGAGAGGCACTCAAACATGACAGACATTGAGATCCCTCCTGGCTTTAAGCGAAACTCTTTTAGGTTTGGCAGTTTGTAGCTGGCTGCTTTCCTAATGAGTGGTCTGCCTTGCCTCGGGGGCTACAGCCCTGTGGAGGTGTCTCTGTGCTGGTCACCCCACAGCTGCCTCTCTGTGGGCTCTGGCTGGTGCTGGAGTGTCCACACACCGCTGAGATGATGCTACATCTGTGTGCTGCTGGGGAAGCACCCGCATTGGCCTCCCGCTCCTGGCCCTCGGCTGAGGAATCCAGCAGACAGGGGTGGCTGCAACCCACCGGGCGCCTCACCCTGCCTCTCCCCAGCCCCTCTGGCCTGGAGCCCGCCCTTCACCTCTTCCCTGAAAGCCCACAAGCTGATGAAGCCCAGCATGTTAATTGGCTGTGACAGCTCATTTTCCTATCTTGCATTTAGTTATTGATGGGGTACGTGTGACTGGATTCACAGCAAAGGTCAGTGAGCAAGGGGCCAGAGCCCCTTGTTTGGTCCACCCCAGGAAGTGGAATAGGGCTCCAGAAATTCTGCCAGGACCCGCTGTGAACCAGCAGTATGGTCACACAGCCAGCAGCAGCAATGTCAAGAATGATTTTACCCCGGGGATTTGTGACACCCTGCCGTGGGAGGATGTGGAGGCTGGAAGAGAAGTGGGTTTGAATGGATATTGAGCACCCACTGATGAAAACCACTTTTACAGGGCTGTTTGACACAAGGATTGAAGTTAAAGCCTGGGAGGATGCACAAGCCAGGACAGCACCTGGTGTCCAGCCATCCCCAAACTGGTTTGGTAACTTCAACTTTGTTTTGGTCTTGTGCTTCTTCTAGAAGGGATAGAGCTGAAAAAGAGGGAGGACAAGCAGGCAGGGAGGTGCATGGTGGGTTGGTGCTCCCATACATGCACACCAGCAGTGCTCTTGATGGGAAGCTGCTGAAATCTGGTGCCTCCAGTTTGGGCGGGCATGGTAGAGGCTGGAAGGGCAGCAGGCTGGCCACCCAGGGGGGCTGTGTGCAAGGCAGGGGGGCATGTTTGAATCCCCACCATTACCCAAGTGCCTGCACTTTTGTCCTGGCTAAGAGTTGGGTGCCTTGAGAAAGGGATTCTAGAAATGTTGGCTCCTGCTGCCCATCATTAGTGGGTCAGGGTGTCTTGAGTCCTCCCATCTCCAAACAAGCACAGGGAGTTTGATGGAGGCTTTCCAGAGAGGAGCAGCTTCTGAGTGAAGAAGCAAGGAGGGATTGTGAGGGCACACAGAGTGAGTTTTGGTTAAAAGCTCCAAATCCTGGCTGAAGCACTCAAGCATACTGAATGTGCCCTTCCAAGGAGCTGGAGAGCTGAAAGAGGAAAGTTTACAGGCCTCCAGGAGCTATGAGCTGTGGGACAAAGGGCTGAAGACCTGCCTCGGTGGTGGAGAGGGCTGTGTTGCAAAGGGGTGATGCTAAGAGTTAATCTGCTGTCCTTGGACAGTGTGGCACGGTGCCTTTGGCCAGCCCTCTGCCTCTTTCCCCAACCTCTGCCGGGTCCGTGGCCCAAATGCAGTGCAACAAAAGAGCATGTTAGCAAAAAGCAGGACAAAATCGTTAAGATTGATGGATCTCCCCTAGAGCTAGAGGTATTGATCAGCTGCAGGCCAAGGTCAGGGGCAGAGCTGGTGGGGTGCAGGCAAGGGGAGCTGGGTATTTGGTTGCTTGTGTGAAGGCACCCTGGCAGGGAAGCCGGTGCCTGGAAAACCCCAGGTGTGTTCTCTGTGTTCCAGGCTCCCTTCTTTTCATGATTGTGACCCTAAAGAGCCCCCAGCCCTCGGGGCAGAGCTGGCAACACTCCTGCCAGCCACCCCCACCCAAGCACAGGCAATTCACTCCCCACCTGGTTTTGCTCAAGGCTTTGCTGTCTCTTCTGTGTGACAGCCCTTCCTTGGCTCTACTACTCACCCAGGAGCCTGGGCCAAGGCCCAGCCCAGCTCTGGCTCGGATGTGATGATGAGGTTCTGGCAGTTTGGGCAGCTCAAATGAAGCGGGCTTGGCTCACCTGGATCAATCTCTGCCTGCACAAGCAAAGGAGTGCCAAAACCACCCAGGGCTGCTGCAGCCATTTGCAGGACTCCCTGAGAGCCTCCCCCCTGGGAGACATCTGTATCCGCCAGACTTAGGTATGAGCTAGAGCAGCTTATTTTCATGGGGAGCCTGCTGACATGTCCGCTGCAGACAATGGGCATCTGCCACCTTCCAGAGAGAGGTGGTGAGTGACCAGGTGAGTGCACCAGGACTCTGCAGTTTGAACACAGAGGGGAGAACCTAGATCCAGCCTTCTGTAGGGATCAGCAGCATCTTGCTGTCTCAGCGGGAGGATTGCTGGGCTTACCTGAGGCTTGCTTCTTACCTTTCCGATGTTAGAAGCCAAATATAATCTGCTTTAAAAAAATCTGCCCTGCCAGCCTGAGGCCCTCCACACCCCTGGGAAAATGGTCCGTGTTTTGAGACCCAAGTGCCCTCAGCTGCTGGCATGTCCCAGTCTCACCATGAGGTGACCTTGGTGTGTGCTCACGAGGCTCCCTGGTACTAGGCAGGAGTGGGACCTCCTGTCCATCTCCTGGAGGAGCTGCACACAACCAGCCAGTGGAGAGGTGCAGCCCATGCATCCCTGGCCCCTGCGTACCCAAACACAGTTGGTGGTGATTGGGGAACTGTGGAGACTCTGGGAACAGTCTCCCTATTCCATCACCCTCCACTTAAACCATCAAGGCAGCATGCAGTCGGAGAATCTAGCCCTCGGAAATGGCATTATCCTGCTCTCCAGGGGAAGGTAAGGGTGGGCAACTTTGCTCCCTGGCAATGGGTGATGCATAATTGAAATTGCTGATTAATGCTGCCTTTGAGAATGTGCCAGTCTCTGGCCTTGGAGGAAGAGATCCTGCTGTTTCTGCTCTGTCTCATGCCTGTCAGCTTGCTAAATGCATCCACACGCGTGCAGTCACTCGCCAAACAGCTCAGCTCTCCTCTGCTGACAGGTCTGCATTTAAAGCCTGGCTTGGCTCTGAACAGGGGCCGTTGCAGCAGTGGCCTGGCAGGGACAAGCACTGCTGCTGCTGCCTGCTCGTGTGTCTGGGAGGAGGCAGGGAGGAGTGGAGGAGAGATGGGCTGGAGGTTGGCCTGTGGGCCCAAAGGCCTTGGCAGCCTGGCAAGTCACAGAGGGGCTGCGGGTGGGCCCTGAAGGCAAGGGCCTGGGAAATGGCACCTTCAGAAGAGGTGTCTCCTGGTAGTGGGAGAATTCTCTATATGCCATGCCTGTTTCTGCAGCTGTCAGTCTCTCCCAGTGCCTCTCTACATTTTTTGGGGCACCTCTTGTCAAAAGTAACATGTTTGCTGGTGCTGAGACACCTTGACACCACATAAAGCATGCTTTGTTTTGCACCTTTGAGTGCCTTTCTCTGTTTGTCCCTGGTGCAGCTTCAAGGGGCATTGAGGGGGCACACTGCAGCGGGGGTGGGGGCTGTACCCACTTTGGTGCCTGCAAAACCCAAGGGAGATGGGTGAACCCTCCTGTGGTTCCATGTAGTTTGATCAAGGTTCTGGTGCTCCTGGAGGTGGTTTGAGACTTTGAAATGGAGACTCCTGGGTGCTCAGCTCCTTGGAGCCCAGAGCAGCAGAGGGATCGCCTCAGCACCCGTGTTTCCTCCCTGGGGCAAGCCATTCCCAGGGCAGTCAGGGGAGTGTTTGTATCCCCACTCCCTGCCACACGCAGTACCTCATCCCCCTGCTCTGGAAAGCCGAACCCTGTCCCCTCTGCCTGGGGGCAGGAGCGCGAGGGATCCCCGCACCCTCTGCCCACCTCAGGAGAAGCGAGGGCAGATGTTGGAGCAATGCCTGGTTGCATCAGCTCCGCTGGGCTGGTGTGGGAGGAGGAGGGCCTGGCTTTCCACCTTCTGCTCGTATAAGAGTGGGAATATCTCCCTCTGGCTCCTCAGGTCCCCAAAGCGCGGTGCTTAAGCTGAGATGAGAGTTGAGCCGCTCCGTCACAAGTAGAAGGGAGTTCGAGGCAGCACAGTGCCGCATGCAGGCTGCGGGCACACTGAGCTCCAGGGCCAGGTACCTCCCTCTGTAAATCAACTTTGCTGGGCTGTGCTTGGCCAATCAACGCAGCTGATGGACCCAGACCTTGAATTCCAGGCAGAGATGCTTGTGCAGAGGCAGCTTTGGAAACAGCTGACTGCAAAGTCCCTGGGGCTGCCTTGTTCCTGACCCAAGAGTGCACTGAGCCATGGGAATTTTTCTTGGTGTGCTGCTGGGCCTTTTTTTTCCCCCTGGCTTTTGGACAAAATCCTCCTGTCGTCTCCCTGAGGCAGAGGGGCTATGAGCACAGGGAGGAGCAGGGCTCAGAGGAGCAGCTGTCCTATACAACTGGTGGGCAGCTTGAGCAGCAACAGCCAGGAGGACTTGGGGTCTGAATGAACACAGAAAACTGAACGATGCCCAGCCCTGTTAGAGGGAGGGAGATAGGAGAACATCTTGTTAGGGCAGAGCCAGGATGGAAAATTACTGGTAGCCCTGTGTTGGAAGGACAGGAGGCAGCCGGACTGGGGCCCTGGGGGGGGGAAGGGGATGGGACAGAGGACTGGCAGCTTGCCATCCCCCGCAGACACTTTGTGCTGGGTTGGGGAGCAGACTGGTGGGGGAGCACAGGGCACTGCGCATGTCTGCCCTTTGCCAGGACGTGGAGCAATGTGTCTGGTCCCAGGCTCCTGTGCTGGGTTACAGGAAGAGGACTCTGGGCTCCCTGCAGGATTGCATCTTCCCTGGCAGCTTCAGGGAGACGTGTGGTGTTCGGCCAGAGGCCAGCTCCTGCCTGTTGCTGCTGGCAGCCCGAGCCATGCCCAGTGCCAAGTCACAGCCTCCCCTTGTTCTGCAAGAAGCCCAGCGGTTCTGGAGGGACCAACCTGGGGCCTCTGAGCAGCATTTGGGGGATCATTTTGGAGGTGCACAAGGTCTGATTGCCCTGCTGTCATTCTGGCTCTTGATTATTTTGGAGCCAGCAAGCTGTGGTTCTTTCACTGCCCTGTAGGTGCACGGCTGGGGCAGATCACGCCCCCCCATAGGATGGGCAGGCATTGGGGTTGCAGGATGGGGCCCATCACCAACAGCCAGTGCTCCAGCACTCGCTGTCTCAAGCCCAAGCCAGCTCTGTAGCCCCCTTGCTACAGCCATGGCTCCACAGCACACGGTCCCATGCCTGTGGAGTCATCTCTGCACAGGCATGTTCCATTAGACACTGAGCTCATTCCCTCACTGCTTTGCGTACACTGCTGTTTTCTGAGAGATGGCTCCTGGGCATTTTTGGAAAAAGGCCCTTGGGCTATGTCTCACCAACTGCTAATTCTCCTTGTTTCTCTCCCTTTTGAACAGCTTGACCGAAACAGTGCATCAAAGGTCCAGGGCTGAGCAAGGCAGGGCCAGCAGCCACATGCTCCAAACAATATCTTTATTTAAGGACAGCAATAAAAACATCACACGCGCAACCAAGGCTAAATTTAGCTCTGACTCCTCTGCGCATTGTCACTGGACTGCATGTGCCTTGGGATGGTACCTAATCCCCATGAAACCCTTTGATACAGGCACATCAACCGCACTGATCCCCTGCCTGGCCAAAACAGACAGCCAGCACATCCGTCCCAGACTGCTTCTCCTCCTGCCCCCAAACTAGCCCGGTGTGTGTCTTAGGATACACTCTGGAGCTGTCAGCCACGCACCAAACTCTGCCCTGCCTCGCAGCGTCGTTCAGACCTCTGCTTCCCTTGCTGGTCACCTTTATGGTTACTCTCTGCCAGCGGTGCCCATGTGCTCCATCCATCACCAGCTGTTTTCCACCGGACGGGTCCTCATGGTGCCACCAGCACAGGGTGCTGCTGTGGAATGGGTAGGCAAGGGGTGCAGAGCTACCTGCAATGGGGTTAGGGGATCCCAGCTGACCTGTACCAGGTCAAGGTGGTGCCATGATCCTTGCAACAGGAGCTTTGGGGAAGAACAAGGCTGGGCTGGAGCATTTTTGTTAGAGTTTCATGGCCTTTATGCTCTTTCATGAAATCTCTCCTGGTTTCTTCCACAGATGGGGGAAACGAAAGGTTCCAGGGCCTTATGTCCTGACACCTCCTCTCTGCCAGCAGCAGCATCACTGGGTTCAGTAGTTCTGGCCCTTCTGCCTCTCCACTTGCAGGCGTGACTGCTGAGGCAGCTCCAATGCTGGGGATCCTGGCTGGAAGGACAGCCCATTGCTCTCAAGCGGATCTGGTTCAAGAGAGGTGACTCTTGGAAATACGCTGTTGGGAGCTGAACTTTCACTGGAGTTTTGCTCTGGAGCCCCAGCAGCATTCCCATCTCAGGTCCCATTTCCCCATCTGCCTGCCCTGTTCTCTGCCTCACCACACTCATGAAGCCTCTGTAAGGCTACCTATGGCTAAGGCTTGTGAGCCTGGCAGCCCCTGCCCAGGCCCACCACTCTGTGCCTCAGTTTTCCTACCAACAAATCCTGCAAGACCTACATGGAGATACATAAAGGCTTCACTTGGATTTTTCTGGCTTGCAGTGACTTGACAGCACCTCTCGTACTTGCCATGCCGCTACTGGCATTGACAGCTGTGGAAAATTACTGAGCCTGTGTCCACACCACCCAACTGCTTTGGTATGTGTGGCAGCACAGAAAAGAAGGGAATATGGCCCCAGCCCCAGAAGACCATAGCAAAGCCCAGTCAGGAGACACCAAGGGGTTCAGCTGCAGCAGCACTTGGTAGATACTGCTCTCTGAGCGGGCCCTAGGTGCTGGGGAACATTCGCTGTGCTCGACATATCCCTAACAAGATCCCCCTTTTTTGGTGCAAGGGACACAAGATCTCTCAGACAGCTGTGGCCCAACTTCAACATAATCACCGACATCTCCAGGCAGAGGGCTCCTCGGGTCCTTGGGAAGTGCCAGTGCCACAGCAGCACCTCAAAATGAGTATCAGGGTGTGTGACTAAAGGCTAGGAGATGACACAAGTCTGCGAGCAGCATCCCCAAAGTACCAGCAAGGTTCTGGGGAGTCTGGGGATACAACCTCCCTGATGCCATCTCTGGAGCCAGAGCTCTGTTCAACTGGCTTAGTGTCATACGGCTGAGCTAAAAGCACGGGGAAAGCTACATGGAAAATGCTACACTGAGCTGCGTTAAAAGTGCAGTGAAAAATAATATGGAAAAAAACATGCTGTAAAGCTCCCTCGCTTCCCTTCACACAATTCAGGGTGCAGATGGCCTCGTGTGCAGGCAATTTCGGAACCCCCCCATGGCATCACACCCCAGTCCCTCCAGCTTAGAGCACAGGCAGGTTGTGCTCTCCTCAAGTCTGATTAATTGTGCAATTATTTCAGCCACATGGTCCTGCTCCTTTGGCAAGGTAGCCATCTAAAAGCTGTTATTTGATAAAGTGGGAATTCATGCAGAGAAGATAAATCCCCAGTGTGAAAAATAATTTATTCCTGTAAAAATCCCTGGCAATTGGAGGAGGAGGAGGTTTAAATTTGAACAATGTCAGGAAGATATGAATCCAACCCTATCTCATCCCTGACCAGTTCAGAGGAAAACTCTTGGCTGCTGAACCCGCAGAAGAGGGTGTAAGGCAGCCCTGAAGGCAGGGAAGATCTGACCCCGTTGAAGTGCTGGGCTGGCTCCTGGTTGAGAGATGTGCTCTCTGTGCTCCTTGACATCCCAGTGTGGATTAAGAGATCTGGGTGACTCAGCGGGGAGAGGCTGAAATCAGCTGAAAACTGGTTGCCATGCAAAAAGCCTGGGATAAGCTGTTAAAACAGATGTACCAAGGATGGAGATGAATGTCTGATAGATACTCCTCCAGCACCTCAACAGACGTTTTTAGGATGAGCTGCCTGCACCCCATGGCCCAGCAGTGAAGGGTGCTGTGAAGCACAGGGTTATGTTGACCACCCTGGCTGGCTGAAGGGACATGGGTCTGGAGTCTGGGGTCTGGGATTCCTGGTTCAACCCAGATGCTAAGAGCAGCCTGTGGGCACTCACTGCCATCCTGAGAATTCAGGGTTGGGGGCAAACCTGGATCTCTGGATGAGGGTGGTGCTATCAAGACCTTGGATGAAGACCCTGAGGTGCCAGCACTGCTCCCAAGGCCCATGGTTGGTGGTTACAGGGACTGTAATCCCTTTCCTGGGCCAGCCTAGGTCTGCTGCTGGTTGGTCCCTAGGACCTCCAGGTTCTCTCTGAGATCCCAGCACCCAAATCCCAAGAGCTCTTGCAGCTCTTCCATGGACTCCTTGTGGTGTAGGAGAACCTGAGCCTCATGCATCCTACAAGAAACCTTGGCTTTCCCATGCTGACAAGTAAATAGCACTGAAACACAGAATGAAGTAGCGGCAGGCCCTGTCTCATGCACACCATCTATGCAATGGAGAGATGACATCTTTTACCTGGAATCTCCAGGCAGAAATGCTCAGCAGGAAAGAGGAGTGAGTGATAGCCTGGACACCAGACCAGCCTTGCCTCTGTGGAGCAGCCCAAGTCCTCCCAGGTGAGCATCACATGGGGCCGGGTTTGACGGGGAACTGAGCCCATGGAGGGGAGGTGATGGGGTCCTCTGCAGTTTCCCCATGGGGATGTTTTGGTAAGGGCCCATTTTGAATGGCATTTCCTGCGCAGTTGCCTCCAGCAATTCGGGAGTGGAGGCTGTTACATCTCTAGCTGTGGAAAAAAAAATAATTAAATTGATACCAAGGAAGTACAGAGGAAGGAACACTGGCAGGATGGGCTTGCCTAACTCAGACGCAAGTGGTGACCAGCCCTTGCTTTAGGGACAGGCTGGGGCCCTCTGTCCTTGCTGGTCCAGCTGTCCCAATTCAGGACACAGTGTTGCTTTATACCCTGCCACCCTGGGAGCCCCTGACTCCTTTAGAAACCTGGGCACCATTACAAGGGTGCTGGGCAAACCTCCACAGACTAGCTGCCTTGCAGAGTTGGTGGCCCCTGATGATGGCAGGATCACAGCCAGGACAGAGGGACATACCACCAGAATCCATGCTTCACACAGAAGATGAGTGTGGGACTGGGCCTCTCTAATACGTGGGGTCATCACTACCACAGTCATGGCCTCTACTTCTGGGTGATCCTTCAGAAACCATGGCTATCACCAACCTTACTCCCTGACACCCCCAGACCATTGTGGCCTTGCTGTGGGGACCCTCATTGCACAGGTCCTCCTTATCCTGGGACCACCTGGCCCCCTTGATCATGACGATCCTGTGCTCAGGGGAACCTGCACCTTATGCTCCAGAGGACCCCCAGATCCCTTGTCATCCTTATTCTTGTTCCTGGATACTCCCATGTGCTTTGGCCTTTATGGCCTCACTCCCCCGGGCTTCTTAGACCCCTTGGCTGTAGTGGCTCTGTTTCAGGTATCCCTGTTGCACAGGTCCCCTCTTGTCCCAGGATCCTTCCCAGGCACCTTGATCATCACCATCCCCTGCTCTTGGGGACCCCCCAGGCCTCTTGGCCCCATACCTGGGACTCACCAAGTCTCCCATGGTCCCCTGCTCCTGGGATCCCACAACCACAGGGACCACCTGGACCTATGGGCTATTGTGGTCCAGCTCTGGGACCTCCATGGTTCCATACAGGACGATGTGTGCCACCCCCACTGGCAGTGCCCGATCTCCTGTGTAACCCTCTCACTGCTCCACCTCCAGTGTAGCTCCCCATCGCTCAGTCTCCCATGTCACCCCCCATCGCTCCATCTCCCGTGTTGCCCCCCATCGCTCCCTCTCCCGTGTATCCTCCCCCACCACTCTGTAGAATCATAGAATGGTTTGGGTTGGAAGGAAACTTAAAGATCATCTAGATCCAACCCCCTTGCCATGGGCAGGGACACCTCCCACTAGAGCAGGTTGCTCAAAGCCCCCGGCCTGGCTATAGCCCCCTGGCCTCTCCTATAGGCTCCCTTCAGATATTGAAAGCCTGTTATAAGGTCTCCCTGGAGCCTTCTCTTCTTCACACTGAACAACCCCAACTCTCTCAGTCTGTCTTCATAGCGGAGGTGCTCCATCCCTTGGATCATCTTCATGGCCCTCTGCTGGACCTGTTCCAACAGATCCATGTCCTTCCTGTGTTGAGGACTCCAGAGCTGGATACAGTACTCCAGGTGGGGTCTCACGAGTGCAGAGTAGAGGGGTAGAATCACCTCCCGTGTCATGATGGCCAAACTTCTCTTGATGCAGCCGAGGACACGGTTGGCTCTCTGGGCTGCCAGCACGCACTGCCGGGTCATGTTGAGCTTCTCATCCACCAACACCCCCAAGTCCTTCTCTTCAGGGCTGCTTTCCAGCCATTCTCTGCCCAACCTGTA
>JAOTQQ010000071.1:27783871-27807898 GCA_026546715.1 Gallinago undulata
ACTCCAAGACACTCTGAAGTTTGAGTTAAATTTCTAATTTTTCACCTAACTTGTGCTTTAAAATTAAGTCTTGTCCTTCAGTCAGCCTTGTACACACAAATTCTACATATACTCAATTCACACCCATAAAATATCTTTCCTTCATTTTAGAATTACACAATATAATGTGTATATAAAATGAAGCAATTTGTTTAAATAACAGATTTGTGTTAAGTCAGGTACATCTGTGAATGCACCCAGAACATGGGTCCTTAAGTCTGCTTGGTTATACAAAAAACACTTTTGTGTGTGCTTTTTCTAATATTAGGACAAATAGGGCTCATTTGATATTCCTAACAGTGATCTCTCAAACAGTTATATTGCACCTAATTTCATCATCCCTTGTGAAACTATAAAGAATATCCCTTACAAAACTATGGCTCAAATATTAGCTACACTGGGAGGGATTAATTGAAGACTCTGAAAAGCTTGTATGTCCCCTGAAGAGAGCTTTTCGTATTTGGAAAAAGGCTCTAATGATTTAGCTCTTCTGTTCTTAAGTCATGGTCTGACCTTCAACATTAATAGTCAGGGCAGACACCATGTGGGTTGAGATCTTAATTTCTCTCCACCCTCCACCTTGATGCTCAAGAGAAGGATCCTTAGAGAAAGGGAGAACCCACAGGGAGTGAGTTACCCAACTGTGTATTACTGAGCTGAGACAAGGTAACTTCTTGGGCTAAGAGCCATGTAACATTAAACAATTAACAGTGCAACATTAAACAATTTCCAGTTTAAACAATCTTTCCATAAGAAAGCAGCTCTGTGAGGAAATTTAGAGGAAGTTAAATGTAACATGTGATGCAAATAATAGCATGCAATAAGATGGAAGGTTGCCATTTTACTGTAGCTTCTCTGCACATCTTATGCTGTCACTTAAATCCCTTTCTAAAAGGCAGAAGGGATAAGGAAACATATGTTAGTGTAGTTTGAAAATGTAAATGATTCAACATAAGTCATAAGCGTGAATATATATGCTTTGTGGAAGTTTAGTGTTTGGAGATTTTTTTTTTGTTTTAATTTGTCAGTCTTAAAACTTAACTACTATTTTGTCCTTTCTTTGGCATCTTGTATTTGCTGCATGTAAGCTTCAGGTCAGCCTGTAGCTTGCACTTGAATATTTCATAATTACCTAAATTTGAGTCATTGTTCAGTAACTACTTATTGATGTAGAATAATAAAAGGTAGTGGAGCTTGCAAAAGTTTGTCTCAGGAAAAAAAGAAGAAAAGCAATGTCATCTTGCCCATTCTGCAGAAGCTAAGGATATGCTTTTGTATTGAGGATAGTCAGGTGTCTTTACATTCATGTGTATACATACACACACATACTTTTATGTACTTTGTATACTAGGTGGAAAATGTATGGACTTGTGTTCAAAAGGATGCATTTTATATAGTTAATCATTTTTATTGTATTATTAATAAAGAAGTAATATATATTTTTTAAAAGAGTGAAAATGAGAACTGATTGACATCGTGAGTGTAGTCAGGCAGAAGAGTTTGTATTGGGGGTTTTCATTGCAGGCATTAAGGGATGGATTCTTGGATTCCTCCTGCCATATTTCAGATGGTAATAAAGAAATAGACAGGAACTGTTCACATGTCTTCTATGTTCAGAGCTGGCCACTTCTGTTCAGCCCAATTTAGTACATTTACTGTATCTTGACAATTCCTGCTACGGGATTATTGTCCTTAGCTGTTTAGAGTAGCTTAGATGGAGTCAGGGAGAGAACAGGGGAATTTTAGTGTCCCTTCTTTCAGGGTGTTGTGTCTGCAGCAGAAATCCTGAGATGAGGACTAGCTTCATTGGGCAACTGCTCTTCTTACCTACACATGTAAGTCTGCGTTACATATGATATTCCAGTAGTTTTCTTTATCTTGTTCTTCATTCTTGTTTTAGCTGAGGGATATCCTGACAGTAGTTTGCTAATGCTATTCTGAAAGTGTATATTCTGAAGTAATGTACAGCAGTTAGACTATATGACAGGAATCCTCCAAATGCAAAAATCATGAAGTGTCTGCTAAGACATTTTGCATGTTCCTGTATACAATGCTGTTGTCACAGGGCTTCTCCATTGTTAATCTATTCTAATATGTAAAATATGTATTTAAAGACTGTTAGATTTTAATAGGCTGAGTTTTCTTTGATCTCTACCATTTCTATTTGTTAGATTGCATTTACTGTTGTCCTGATATCTTTTGTAAATATATATATATATTTAACACAATGTTTGTTCCACCTGTTCTAGGCTATTTGATATTAGAGTGTAGCACTAGCAGTTAGATATTTTTCAGGTTTGACCACTGTCTTGGAGCATGGTGGTAGACTTGTAAGATTCAAGCATCTTCTAGTGAGGAGCATAAATTTCTGTTTGCCTGGTACTAGCAGTGGACAAGAAAGTGGGTGGCAGTTTCTTGTTAGGTGAAATACGTGTAAAGATATATCTTGACAGAAAGTAGTTAATATTACAGGTGATACTTGTTATGAAAACTAAGGGTTTGGGTTTGGCTACTAGTAAAGAAAAGGATTTGTTCTTGATCACATTCTCTTTTTAAGTAAAATCAATTCTGAAACCATTTTTCATTCACAGATCACTGTTATGCTGTAAAATTCAGCTGAGTTACTAGGTCACAACAGCACTGCAATATTGAGGATTTTTCAATACTTCAGCTGTGACAGCAAACAGAAAGCACTGGAGCCTGGTGATATGACAGGTCATGTGTTGTCAGTGAAAACCTTGTCTTGAGGCAGGATAATATGCGTGACCTCCCCAGTAAAAATACATCATTCAATAAGAGCAGAACCTGGAGAACTGTGCGGACAGCACTAACACCAAGAGACACAATTTGTAGTACTTGGTCCAGAAGAAGAATAAGATGTTGTAGCAGTCTCTAGCCAGTCACATCTGGTGGTCCAAAGCTGCCCAGGAGAATGAAATGCTCCACTCTTGTCTGTTCCTGAGACTTGGTTGCCATGGTCACAGCTTTAGAGAGATAAAGACTTTCTTTTCCTGTATTTTGTATGTATAGTAGGGGGTCATAGCAGTGGTATTGCTGCTACATCGAAAACCCTATCTTTTCCCTTTCATCCATTGTTATGTTATGCTCCCCTATCAAAAGCTTTTGGGCTCATTTATGTTGAATAATGCTTCAGGTTTGAGAGGTGTCTTTATTTCTGTCCGTTTTTCCTGTATTCCCATGTACAGGTTGTGTCTTTTCTTGGTCTCTTTATTTGTTAAAATCGGAGGCAACGTATTCTTAACAAATAACTGTTTCTGGAACAATAAGCACCATGCCCCAGTGTTCTTTTGACTGTTTGCAGGGGTTGGAATATCTTTGACACATGCACAGGTTTCTCCATCCTTCCCCTCAACACATCCCATTTGTTTCTCTTAAAGGTATAGTCAGCAATCACAGAATACTGATACCTTCCTTTATTTTTGTCTCTGCCACCTACTCGCTCTGCAAATGACTATTTTGGGCTCTTCTGAAGTCTAAAGTACACTGGATAAAACAAATTCTTTGTCATACTTCTATGATCACCTGCCGTCTTCTATCACACTCATTTTCCTATGCACTTTGTGCTCTTTTATTGAAGCTCTGGGTGTATACAGAAATCTGAACGTGCATATACTTAAATAGATCTGTGGTGAAGAAGTTCATACAAGCAAGCATCTTTTTAAGAAAGCCATTTTCTAGAAGGTCCCACTGATAAGGAATTTCAGATAGCTGTTATGAATGATATATTAATGATTTGAAGATGGAACTCTTAATTTTTGAAATGGATTTTATGGTATCATAGGGTTCTGTTAGAGACTAAGCTGGTTGTCCAGGATACTATTTTCTATTAAATATTCTTGTCTATATGCTTTAAAGAAAAAAAAAATTCTCTACGTGAGAGGCTGAGTCATATTTCTTGCCTAGTATGAACCCAGAATGGATTTTTTTCGGTTGATAAGAAGTTAATTTCTCTTCTCCAAACCACACATCCAAAATAGTATACTTGCTATGGCATGGTCCTGACACTGACACTTAGATTTTGGTTGGGAGCAGAAGAGCTCAGCAACCCAACAATGTGTTCTGTTTTTTCTCACTTTGCATCCATAATTCTATGGAAGTAGAAGCATATCTGTCAGCAGTTGAAAATAAGATATTTTTATATGTTTTAACATACACATATGCATACTGATTTGTGTTCATGTACATCAAGACTGCCTGTTTACTCCATTCAGGCTGTGGTCTTCAAAGGTGAAATGCTGCTGTTCCCATCTGTAATGTCTACCTCCTCTTCAGTTTCTTGCAATTAAAAATTTTTCCTTCATTCAAAAGTTGAAAACGTGGGAAGTTGTTGCCAGGGAGGAAGCTCTGATGTATGGAAAATAATGCAGGTCTTAAGTACATTTTCATTTTTATCCTCTTATATGAGTATATACACGGAGGAATAAAGTCAGGCAACTCATCTTGGGTTTTGTTGGAAATATGGTTTTATCCTCTCTTGCCATTGTGGTAGTCTTGCCTTAGATAATAGAATACAATCATTTATTTATCTGAGATTATTCCCCAGAATAGTCTGGCTCTTAGGGATGGCTGTTTGTGAAGCACTCATAGATGCATCTGGAGCTAACAAAATATGTTTTTAATTTTTGAAGCTCTGTCTAATGCTAAAGAGTATGTATCATCAGGTCTGTGCTCCCCAAAATCTGTGATTTATTAAAAATTTATTCTAATCTCTGCCTTAGTTCCTTGCCTATAAAAATAACATGACACCTGGTAATTTCATATGATGTGATATTATGATAATAGCCTTTCTGGAACACTTGAGTACTTTAGTGATTAGCACAGACAAAAGGGATACAGAAAACAAGGATGGATGCATGTGTGCGTATACGTACAAATATTCCCTGCATAGTGGGCTTGCTGCAGAAGGTAGAAGAGAAAGCTTAGCCTTTCACACAGAACGATAAGGGAGAGCAACTACTTCCTTCATGACTTCTGTTTATCTTTTGCTCTGAATGACGCAGGGAGTTCTGGGGGGAAACAGGACATGCTTATAGCTGGAAAGACTACATTGCATATATAAAGAGGTCAAAACAGCATTAGCTGAGCAACTGTATTCTTTCCTAAATTTATGAACACTGTAATGCTTTTAAGAATGTATGTTTACTTGCATGACTATATGTAGTTGTATAATCTTTCTTTGTAGGCATCTATTAGTATAGTTTTTGTCTTCCTGAAATCTTGAAATGTTGCACTGTTGGGAACTTTGTAGCCAGTGTTGTTTTGAAGTGTTTGTAGACAGTGCAACTGTAAAGATCTTTAGGCAACTGGGTTTTGTTGCAGTAAATATTCAGTTTTGTAATGATTCCTGGCGCTGGCAGCAAGTCCTGGGAAGGGTTGAAGAAAATGGCATATCAAAAACAACTGGGGCTGATATTTTCAGTGTGATATTATAGTAATCCATGGTATTCAGTTCCTTTTGTAGGGGACAAAGTATCGGTTGCATCACTTTCTTCTGGTCTGAATTCAAAGATTCTTGGCATGTAAGCAACAGAGGCGATACCACAGTGAACACAAATAGATGAGTTTCAGAGAAATAATTTCAGATAAAGAGATTTTATACACACAAACACTTAACATATGAGATCCCTCAGTCCCAGTCCAATATTTTTAGCAGGTGTTACTGATAGAACTTCAATGTTACACTTTCTTTCTGGTAGCAGTGAAAGGGAAAATTCATGTTGTATTACTTGAGGCTACAAAGAATTCAAACTTAAGGGGAAAAAAACGTTTCAAGTTAAAGCAGATATTTAATACTTTTTAAATCCTTCACATATCTTATCTCTGATATTTATAGTGAACATGCCATTTCAGCAAATTTTTATGAGTTTAATTCCTGTAGGAAATATGTAGTATGTAATAGGAGCTCATTTCAAATATGTATAAGCTCAGTTAGTTATCTCTAACTTGAGTTATACATTAAGTACTGGTACTAAAATTAGTATTAAATAAAATTATTACTAAAATAATATAATTGGGTATAATAGCTAAAGGAACTGGGTTGCCTAGACCCACGCAATAGTCTCTGAAACACTGTGTTTCTGACTACTAAGCTACATGTAATATGTATATTCAGTTATTTAAAAAGTGTCAGAGGTAAAGAAGGGTTTTCGGAATGGAAGGAAAAAAATTAGCTTTCTCTTGCTATTTGTAATCTAGAACACTAGAGGACAGCACTAAAATATTACATAAATGTGTTATTGTTTACACTGTTAATGATATAGATGCTCTGAGGGCTTTGTGAGAAGAAAACAAATGTCACTTCTGAACAGAGTTAGGGCAAGTGATACTATTTTGAATTTTCTTTGCTCCTTTTGAAAATACACCTGACATCACACATTATACGAGATATCTCAAGTTTCCTGTGGTATGAATCCAAGGTATTTGTTGCAGTGATTTCTTAAGAAATTAGGCTCTTTTTTCTTTTTAGCATAGCGATGCTATAGAACAGGATCTTGTGTAAAATTACAATTTTAAGGTCCAGAAATGAGGAATTAGTTGGTTCATCTGTAAGCATTTTGTGACTTACCTGCTCACATGAAATATGTTAATAATATGATATTTTGCTAAAGTATGAAATCTTGTAGTTCTTTGAAAAAGTTACTACTTCTGTTGTATTTCTCTAGGCACACTGGAAAGACATGAAACAGGTGAAACAGCAAAAGCAATTCTTACTTCCATTGAAGATTCAGAATACTTAGTGACAGATGCTCAACTTCATGTACCTGAAGAGCCAAAAAGAAATAAAAATACTGGATACAAACCCACTAGCTCTTATAAGCATGGCATGGTCTCTTACAACCTTCCTCATACAGAAAAGTCTTCAGATAAGGTAAGAATGAAGAGTAGAGTGTTTTTTAAGAGCTGTGATCCAAATTCTTTATAAATTCACCTTCACCGATGTGTAGTCCTGTATAAGTGGCATGGAGGCTTGGTTTTAGGTTTATAAATTCTTGTTCCAAGTGGCTCGTTTTTTATGCCTTCAATTCCATTTCACAGAAGAAATGGGGAGGATAGGGGGAATGCCTTATGTAAAGTCACCAGTAGATCATTGCAGAAGGATTTTCTCAGAGACTTAACACCCAGAGTTAGACCCTATTTCCTTATGCCTCTGGCTCGTGACTGCACTTATTAGCAGTACCCTCAGAACAATTGAACTCACCAGCTTGGATGTCTGTGACTCGAGTAAAAGCACATCATGGCAAAATACTACTTGCTTTTCCATAACTGCTTTTGTATGAAACCACAGATTCCTGTCGTCATTCAATGCTGGTTTTTGTTTACATCATCACAGAATGCAGTGTGTGTTACACTTAAATTAGTGTGATTAAATTTGGTACCTTATAGGTTGAAAAGAAAACGGCGGAGTTTCATGTGAGACACTGTGCTACAAATAAGCATAATGGTCTTCAGGAGAGATTTGGCCAGACACTGTACTTAGCTTTATCTAACAGTATTTTTTACAGAAGTGGTTAAACCAAATAATTGTGACTGATGGAAAAGATGGGCTCTTTCTTTTTGTTTTGAAAAAATAAAAGAAGGAAATACCGTAGTGAAACTTTTGGTAATGTGCTGTTAAAGCTGAGAAAAAGAATACAGAGACACCCTATAATGAGAAGCAAGGTTGTTTGTGGCCTAGGTACATCTATATTTTATTAGTGATTTGTAGATATTTTAAAAGGCTGAATGTAAAACCAATTACTAAAACTATCTCAAATTTAATACAATCCAAAATTCAATGTGGTAGGTATTACTTTATTCAGGTTGGAAGATAACAGTAGATATATTTTCCTGAAAATCTTGCTTGTGAATCAGGAGTGAATATATTCACTAAGCTCCTGGTATGAGTGTATCTTAAGAATAGGGCCTCTATGTTTGTTGCTTGTGTTTACCGCCTTTTAAGTAATGAGTTTGAGGAATTCCATTCCCTGCAATAAAAAGAAGTCATGTCTGCTATTCCTCAACCATGTATATAGATAAAAAAATATCTTCACACAATGTTGTGGAAGGTGAAAAATGCTTTCCTTCAATTCACACGTGGAAGCAGCCTTCAGAATGGTCTCTGGCGTTTTTCTGGCTTTATTATTTTAAGTGAAATATTGGGTATTCCAAAATTCTCTCGGTTAAAGTACAACTTAATCCAAATCCTCATTATTGAATTTTCTTTTCTGCTCTTTACCTACCAATTTACATATAACTTTGAGTTTATAATTATTTTTGTTTAATTCTTAATATTTATTGTTGACCTTTTACTAACCTTAGTCTGATTTCTCAAGTTCTTTTTGATGTCGTTTTCTGAAAAGTCTTATTAGAGTGTAATCCTGCTGAGCGTGTTGCAGGGCAGATGGTGCACTAGTTGGCCATTGACACAGAATCTGATCTCACTGTTAGTTTATTAAAAGGAATAATGTCTTTCCTTATGAAAGAGGAACAATAGAAAAAGTTACAGTAGTTGTCC
Source organism: Gallinago undulata (assembly GCA_026546715.1). Classification (NCBI taxonomy): domain Eukaryota; kingdom Metazoa; phylum Chordata; class Aves; order Charadriiformes; family Scolopacidae; genus Gallinago; species Gallinago undulata. The sequence continues at coordinate 27,792,426 of JAOTQQ010000071.1, forward strand.
TTGAAGTGTAGTTTTGGTCATACATATTAAACTGAAAATTGCATCGATTTAGTGAAGTGGCTTGAAAGAAAATGTGTTGCTCTTGGAATAAGGGAAAATAGGTTTTGGTAAATTTTAAAGTGTGGAGTTTAACATGCCTTGGGGATTATCATGATCTAAAATTGGAAGTAATATCACAATAGGTGGCAGTGGAGTTGTAATAATAATTTGTAGTGCTTGATCGGGCATACATCTCAGCTGCTCAGATTTCTCAATAAAATATTCCATTTTCTTGTTCAAACTTCGTTCATTAATTATCTTGTCCCAATGAAAACTTTTCATTGAAAGAATATTATTGATGTCCCTTAGACTTCCCTATGACTGTCAAAATACCTTTGGTGATTTTTTTTCATTTTACCTTCTTTCTGTTATTATAGTATGTGATTTTAGTCTAATTTTGTAACAAATGAAGTTCTCTACGTAAGAAACCAGTTCTTATTCATCAAAAATGTTACCCATCACATCCAGCACTTCTTCCCACCGGTATACCAATTAGAACAGGTTTTGTAGAATGGTGTGGGAGATGCTGGAAGCTAAATGTATAGGGTGTAGCTGAACCTGGGAAGAATATAGCTTCTGCTATTCCAGAAGCCCAATGTGGGCTACACAAAAGGAGCGTGGAGCTCCGTGGCTGCTTTCAACCTGTTTTTGTTACTGTTGAAATGAGTGCTTGTTGTGAAGTCTGCTGTTTTTCTTACTTCTTATGCAGGAAACTTTTTTCTTAGGTTTTTCAAAAAGTGTTGTATTGATTCTTTTGAGACATTGTGTTTTAGCATCTTGAAATACTTTCCTGAAGTCCAGATCCCATGAAATTAGTGAGAGTTCTGTGGATATTAGTTCAATATTTCATACTCTACTAATAAGCATATAATGACCACACAGATGAAACTATTGTGAAACTTTAAGATTATCAAAAGGTTTTAATATTCATGTGCACAATGATTATTTCTTCATCAATTTGCTTATTTGGCAAATATTTTATTCTAAATTTAACAACACACTAAAATGTTAATAACATGAATATTAAAATTAATGCAGTCAATTTTAGCTTCTTAGTTAAGAATTCAACTTCTCAAGATTTATGTAACAGAAAAAATGGGGGGTAGTTATTCAGTTCTGTTCATATTACCCTCATGAAAAAATGGGGGGTAGTTAATCAGCCCTGTTCATATTACCCTCATGAGTGATCATTATTTTGTACAATGAGATTGATCCACATGAAGATCACAAGAGTCTGCTTTTTTCTTAATATTTGTGTTGGTTTATCATTAATATTATATTTAAGACAAAGTAACTCTTTACTCCATCCTAAGGAGAAGGAAGAAAAATATCCTCACACTGCAGTCCAACTTCAAAGGCTTTCTTTCAAAACATTTGTCATCATGTAAATCACAGATACAAAAGCAGAATGCTTTGATTTCATGGTGTTTTGACCATTTTAATTCTTTTATTGTGCTGCACGTGCCAGTGGGAGTACCAATAACAGATGAGTGTGACAAATGCAGTTAACACAAGATCCATATTAATGTTGTCAAATCCCCCTGATATATTTAAACAGATTTTAATTATTTTCAATGTCGAAAGACCCAAAATATATAGCTTAATAGTTCTTCAAGAAAGCTTTACTTAATATGTGAATGTAAAACCTCTCATAAAAATAAAACTTTTATATTGGCCTTAGTCATTGACATAGGGTATTCATCAAGTCAGCAATTTGTGTGGCAAAGTGCCATTTGAATAGTGTATTGTTAGAATACTTATGGTCCACTTGACAAGGGCTCTTGCTGTAAATAGTGCAATTTGACTCCAGCTGTTAAAGAGTGGCTTTGACAGCAGCCAAATAGAATGGAGATGCTTTACTGCACCGCAGAAAAATCAATATTGGGTTCTTGTTCATAGTAACCTGTTTTTCTTTTTTTTTTTTTTTTGCAGATTTATACACAACTATCTAGAGTTCATTTGTGGAAGTTTAAGTATTATTTTAAAAGAGGGTCTGTTTGATTTTCAGAATAATGTTGGTGATGCTTGTGTTTAGTTAAAAAAAAAAAGACAGGACAGTACTTTGTGGATATACATAAACAATGTGGTAATGCAGCATTATTTCAACTCTCAGCTTATAGGGATGGATATTAGGATGTGGGTGCATAAGTTATGTAACTAATGACAAAACCCAGTCTTTTCTTTCTCTCTGCTTTTTTTTTTTCCTTTTTTGTAGTGCTACTGTAGTATCCCTGTCAATTTTCGAAGCATAGGGTTTTTTAAAGCAGATTTCTTTGTTGTTCTCTCTGTAACAACCCCCACAGATGTTGACAATCTGTAGTGCCATTGTAGATTTTCCTGAAGCATAGTCTTGCTGGTGCTGAACAGTTTTCCAGCAGTATTCAGTGACACAAGGTTGCTATGATACCTGGCCAGTAGCAATAGGTATTGAATCACTGGTCTTAATTACAATAGACTACACACTAGATTGTGTGCTTATGGTGTTTATATGGAACTAGCTCTCATTATACCTTTAAATCATAGTTATATTTGAAAATTGGAGGTGTGTGAAAAGCTGTTTCTAAAAGAAAAATTAAAATGCTTCAGTGTGTCATATGAAGATTTAATTGATGCACCTAAAAACCTGAGTACGTCTGGGAATAGTTTGCCTGATGATCCAGAAACCTTTCATGTTATAAAGTTTCCTAGCTTTTCAGATTAAATAATTTGGATATAAATCTGTGTTTATCATGTACTGATATTTCCAGTGATTTCAGTAATGTAATTAGAACTTTTTCTGGGTACAAATATTGGAGGAAGAGCAGCTTCTAAAATTTGTGCAATAATTGCTAAACCTTGGACTGCTGAATTATACTACTGAAGATCTAAACCAGAAAAGGAAATTTTTAGTCTGTATAAGACAAAGAAGACAGAAGGGAGGGGGAAGGTATTTTTCTTTATATGAACTTTTCTAGGACAGTTGGGTATATTTATTGCTTCATCTATTAACTTGAAAATTAAGTAATGACAAAAATTACTTTTCTTTGAGCATTAATGTATGGGGCAGAAAGTGGAGTCAGAATATCTAAATACAGGTTTACACAAGATCTGTAAAAATTCATTTTGCTTTATGCTGTTATTAGAAATAATTATGACCGGAGTAGTTAAGTTACTATAACACTTGTAATTGTGTTTTGAATAGTTTAAATTGGCATATCTAGTATGGTTTAAAGAACTATATATTCACTTACGTAGTAGCATACATATTTTGCTCTAAACAAACCATCTAGAGCCAAGATTCTTCTGAAACACAGGTATTTTCTTAGTAGGAAAGCCAGAATTTGTCTTTTTATAGTTGTTTAAGACAAGGAACAAAAATGTACAGAAACTATAAATAATAAAAGAAGTACTGTTATGTTGCTGCACAGAGTAAGTAAAAGACAAATGAAGACTGTAGGACAATAGCAGTTGTTTGTTTTAGTATAGTAAAGGATGCAATTTAAAAATAAAATTGTTATAGAAAGCATGGGAAGTCACTGCTAGCTAAATCATACTAATGGAGAAATTGATAGAAAAATGGGAATAAGTTACAAGCACAATTGCCGAAAAATACTTATCAACTAGAAAATCAGGAGTGCTACCATAAACAATGGTACACTAGACATGGATTCTTTTTCTTTCCTTTTGTAATATTTAAGGTAGCATTCATGAGGATTTACAGATCCTGATCATTTGTATTAAGTGGATTATTAAGAACAAAGCAAAACAGAAAATAGTAGAACACTTCTCTTTACAATTGTTAACCTTTTATGATGTTCCTGCCAGGGCATTTCTATTTTTTTTTACTCATGTTCAGGAGCTATATTAAAGTGGAACAGGAAAATGAGTGAAGAAACAGAGGGATGTGTGTATATATTTGTCTTCATTACACCCCCTACCTTCCCCTCCCCATAACTCATATGCAAAGCATTTTAGTACTACTTTTCCAGTGAAATTCCACAATTAAGTATTTTTTCAAGGGAACAAGGTAACAGCATAACTTTAGACTTATGAGACTAAATTGTTACCAGTTAAAAGGCGTCATGGTCCTGAGGGAGATTGATAGCTTGGATCATGTGTCAACTTTGCTAAAAGTCGCTGCAGTTTTCTGATTTGGTCAAACAATTCAAGAAATTGTTGATTTGGTTTTTCTTTCTATTGATTTGCTCTCATTTTGCTTTGAGGTAAAAGCTGCCATTGTGATATTGCAGGACACTTTACTCTTGCAGATGTGTATAGTAAGTAACATGGGCTGACAGAAATCAGAGAATACGCCTTACCTATTTATTTCAGCACTTTGGATACTGTTTCTGTATGCTTCTACAAAGTTGTTTTTTTTCTCTGTTATACTAAGGTGATGGACTTAAAATTTTTGTTTTCCCTGCCTGGACAACTAATTGGACCGTGTGCTAAAGATAATGTGCTTCAGTGTCCTACTAGAAATAATTCTAAGGTCAATATCACTGGTTCTTGTGAAGTATTTCACATCAAAGGACCATTTATTGAAGCTAACCTAGTTGTTGATATTGTTGTCCTCATCTTTTCCCATACCTCAGCTGTCATGCTGCAATTGCCTTCTCCATCGTGTAGAAACTGTAGCAAAGTCTCTAGTTCAGTTTTTAGAGACATATCGTTATGGATAGAAACATACTTTTTTTTTTTTGTTCTACTGAAGTGCTGTTCATGATATCGTATTCTCCACTTACGATTGTTCTTTTTAGTTCTGGGTGTGGAGTCATACGCAGTTTTATATTTTCCTATCTTACATTTTACTTTTACTATTTTCTAGTCCTTAAGATGCAATTTCTTTTGTAGATCAGCCTAATTGATTTTCAATGTAAGTGCTCTACCTGCTTCTAAGAATTCTAAAAAAAAATTACATCGACTTTGTTATAACCTGTATGTTTTCATGTTGTGCAGTGATGTTCTTGATAATTGTTCACCATCCATGATGGGAGGATAGTGGAATCTTTATACTTCTGATAATATTTTCTATTCTAAACATTAAGTTCATTTCCTCTAGTAGTTTAATTGATATTATTTTAGCAAAGAAAAGTATCAACAGGAATTCAGATCTGTGAACCTTTCCTTGGCTCCCAACTCGTACATTCATTAAAAAAAAGGGCAGTGGCTTCTTCAGAAATACATTGACATGTTAAATGTAATTATAGAACTAGGACTTGCAACACCAAACATTACTCTGCAAAAGAAAGACTTGCGATGTGCAAGCTTCCTTCTGATAACTAATTGAATCTCTTGTCTCAGAAATAAAATACTAAGCTAAACTGTGGTTCAATTTAAAGCAAAGCAACAGCAGTGGTTACACTTTCATTCTTTTTACTTGTTTTTCTACATATTAATGCTCAAACCTTTATTTGTTCTGGTCGTCAGACTTTGTTCTTTCAATACGTACAAGAAAGGGTGAATCAGCCAACCAGGTATGTGATGTTTGTTTGTTTGTTTGCAAATATTGTCCTCTTGGAATATTGGAAGCCTCTGCAGTTTTACTGCCTTTGGTAGGATTGAACAGCTCTCAGGGAAAGAACAGTATGGTATCTATGGGTACAGGGACTTAGCTGCTCTCCTGGGTACATCCTATAGTGATATTAGGATCTGAAAAAACTCCAGCTTGCCTATTCCTGAGTTGCCAAGAATGTCTTTTTCTAGCATAGACAGGATTTTAATATTTAAGAATTTAATCCCACGATATTTTTGTTCTTTCATGTTCTTTAATAGAAAGTCACTTGCTTAGTGACTTTTAACTAGTACTTTTTACATAAGTAAATTTTATGGGTAGGACTCTTATAATCCAATATGGACATACACTGTCAGAGCAGCACAGGGCAAATATGTTATTTCAGTTGGAGTCAGTAACCAGCCATGGGTTGGTAACTTTATTTTGAAGTATATCAGTCCTTAAGACAAAGCAACATACTTGTGCTTCTACCTTCCTTCTAAGGTCATGTTGGCAGCGTCTCTACGTTCAGCATCGTTCTCACAGATACTTGACTGTTCATTCATCCAGTAAACTGTTCAGTATAATAATTCATGGATCCATGAGTCAGTAGTCCTTGTTTTGTGGATTGCTGTAGCATTGTTTGTCCAGTTGATGATCTAGGAAACATGGGAGATGTTCCATCTCATGTCTTTTCTTCCCCAGTGCTGAGTAAGACTGACTGTGTTTTGGCTACCACTCATCACCGAGCCCAGTACATTTCTAAAGATATGGTTAGGGAATTTACTTCTAAATTCAAGATAAGTTAATATATTAAAGATATAGACAGAGTATTTGACTATTGAATATATAAATTAATAAGACTTCATTAAAAAATATCTTGCCCTTCCCTTCCATCCAAACTTTCAGGGTGCAGAGATTATCCATGTAAATAGAGATCTTGTTTTGAGCAGAGTGGTTCTCCAGTTCATTTTTATATTCTTTCTATAATAAAAATGTTAGAAGAGATTTTTTTCAAAGGTGTTGTGTTTAGAATTGCCTTTCTGATAGTGTGTGCCCAGATGGGTAACTGTATGAATTCTAGAACAAAGCAAAAGCTGTCTGTTTAAAGTTGCTTATCTATCACATCTATTTGTTCCAATATTTTCCTGAAAAACCAAATGTAAACTTATTTCCTGCTGCTGAAATCTAATGTGAAGAATATTTGGTATATTAGCTTCGCGTACCAGTTATTCTTTGATATACTCTTATGATTTGTCTGCAGGATCACTTTTCTATGTACACTTGCATTAAATCCAATGAAAAACTTAAGTTCAGTATTTGCAATGGAGAGGCAGACTGTGGACATGGAAACAAAATACGAGAAGCATTTGATGTCTTACTAAGTCTCTACATTGAGCAGTAGATTTGTTAGCAATTCTCCCTGAAAAATTAAAAATTGTGCCCAGTAGATCCAATCTGGCTAGCAATCTGCCTGACGGTGGTCTTTCATACATGATAAAAAGGGGGGTTTATCCATTACTTAGTCTATCCAGCACACAGCTTGAAGACTCCTTGGCTTAATTACTTACTTTGGTGCCACAGACTCCCCAGGAGTGATACCACAATTACTCTTCAAAGTGCTGTGAAGATAGTAACATTCTCCACTGGGATTGAAGGGGGGGTGGGGAGAGAAGATTATAGCATTTGAAGGAAAGAGGTTGACTCTCTGCTTATGTTGCAGTTAAACTGATGGACAAATGGTGATGTAAGCTCAAAAAACCATAGTAGCCTTTTCTGTATAGGAGATGGCTTCTTAGCAGGATCTAGGCATCCTTGGTAATATGACCAGACTTGTTGTAATGAATAATATAATAAAAGTAACGTCAGGCAAGTTCAAAGCAGTTCTTGAAACTAGTTCACATGGGAAAATTAATCATGAACTGACACCTTTGTTTGGGACTGCATTGTCCAAATGATGAAGCCTCAGGTCAAGCATAGATTGCATGTGAAAGCAAACTGGGCCACCACTATTGACTCTGGGCTTTTTACACTTTGTTCTTTATATGTGAGTACTGAGGCTTAAAAAGGGTAAGTGAATAAGAAAAAAGTTCTGAATGTTCCCCTCAGCATCCTCTGTCCTATGATTAAATGAAGTGTCTGAAGGTAATGATTTGAATGACCTTGGTATAGTAATACCTTTACTCCATGTGATCCTCACCCTGTGCATAAGGCCAATGTTGCTTTGGAGAGAGTAGGCCTGTCCTGTCTGCCCACTTTAGGAAGATATGGATGCTTTTAGTGACAGAAACCGTTCACGTGCTCCCTAAATTCAAAGCTCCAGGAGGTAGGCAGGGTTAGACCTGTGTGGATTGTTGATTGAAGCTATATTGAATTAGAAGATGCAGATGGTCTTTATGTGGAGATGAAAGTGTAGCTGATAATTTGTATCCTTTCTTCCTGTGCAGGTTCTTTTGGAGATGGTGTATGCATAAGAGATATTTTAATTATATACCTGCTGTTTGTAACTGTTTTTAACTAAATGCAACTTTGCACATATCCTGGATTGTTCGTCCTTTCAGATGAGCAAGAAAATAAGACAGCTGTGTATTTGGAAATGACAGTAGTCTCACTGTTAGTAGGACTGTTTTAAATTGTTTGAATTGGGATGATACTAGAATGAAGGACTAAAAATATTTTGGGGGAGTGTTCTTATGAAATGTCAATGGCATCCTGCAGAAACATGCAGATCAGAATTATAACTCTTGGAAATTTATTCTTCTGAAAACCAAGCCAAGCTTTAAAAAAAAAAAGTGTCCCATAATTTTACCCAATTTAAGACATTTTCAACACTAAATCTAGTTAAGCCAGTATAACATTTGTTACTTAAGGTTAAGAACTTAACAAGGCAGGTTTTCTGATATGATTTAGCTCAAAAGCTCATTCAATGTTATTATTGAATAGTAGATCATTTTTCGGTTACAAATACATAAATATGATTGCAGGACCACATTTATATCTCATTATTATGAGTTTATCAAGCATTGCCTAGAGGATTTGAAGCTTTCTCTTATGTATTCTATGACTTAAATTTTGATGCAATAATTTAAAGAGTAAGGGCTCTTAAGAAACTTAAGGTTGGGAAACTCAAAATGAAGGTCCAAGCCTTCTCTGAATGCTCAGTGGTATCCAACTGTTTTAGTATTGTCCCGCTGAACGATCTGTTTGATCGTGTGCTGAATGCTGCTCTGACTGTCACGTAAAAGGCTATATTGAATTTTCTTCTTGCTTGTCATTTAAAAAATTTAATTAAATTAGGCCTTCTAAATTCAGAATTGACTTTGCACTAACTAGACATGTAAGTTATATAAACTTTTTAGTTTCATCTGTAGAAACTACAACAAAAAACCCAATTTCCTAGTAGATAAAGAGATGTTGTGTTCATGGTATAGGTTTAAGATGTGCTACTTGAAATCTGTGATTTCTGTGGAACTTGCTAACAATATTTTATGCTCATAAACCAGTTTGAACCCTCAAACACAATTTCATTTATCTTTATATTCTAAGCTTTATAGAGTCTGCAAAAGTGTCCATCTGTTCAACCGAGATTGCTTCAAATAGTGAGTGGTCAGAGAGACTTAGCTGATAAAGGTCAAAGGAGCCTCTTGACCCTGTGATACTTGCCAAAGCAATTGGAGCGTAGGGACTGATATACAGTTAGATACAGCTTGCTAACGCGATCTCCACTTTAATTGGTAATGATAGCAGGAGTACACAGTAAAGTCATTGCTGAAAGAAAACAAAAAGTATCCAATATAGTAATTTATTACCAGTCAGTGGGTTTCACGCACTAGGTTGTTTTACCCCTGCAGTGGTCAGAGAAAGCAAAAAGGTACTCTGACACTTAACTGAAAATGGATGCCCTGCTGCTATCAGAGATGCATGGTGGTCAAATGATTGCCTGTGCCATTAGCTTGGTAATGTTTTCTCTATTGTAAACTCAGCTCCCCATGTTCTTCCTGTGCATCAGCTGCAGATTGAAGGCTTTCTCGTTTGTCTTCTATTTGTGCTGCCAATCATCAAGCTTCTGTCCACCAAGCACATTTCAAGGAGGCAATTTTTTTTTCGCTACTATTGACTACCATCTCTAGCAACTGAGGACTCAGAGGATTTAAAATGAATTTAATGCTTTAATTTACACTGTGCCAGCCATTTTGTGCATTGTTTATGTATTTTATGAGACAATTCCATGAGACGATTATGGGTTTCCTATTTTGCAAAACTACGTGAGACAGCATCTGCAAACGAGTCCCCGAAACACAATTCTTTCTCATGTGTGTTATATGTAATACTACTATTTTCTTTAAAAATGTTAAAGAGAAAAATGTCTATGCAGGTAAAGACTAAGCTATTCTGTATTTTAAAAAATAAAACAAAAAATGCAAACCCAAAACAAACAAAAGCAAACACACTTATTGCTTCCTGCCATCAGGGATAAAGCATCATGATGCAGAATAGAATTGTCGTTGGCAATATACTTCAACGTTTAAGACCCCTAGATATGATAGCTGTGCTTCAGCTAAAACACTTCTTCCAGCTTCATGAAGTACAAACATGAGGCAGGATAGGAGCTAAATTATTTTTACAAGCAGCTGTGTTACCTGCTTGGGTTTTGTCAGCCTGGAGCCGGACCAATGATGACATGTGGTTCTGAACTTCTGTGGACATCCCAGTGACTGACATGATCAAGACACAAAGTATTCTTAGCCCTCAATATGTTTCAGTTGGCAAATTCTAATGCCTCACCCTCCTCTTTCATTTCTGTAACTGAGGTTCTTCACACTTTAGTTTTTTTAAAAAAATCCCATTTATTGTTAATGTTATTGATTGCCACAGAGGTAATGAACAGTAAGTGGTTCAAACATGTAAATGCTCTTAAAAGTTTCTATTGTCTTTGCAGTGTAATTAAATGTTAGGTTACAGCAAAGACAGATGACAAAACTACGTCTTAATTTCATAGAAATAAGCATATTGGTATTGTATTCTTAGACTTCATTGTGATATTTCAGAAGTCATCATATCAAGAGACCTAAAGACTATAAAAAGCAGTGGGTTTAATGATTCCGTACTGGGTTTTGCTTAAAAATATTTGTTTGAAAGGGTGAAGTACATGTACTTTGTTCACAGGGTGTCTTCATTCAGTGCACGTGAGCAGACAGTGATAGTACTTTCCTGATTAAATTAGCAGATTTGTTTACAGTAAGTATATTTAATAATGAACTAATTACTCTCTTAAAGAGAAAATCTTGCTTATCTGACAGACTTTTATCATGTACTTAATGTGCTGTTGTATTGGGCCTGTATTAAAAGCCTGTAATCTAATGACTGTCAAAATAGCAAAGTATAAATCTGCTAAAAAACTGACAAGAGATAAAAAATCCTACACCAAAAAAAAATTAGCAGCAGTGCAATCTCTGTTAATGAAGGAATCTTCCAGTTTCCTTTGATACGTCAATAAAGCTTATCCCTCCCCACCAATCTAACTAAAATTTTACCTAAAAACAGGTTCAGTTTCTGTTTAATGTTTTCTTGAGCCTTTGTAGACACCAAGTAGTGAATAAAAGAGAGGACCGACCTTTTTTCTGACTTGCTTAACTGTTAATCTGTCGCAAAAGAAAGCTTAAAGGAACACAGTAAAACCCCTTCAGTATTATGTATTTTAGAAAAACTGGTTACAATCAGTAGAATAGCTCACATTGATGCTTTGTACACAGTATGATTTGTTCAGCATTCACTGGGAACTTTGGGGGGAATTTTCTGTTACTTTTATCCTGTTATATTTGGGAAAAAGTGAGAGCACAATGAATAAAGAAGGCCAAAATCTGTAAGGAAGAGCCATGTTTCATATTTCATGACTTGTTTTACGTAGAAGCTGATGGCAGCCACGCTGTGAAAGCTGGGAAACTTCTTTTAAGTGGTATCCAAGTGATGTCTAAGTATATTTTGAGTCTGGTTTGCCTTCTAAAAATCTACCATGTGATTTTGCCGCTTTATTTCCTTTATGTAAAATGAATCTCAAGACTATTCTTGTCAAATCTGTTTTTAGCACAAAACCCACAATAGAATGCATCTGGTAAAGAAAGCTGGTGTGTGGAGAATGTCCGTGTATATATATATATATGAGCAGGTGAAACAATATGGGAATCCCTGCCAACTAATGGTAGCGTGTATTTTAAGTGGAATAGTGTTCCTAGAACAAGTTGGATCCCAGTGGGAAAAGGCCTTTAGAGATGAGAAGGCAACAAGGTAAAATAACACTTGAATTGTACTTCCCATGAAATTTTTATATGGTATATTTTTCTTCAACCTGTTAAAGATAATGGCATGTATTGATGTATTTGGGGGCCACAGTAAGGATAGACCTCTGCCTCCCCCTTCCCATAGACAAGGGTGATTTTTTTTTAATTTTTTTTTTCCTTGTGTGCTAAGGTGGTTTGGAAAAGATCTGTAAAGGGAGGAAAAAAGAGGTAGAAGAACAGGCTTGTATGTTGTGGAACAGGAATAGGTTCCTTGCCAGGAGAAATCAATCAGAGTGAGTGTGGAAAGTATGTTGCCTCAGCTCTTGTCTTGTCCTGACTCAAACATCTTCAGCGGCAAACTAGGGAGCTATTGTAGAAGTGATAGTCACCATTGGTGGAATATGGCTTGCAACTTCAAAGCCTCCCTGAATCCTGCCCTTTCCTAGATGCAGAGAGATTGTTCTGCTGTGGTTCAGTCAGAGATGATGCACAAAAGGTTCACGGGTCTCAGGGTATAATTTTGGTCTGTAGCTAGACTTCTTGCTTCTTTAAAGCTTACAGTTGAAGGACTCCAGGAATCTTATAAGTCTTTCCAAGCAGTAAAAATGTTCCAAGTTCCAGCTGTTAAGCAGGAATGTTATCAGCACACAAATGGCTTTATTTTGAACTAAACTATTCAGCTTCAAGCAGTGATATGTTAATTCAAAAAACAAATTAAAATAAAGTAGGCTATTTTACTTTGGTATTTGGAAATGTTTAAATTTAGATCTGATAGTTAATTATAGAAGCTTCATGAGATACTTACTTATCAGTTTGTTACGGACTAGCCAATATTTTAACTGAAATGGTCGACGGTGCTATTAGATTGAGAATACATACATGTACAAAATAAAATTCAAAAGTGCTTCCTGCTTCTCAATTTCCAAAAAAAAGTTTATCGTGGTTATAAACCCCATGAAAGAATGACTTTTCCAAAGTTTTCTTGCTGAGTAATTCCTTGTTAGACTTACTGATAGCGATATATAAAAAAAAAAAAACAAACCACATTCTGCTAATTTTCACAACTGAACTACTGGGGGGGGGGCTTAACATTTATATTTATTTTAGATTCATATACTTGGACATCAACAGAGAGGAGAAAAATAAGATTTCAAAATCTGGATAAGATTACTAAAGCTGAGAACAGTCATATAGTTTGCCATCTCCATAACAGCTTCCAGAAAATTTTAATAAAAAATAATCTTTAAAAATTCTTCCCAGTTTTTCGGCTTAATAATAAGAGTAGCTGGAACACTGGTGTTCAGGGGAGACCTGTAAATAGGGAATCAGAAAGTTGACTATGTCAAAAAGAAAATTTAAGCTAACAATGGTAAACCAGAAAAGATGCCTCTGTCTTTCAAAATTGCGATTATCAAAATCTGTAGGTTGTATTAAGTACGTCATAGTGTGATGGTCATTTAACTTGCAGAAATGAAGGAGGTATCTGTATTATTGAATTAAATTCTATTTTGACGTGATCATTTGAAACTTACTGGGAGAGTATTAAGGCTTGCATGGCTTGATATTTGGATATATACAGTACTATCTGCTTAAGCAGCTTGGGTTTGAAAGGCAATCCTGTGATAAGTGAGTCTGAGTTAAGCAAAAACTATCTGAAAAGAGGAAAAAAGGGTTTTTTCCATTCCTGAAGACTGTGAGTTGGGAACAGGGAGGTATCTCTGTGGTTCAGAGGCAAGTCATGGTTTGTCATTGCAATTGTTATTAGCCTGTTTCTTTTGACACTGAGTTACCAACCTTTTCGTGTATACATTTGGAAAAAAAAAAAAATATTTATTTTTATGAAATACTTCCAGAACTTCAGGAAAGTCACAGTACAGAATGTAAATATCTTTTAATCTGTTTTTCAATATCTATCATCAAATGCTATTCCCAGCTCTCTAGTTCATAGTTAGCTTTATGGGTTTCCTTCCATTTTCCATCATCCACTGTTACGGAGAATATCTTGTCCATATTTCCTAAATAGTGTTTTATGTCTAAAGCTTTAGATGTCCACCTTCTTTCATTGGAATGAAATGCGTATGGCAGAGCACGAAGATAATGTGGTAGATGCTTTTAGGATCAATGTCAATAAGCTTTCATTTTGCCAATAAACATTTATTGTGAATTTACACACAGTAGCATCGCCAGATGCCTCAACAGACTGACATTATCACAGTATTTTCCTGTGCTTAAATGGTGATTTTCCTAAAGGGTTCTAAATGTTGATGAACCAAATATAAATGTATAAAAAGAGAAAATGGAAATGATAAGCCAAATAATAATAGCATCTATTAATGTCAAAGCTAACTTGTGAATTCCCGTGTTTGCATTCCATGGGGTTCTCCCTATGTATTAGGAAACAGCATAATTAAAGATTAAAATAATCCTAGTGCTTAACTACAATGTAATTTTTTTTTCTTTTAAAGGAAAAAGGAAAGCAATAAAAAGAAAACCTGAACAAGCAGTTATAATCTCTTACTTATGACTTCCTATGGAGATCTTTAAGTAAGATAATCTGTTTAAAGTGCATCCTTATCTGGTGGGAGCATCATTCTATAAATAACAGAAAGCCACATTAAATTACTACCCAAAACTAAGTAGTCAAAAAACATAGAATTTATAGAGGGTCAAATTTTTTCTCTTCTTTGTAACTACAATATTAGCAGTTTAAAGATAGCTACTCAAATAGAATTAGTTTGTAATGTAAAAGGAGTTAAGTAAGGAGTGGTCTTGAAGTTTGAGTTAATCAACATTACGTGCAAGTTAAAGCCAGCTGTTGCCCTCCTTCCTAACCAATGATGATTTCTTTAAGATTCAGCCATTTTCAACAGAAATAGTTCTTTTGCATTTGTGGAACATTTCTAATTGTCACAAGAAAATTAGCACATAGTGATCTAGAAAAGTCTCTATCAGCTGTGACATGGAAGCTGGCATTATTGTTTGCAAGAGTGTCACTGGGCTTGGTGCCGTCTTTCTGCTCGTATGTGCTTGCAATAGCTGGACTCATCACAGTTTTGAAATCATAGTCATGTACAGGACAATAAAAACATACAAGTCATAAGCGCTTAAAAGGGCAAAAGCATCAACAAGGAGTTTATACTTCCTCATGTCTGCTGTTCCCCTGAAGGCAGAAAGATACCTATTTAATAGATACAGCAGGATTTCGATACAAGGTGTTTCACAATCTTGTAAGTTTGCCATTGGATGATCCTCCTGGTACCTTCATGGAATGCTGCTTGGTAACACAGCACAATGCGTGAAAGAAAGTAGTCACTCTCCTACGAACTCATCTGGAATCTCTCTCAAGCAAAATTTTAGAATTTTGCTTATAAATTTATTGGAGTCTTCTTAAAGATTTATCTCTGTCATTTAGTTCAGTTTCTTATGTTTTTTCGTTGCTTGCGGAAAGAATGGGTTGTTGCAGGTTACAACTGGATATTTTTCATGGGGTTTTCCTCAGAAAATGAAATACCAGCAGTTTCATAAAAATATCAGTGACATGAAAGTCTGTAGAAAGGGAGGTTTGATGAGGTGATCTGCAGACATTCTTTCCAGCAAATATTTCTGTAAGTTCGATGATTCTCTGTAATATTACATTTTCGGGGGGGGGGGGGGGATATAAATTGAAAAAATAAAAATGTACG
>JAOTQQ010000071.1:27807998-27906392 GCA_026546715.1 Gallinago undulata
CCCCCCCCCCCCCCCCCCCAAATAAATTGAAAAACTCATAATGTCCGGAGTCAATATTTACAAAATACATCTATTTTTTTGGCTTAAAAGGAATTACTCCTTCAGATTTTATTTTATTATTTAAAATACACCTAAAAACTGAAATAGGAGGAAAATAATGTTTTATTGAAATATTAAGATCATCTTCATAAAACTTGAATATTTGTCATTGACTGTCACTGGAAGCGTTTTTACTGCAGACTCTTCATTCATGTAGGATTCAGTCCTTTTATAATAAGAGGAGTAAGGAAGCGGCAAAAGAGGCTTATAGTCTACTGTGCTCCCACTAGTAAGGGAATTCTTACCAAAGGCTGCAGAATCATAAAAATTCTGTAATGCTGGGAATACACAGGCACAGAAAATTGCATATGGAAAAGGGCAGCACAAATGTGAAGTGTTTTTCTTTGGATTTTACAGATATTTAAGGCAGGAAATACATTCTGGTATGTGGAACCTGATTGGAATATGGGATCTGAGGTAACTTGCTGTGTCCTCTCCTAAAAGACTCTTAGAAGTTAGCTGGCATAGAAGGCCAAGGCAGACCGTCTCTCCTGGAGTATTCATGGAAAACTGGGAGTGTGGGAAAAGGAGTTATGGAATGTTTCCTGTTTATAGAAGTATTCCTAGGGGTACAGGACAGATTTGGGGATTTTCCCCTCTTGATTTGTTCATCCCTAGGATCTTATTCCTGCCTGTGCGTACTTCCCATTTACATCAATTTCTGTGACTATTCTCTTCATTTTTTTTATTTCTCTTCATTTTTTGTATTTATTCTTGCTCTTTCCTCCTTTCCACATGTTAGTTTATCTTCTCAAACACTGTATTTCTTTCTGGGTGCTTAGACCACATTCTGTCTAAGATTCTAATGTCTAGGACAGATTGTTTTTGACGGGCGCTTGTGTGGGTAAATTCTTCTGTGATATCTGTATAAGGAGCTGATTTTTAATATGTCCAAAAACATCCACTCCTGAGGACTTTGTCACAGCACAGTATCTACACTATGCCAAGCACGCTGGCAAAATAACTCATTCTTGTTCTAAAAGATATAAACTTGTGTTCTTAATGATGATTTATCATTTAAATAATGAAATGACAAGAATAAAACCAAGCTTAAATTTTTTTTTGGAAGGTGGTTTCAACCATTCCTTATATTGCTCGCCTGACGCTGTATTACAGTTCAACATCATCCTCATTAGGTTACTGTTATCATAGTTTAATATGTCTGTCGAAAGTTGTGAGTAACTGTAACTGTTCTCAAATCTTCATTTCTGACAGATTTTGGGAGGATTTGTAAACTCTTCTCTTTGGGTATTTATTAATAGCAGTGATGAGGTGTGTATTTACACCAGCACAATTATCACGTCAGTATGTGAAACTGAAATGATGCTCTGCAAATCTGTTGCCGTAAATGGCCTTTAAAGTCGGTGAAAAAGTATAGGGAATTTTAGAAAGATCCAAGCTGGGTGGCACAAAGTGAAGTCAGATGGTCAAAAACTTCTAGTAGCTCTGTTGCTTTTTTCTCTCAATTATTT
This sequence comes from Gallinago undulata, assembly GCA_026546715.1. NCBI lineage: Eukaryota > Metazoa > Chordata > Aves > Charadriiformes > Scolopacidae > Gallinago > Gallinago undulata. The sequence continues at coordinate 27,809,570 of JAOTQQ010000071.1, forward strand.
TCATCGAAGGTAATTAATTTTGTAACTGGAGATAAAATTATATAAATTCTTTACTGTTGCTGGTAAAAGTATGTGTGTTGTCCCTCAGGATTAAGTAACTTTAAGACTTTTGTGTGTTTTGAAGTGGTAAAAAGCATAGTCTTTGTCAGACACATTTTAAATTGATAACAGGCTTACAGTTTTGCAAGAATTTTGCAACAATTTAGGATTTGTGTTTCCTTAGCTTTATTTAAAAAAAAAAACAAACAAACACTAAACCGTATTCTATATAACTTCCTTAAAAACCTTTCAGCTTGATATGAGACCTAGCAGAAGAAGTACCAGCCTAGATTTTTGGCAAAGATGTATGTAATCTATAACATGGATGTATAATTGAAGAATCTAGGGAGCCTGTATTATAGTATTTACATGTTTATGTGTATTTTAAGCTATTCAGAAGAAAATCCTTTTTCCTTAAGAAGTGAATAAATACAATGAAGTTGATCTTAATGGGGTTAAGTTCAGATTAATAGATTTGGTCTATTGGATATGTAATTCTATGCTGATGTCTTAAAAAATTGCAAAATACTGTGGCTTTGTGTTTGGACACTTAATATTTTTCTTTCAGTTAACTGATACCAGCTGCATCCAACAGCCCTTTACTATTTTACCATTTAAGACAAAAAGGAACAATGCAAACTTTCATATTCTCTTATTTGATTTGGAAAAACTTGAGGAACTTCTGCTGTCATCTCAACTCAATGGATTAAAGTCATCAAATTCATTTCACACCTGTGGCACTCTAGAAAGAGCCAAAAGTACTACTGAGAAAAGGCCCCTGACATTAAAAAGAAATAAAACTGCTGGCTTTGTATCTACAGTGGATGGTCAGGTAGACACTTTTTGTTCAAACCAGGTCTGTATAGATAACAACAGGCCTTTGGAAGAAAGTGGTGGCATGAAAAGACAGAAAAAAATGAAGAGTTCAAGAAAGATTAGAATGCAACCATCAGGAAACATTGATGTGAATATCACCACTGATACAGCTAAACTGCTTTTGTCATGTCTCTTACCATGGGGTGTAGATAAAGAAATGGACAGTCTTTGTGTTACACACTTAGATGTCTTCAGGCTTCGGTGTCCTGTTTCTTTTGGACTTGTGTCAAATGAAAACCACCTATCGCTAATGTTGCCAGGATGGAAATGTACTGATTGTGGTGTGCTGGAAGAACATGCAATAGTCAACTTGTTTTCAAAAAGAGTGCTTGATTTATCAAACAAGTACCTCGCTGCAACTGAAGGACAAATTGGAAAGAAGGACGAACCTGAGAACAATGTTTATGGAACAAAGGGATTGGGAACAGTATTCTTCTTATTTAGGAGGATAGCTTTACTCAACAGGATATTTAACATACCTTCAGCAGTTACAGGTGAAATTGAAAGGTAAGAACCTTTTCATTATGAGTTGCAATAGAGTTTACATTCTTTCTCTAGAGCTTTTTCATAAGACATTCTTTGAATAAAAGGAGAATTGGGACAAGGCTAAATATATTTATATTTTTCTATTTAGCACATAAGAACTGATGCAAGAATATTTTTTTTCAACAGAACAAGAACTTGAATTATCCAGTTTCACCCTGTTTTTCCAGAAATCACACTCTTCCTCATATTTTAAACCAAGCAAATAATGAGGTCTCTTCAGGCATGTTTTGAGACATGCATTAGCACATTTGTGCTGTTTTAACTTCCACTCTCTGTAAAATATAATACTTCCTTTACCATGAAACCCTTGGCTTCACAGATAAATAAAACATGAGACAAGAACAGTCTGTCCTACTTACACTGTCTAAAACACAACCCCCCCAAGTAACAATGGCAGCTACTGGGAATGAATGCCTCATCAGCCCTTATGTTGTGAGAACTATTCCAAATAACATTTATGTTACTCAAAACAAATTTATTGACTAAATGCTTTTTCAGTGTTAAAGAAAAAATAGCATGCTCGACATTATTTGACCAAGCCAAATAGAGCATACTAATCGGGCAATGTATATTGTCCACAGACTTTTGTTGTTCAGCAAACGTAGGTTGGTCTGTATTTAGCATTTTCAGGACAATTAACTTCAGTGTTGGTGATGCTATGGCCCAGAGGCAAGACGGGGGACAAAAATTATTGATCTTAATGCTGCAGATTTCTGTGCATCTTCCACAAAGCTCTAGGCATTCAGATTATCTCAAGAGATATGCACCATTCTGCAGGACCAACACACATTTGTCAGTTATTGTTTCTGCTAATCATATTGCCTGCTGGTCCATATTTAACACAAGCTCTTATATGAAAAGTTGTTTCCAGGATTCCAGCTTACACAGGAATTCTTTTCCGTGTAAAAGCGCACAATTGTTGTTGTGTGTTTTTTTGTGTGGGAAAACTGTACTATATAATTTGAAGCTTTCTCCAGGAAATGTAAAACCACAAAAGCTACTATCTCTTGTATAAACAAGTGAATTTTTATACAAAGCAGAGAGGGGAAAAAATGCCACAAAGTTTGGTTGCAAAAAATATATCAATTTTATTCAAAGACTCAGAAATTTTTTATTTGGGATTTTGACATGGTTTGGTTTGGATTACCTCTCTTTCCAGAGCTGGATAATGTACCTATTTATAGCTGCACAGCTAAGTTTTGATTTGGTGCTGTTTGTGATGCTCTAACATGGGCTGCTGCCTCCCAGTAGTCTCATCTGGATAAAAGCACTTTGGTTGTATCCATTCAATTTTGTTCTTGAATTGTTTTTTTTAGAGGGTGAAAAGTGGTAGGTTTTGGTATTTTGGGGCTGTGGGGCGGTGGAGGTTTTATTCCTGAGCTCCGTATTTTCCTCTTGAGTTCCTAAGCAGCAGCTGCAAGTGCTGTGGGTCTGTATAGAAAGATATAATACACATGATAGCTCAGACTTGATCTTTACCACCACTTTTCAAGAACTATTTCAGAAATTTAGACATGTGAGTTGTAATTCAGATTTTATTTTTTTTTCCCCCAACAAAGATAAGAACAGTTCAGAAATGTATTTTGTACTGTTTCCTAACCTCTGTAAAACTGCAAATGACATCTCACTGCAGTCAAGAACCATCATTTTCACATAGAATTAAAGTCATGTGGGTAGAACCAATGAAACGATGTTACTGTGTCAGCATTAATGGGAGAAATGGATTAGTCACAGGAAAAAATGTAATGTGTCAGACGTTTCTTTTTAAAAACAAAGCTGATTCTATGCATGATGTACATTCATGTCATAATGTTATCTTTCTGTCTGAGTATTAAAGGTGTAGTTTTGCTTTTGGAAATTGCTATCTGAAAGTACCTGTACTTCCTGTATTGCCTCAAAACCAGTTATGTATATGCAAAGTTATCTCCCTCGACCTAGGGAAAAAGCCCCTTTCCCTCTTCCCTCGTCCACCCTCCTTGGTAATAAGCGTAGCATAAATAGGACTTGGCCTATTTGCCATGATCTTGGGATTCAGCCTTCATTTCATCTCTTCCTCTTGCAAATAATTGAGGTCTCAATGAACTAACGTAATCTGTGTTCATTCATTAAATCTTTTTGTATGGTTTATCCTTACTCATAATTTACTCTGTATTCAGGGTTCGAATGAGTTTTCTTTATTATGATAAGCTGTTAGAATAATGTACTTTTACCTAATTAAAAGTTTGAAAGAAAACAACCAAATGCTATTTTGTCTAATTTGCCTTCTAAGAGTACAGTATGTACTCTTTGGGCAGTTGGTTTAGCTAAAACTACAGCATCCTTAAGGGGAAAAAAACCTATGTATTGAATTATAATTTGCCACAACATTTACAGAAGGAGTTAGAACAGCTTTCACAGTTTGTAAGGGTCCTGGTCTCCTAAGTATTACTGCAGTATGAACAACTCTTACTAATTCATTTACTTTTATGAGAGAAAAAAATGTATTATCTCCTTTCCATAGCTTATCTGTCAGCAAAGGAATGAATATATCTCCATCCTGTGAAAGCTTGCTTTCTATTAGCACACTGGTACAAACTCTAAAGCTTTTAAACTTCTAAATTAAAAACAGGAATAAGACTATTTGAACAGGTTATCCAGTGACTAGCATACTCACTTAATGTGTATTCAGCTCGTAATCATAGTTCTGCTTCTTTTGATGCTGGAGCATGACTTGTATATTTATTCCTTGCAGTGGAGCACAGTGTCCAAACTACTGGTTTAGTAATAATTTTGGAATTCCAGCTTTCTTGTGTTAATGCTGGCCCACATTGCATACAGCAATGAAACGTTCACTGGGTGAATTATTCTAGTAAGGTGAATCATTGTAGTGTCAGTCAGCTATGGTCTTGATCTGAGGAATAAAGTTTAAATCCATATTATTTAGAATATCCAATGATTTTGCTGTTACAGAAGAGTGAAAGGAATTTCTTTTTTGTTAAATAGAATACATGCATATATACATACTTTTAATCTGGAGAGTTAGAACTAGAAAAATCTATTTGATCATTTCATAGACTGCTGGGTGTTCTTGGATGAGTCTGGTATGCTCATTTTGATCAGAAATTCTGACTTTGTCAGCATGTATATATGTTTCTGCTTAAACCATGGGTTTGACAGATCATCATTCCCCAATGAACGTTTGGTTGACTCTTAACTAGTGGCTATCATAAGTTTTCAGCTTGTGTTTTGGATTAGTGAGTTCCAGGTTACAGTATTTCTTTGAACTGTTAGCTATTTGATTGAATAAATGAAATTTTTGGAATGTTAAAATAGTGAACAGGGAATGATATGCTTTAAGCACATGTTATCAGACCAATCTGTTAGTCTGATATTAATGTGTTCTTTTTATATTAAAAAAATCAGTATTTTTTAGCATAATCTTAACACTTTACCAAAAAAAGTTCATAATCCAAAAAAGAATAAAGTATGAAAACATGCCTTTGAAAGTAAAGGAGTCTGCAGTAAAATGTTTCAGATTATAAAAGTGGGACAGAAACAGAAAGAAGCCAGTAAGAAAATATCCTCAAAGAATTGGTCTTTCTCTTGCTTTTTGATATTTTTACCTCTAACTTAAAGCTCATAGGTTGAAAGCTTTGAGTTGTTCAGTATTGCAAGATTTTTGAAATGTGACTTTTGGTTGAAGTGAATTTGAGATGTGAACGATATTATTTTTAAATGATGCCTAAATATAGATATCTATAAAAATGTATTTAAAATAAATAGCTTAAAATAATACAAGGATTTGGAGAGGTTTTTCACTTCCTTTCCCCTTTATCCATATCCTTTGTATTTAAGGGTTAAGTTGCTGAGTTAGTCACAGTCCTGAAGAGCAGTAGATACACTGGCCTCCTAAATTGTTGCCATCTACCGAAATCCCCCAAGTATTGCAATAATATTCTAAATTATTTTACACTGAAAAAATTGAAACCTGTAAAATCTAGCTGCTAGTTTCCCTTGAACTTTCTTCCTATGTAACAGAAAAACAGCACCAGTCCTTTGTGACAATATTTTAATTCATTTCTTCACATACAAATTTGTTTGTTTAATACAACATAAAAGTTGTCTATAGTTAAGTTTTGAGCCAAATGTAAAGTTTCTCAGTATTTGTGTACATGTGAATGTTTCAATGCCACCATGTTGTGGGCAAAAGAATGCAAATGACTTTTGAAGAGAAACTAAATTGGTGATGATAGTAATTGATCGCAGAGTACCTACCTTAAGACATAAGATTTTTTTCTAAGTATGTTCAGGTTTTGCGTAATATTTTCATGTTCTTTTAGTCTACAGAAGTCAGAATCTGCACATGACAAATGGCGAAATACAGAAGCAGTAGCACCTTCATTCCACAGTTTTTATGGAGAGTTACCAAACAGTAAGTATATGGAGGAGTGGCAATATTAGCTTTTAAGTGTTGATGGTTCTCTTTGCATGCTTTTTGTTCCTAAAGCAGAACATCTAACTTCAATAATGAAAAAAAAATATATTCTTCAGCTTTGAGCAGGTACAGTTTGCAAATACAGAAACTGGATTATTCTGTTGTTCTGTGAATATTGCAAAAGCATATAAACAAATTGCAAACTGTTAAGTAATACAGGGCTCAACAATATTTTTTGTGACAGCAAAACATTCTGCTGAGTTTCTGAAGACATTTCCTAGCAATCTGGAAAACAGAAATGCAGTAAGATAGACACTGTTGTCTCTCTCCCCTGTCCCCTAGTCAGTGCACAAACTATGTATATGTTTTTCAGGTAAAAGTAAATACCGTTCCTTGGACTTTGGGAGTGTTTCATTACTGAAACTCATTTATTGTTGGAGTGACCAATCTATAAAGGTAGGAAATAGCTTGTTTCAGTTGTTGTAATGTTGGCTGTATTTGGAATCCGTAATGTGACATAGTTATGGATTTATGGTGAAATTATTACATAAATTGTGCCATTCAGATCTATGTAAAGGTTAAGTATGCTACTTATGAAACTATTTTGCCTGAAAGTGTATGTTTAAATATGGGAAAGTAACTGTCCTACTAGTCTTTAATCTAAATGATCTTGTTCACAGCATGTGTTTAAAAAAATTAGTTACTTGTTCTCTAACAATCAGATATAACTTAAATTACAAATGCATTTTGTGCTCCAGGAAAATAAAGGATAAAATAAGGGCAATGTCATACACCAATGTATTATTATAGAAGAAACAGAAAATGCCTTCTTAAAGGGATGATTAATCTCAGGTCCTTACTTATTAGAATACTCTTCAAGAATGACTTAGGTCAGTTGTGGGTTCGCAGGTCCGATGAGGCTCATGCCTATTGTTAGCAAAGAATCTGATGCCTTGAGAGATAAATTACTGTTTCTTGAGGGTTAACAGGTAACTGTGAAATAGTCTAAACAGTGAAATCTAGAGACCATTTTTTATTTGGGAAATATGCATTTAAATTGTGTGGTTGCTTGAGTGAGTTAATATTCAGGAATATGAAACTCAGGACAGTATGCTTTGAATACAAGGTGGTTTACTCCAGAAAAGGGAAATACTTGTTACAAGTTTAGTTTATGATGTTACTTTTAAAATAGAATGCAACTCCGTGCTGCATTTCAAGTGCAAAGAATACTTTCCAGAGCTTAAGTGTGCAGTGGTAGTCCCCTGTTCTATTAGAAAGCCAGTAATGGTTTCTCTAAATACTCACATTCGATTGAATCCAGCATTTTATCTTGAGCTTCTCCATTGCTTGTTATAACCCCACTGTCTGCACATCTTCCATGTTTCAGCATTCTCCTTGCCTCAAAAATTGTCCTCCTTTCTCTTATAATAACTTTTTTCCTTTTTTGAATCCTTTTAATAAAAAAAATCAAATACAGAACCTCAGTTTCAATAGCTGCAATTGTAATGTGAAATCCATGTAATCTCTTGCTGATGACCTGGTCAGCCACTGAAACTCTATATAGAGTAGCCTTGTATAGCCATGGAACTTGTGTTTGTAGCATAACTGATTATATGTAATCTATGTATGTATATTTTGCAATAAGTTTAGTGACTGATCAGTTTATACAATGATAAGTCTTATCTACCACAGGAGGTTAGTGTGCAGGAAGGTAAGGGTGGAATAAGCTGCCTTAGTTTTTTTTCATCTGAAGCAACTTTAAATTTCAGACACTGAAATCTTCAAATATTGCAAACACTATGCTATCAGTGCTTCTCAAATCTTAACATTCCTCAGACACAGCTATGTAGCTGCAATAAGCTTTGGTAACCTGCCTTGTAGGTGCAGATTTTGGGTTGTTTGCAGCCAAACTTCCGTAAACATTTTAACATTCAGAATAATTTGTGATGTTGGCAACAGGTGTGGGTAATCAGCAACTGATGTTATATATAAAATTATGGGGTTTGTTTATATTAGGGTGGCTTTGTTAAACCTTTCTTTATACAAATACAGATATGAGACCAATTTATTAATCCTAAGCAGCCTGATTAAGCACTCATGTACGTTTACCCAAAGTATCACTAGTTACCCTGCTTTTAAAAACTTTATCTTCAGTGGAGGATACTGACTCTGATATGACCCAAAGGACTTGCTTTTTATTGATTCCTCATCTCCTTACAGTACTGCTACACCTTTTGTGCAAACAAGGCAATGGAAAAAACCTGCTGGAAATGATTGATCAGGGGTCTACTGACTTATTGAAGGGCTGAGGGAGGTATTTTTCTGTCTTAAATTTTAAAAATGCGTATACTTTAAAAATATTTATCTAGGATTCTTTTTCCCTAGAAGATTTTTAAGGAAAGGTTGTCATCGTGCATTTTGCTGTTTTTTCAGATAAAATGTAGCGTGTTGTTGCTGCGCTCCCATCCTGCCCAAAAATTACTTAAGTGTTTGCATTTCTGCCTTTAAATATCCTTTTTCTGTATTTTAAGTAGCCTGTTCCTTAGTTATATCTGTGAAAATATTTGGTTATTTTATCATTTTCTGGAGCCTTTTTGGCTAAAAGGGTGAAGGTTAAAATAAGACTTAAAAAAAAAAAGTTATCAGAGTAGTCAAAACATTTTGCCTGTTACTGACTCTAGCAGATATAAGCGTTTGTGGGGTTTTTTTCCACCAGAAGGATTTCTTTAGCAATCATCATGCTCTTCCTAGTTCCTTAGTCTTCAAATGATAGATGTTGAAATGCCTTCTTGCTCTACTGTTTTTCAGGCATTTTAAGAGGAAGAATACAATAGGAAATAATTTGATTTCTTTTTCCCTGGTTTAAGGTCTTTTTAAATCATATTGAGTGAAGTTGGTACTTGTTAGGTTGGTTTTCCTGAAGAATGAAGTCTTTTTTTCTTCACAAAATGATTATAGACCAAAAAAATTTCCTTCCTGTGATATGTCAGAGTCCCAGAACTGGACAACCATTTGTAAAACAGAGTATATGACCCTTTTTCCAAAGCCCCTTTCCCATTTTCAGTGCTAATCTCAGCATAGAAATTTAATGCTATACATAGCAGGGAGTTTTGCATGAAACTTCTTTATACGTCAGTAGTTCCACTAACAAAATGTTAAGTGTACAGTCTTCACATCTGTGGTCAAGGATTTTAGTGGCTACACATGGGCAGTTTGTCATACAGGGTGTCCCTCAGTCTGAGGCTTTAGCAGCTTGCTTTTCTGTTTTGATTCTGCTGTATATGGCTCTGTGGTGTGATATACCTATATAGAAATAACTGCGCTTTTAACAGATTTATTACTGTTGAATCTTTCATGATCTTTCGCAACTAACATTTGCGATCAGCAGGAGCGTGATACACTTGTTCCTCTGGACATGAGTCAGCTCTAACTTTGAAACTGTCCTGTTGTATAGTCCCAAGTAATAAGGCCTTGTTAGAATTTGAATATATTGATTTGGGAGCATCATAAGAAACACAGGTTGTACACTGAAGCTGTATAAAACTTAGGTCCTGATTTGGAAATCCACTACTGCCATCCTTATGTTCCAGTATTCCTTTTCTGTACAAGAACGTTTGTATCCTCTATTATCATCTAGTTACTTAGCATAGTCTCCCATTAGGAAAACTCTTCATGCAACGTTTAGATCTCTGACATAATCATCTGCATGTGGAGAATGTAGTTGCTTTAGCCTCCCGCTTTCATCAGTGGAAAAAGACAGTGTAGAGGGACTGCTGAGACTTTAGGATGAATGAATCCTCTCAGGACTTTCTCATCTCTTTGTGTTGATTCCTGCAGTCTGCCTATATTTTTTTCATTTCAGTATCTTCGTTTCCATTCATATCTAAAATAAAGTGGGGTGAATCTGAGAAATTTTACAGAGGGCTTTACTTTCAGAGAATGAACTGCTTCATGTTAAGGCCATTGCAGAGAGTAGTACTGATAAGCTAGTGCATCTTTACTAATGCCCAAGTTTGCAGTAATTTCTCTAATAAGCTCTGAATGCATTTGTTTTTAAAGCATTTGACTCTACCTGAAACCAAATGACTTCAGTATAAGTGTCTAGACAAGTGTTCTGGCAGTTGCTATCCAGAGTTAGAGAAAAGCAAACTGGGTATTGTTTTGATCTGTATTTGTTTGCTCCCTGATGTGACGCTGATATGGAGGCATCTGGGAGGTAGTTTCTGCAAGGCTCAGCCCTATAGAGGTTGTGGCCTGAACAATAACGAGGAGAGCTGTCTATTGACTTCTCTGGTTATAAAGAGAATGGTAATCCTTGGGAGTAATTGATAGTGTTGAAAGGAAAGCTGGTGTAACTTAGTATAGATGTAACAGTACAGCTTGCCTCAATTATTGTTCATTTGTCTTTTTAATTTTCTCTAGTATTGCTACTGCAGAGTCAATTACCTTTCACTCCTTAATATATTTATAGTTGGATATACAGGTTTTTATACTGTCTCAGGCATAGAAGAAGCATAATTCCTGTCACATTTCACAATCCCAACTAAAAAGCAGCTGGTGTTTACAACATTAGTTACAATTATGAGGGGAAAAATTGAACATGTTAGTAGCCAACAAGATAGCCAATGTATATGTAATCCAGAAGGGTGCTAAAGTAGAAACTATTAGAGAAAATGAAAGGTGCTCGTGCAGGTTTTTGTGTTAGAAACAGGCAAAGCTTCTGGAGGTGTTTAATGGCGATAATGATAGATGAGGTATATGAATTCTTGGGCAAGACTCCGAGAACAAAATTTAAACATGTGAAACCACACTAAGCAATGTGGAAATGCAGGGTCCATGAAGTGATAGACAGGTCACATGCAGAGATATACAGGTGCCTCTACAATATCATGTTGTGGCATTTGCTACAGTTTTTTATTTAATTTTAAGATGTTAGAAAATTGATATTACAAATGCTGCCTGGCTGGCATACACAGCGATGGTACAGGTGATGAATATCTGATCAGGTAAGTGACAGGTTCTTAGCAGGTCAGAACACCATGAAAAACACATAGTGTGTGGAATTCTTTTGTGTACCTCTAAGAATTCTTTTTTTTCTGGTCAAAAATTTTCCCAGGACAATGGTGCCACGTCTGCTTCCTTCTCTTTCTTAATTATTGTAGATATATTGTAAGACTCTGCTGTAAAGTCAGGATCTGTAATTCCCAAAGCTCATGGTTGTATGGATGTGAGGAATTGGAAGCTGCCTTTGGTTTCCCCTGTAAAATAAAGAGCTATTATAACAAGATGGTTTGTGCTATGTCAAAGCACATAGGGCTGGGTTCAATTGTGAACTTTCACATTGTGGACCTGACTATGGTATACTTGTCCACAATAAAGAATTTTGTCACAAAGGACACCTACAGCCTTTGTTCTGCTTAATGATTTGAATTTACAAGGCCAGCTAGAAATGTGATTTAAGATAGTCCACAAATTCACTGGATTGCATTAGTCTGATGCATTAGTCAGTTTCTCTTCCAAGCAGTTTGAGGGAGCCTGCATGTCAACTTAAATTCATATTACACTCATATTTTTAATATAGTGTTTATGATATTAATATCATGTAAATATAAAACATAATACAAATATATTTAACTTAAAATTGTGTTTGGTTTGAGTTCATATTTAAGTTGAGGTGCAGTACACTCTCCTGGAAACTTGAGATTCTTTCTGTCTTTCAGGAAATTTTTTGTACTTGAGAATAAATACTTTTCTGAGGGGGGGAATTGTATTTCTTTCCTGAAGGAAATACCAAATGAAGAGAAGGTATGCACAATGCCATTGTGCACCATGCTGAAATTGACACTAAGTAAGGATTGCAAAATTTTGCCTCCGTTGTGTAAGGTTTTCATGTGCTTTATAAATGTCTTATGTTTTTAAACTTTCCTGGTTCTGGGGCTTCTCTGCTGAAATAAAGAAAAGGAAAGTAATAACTCTGTCATACAGTCACCACACTGCATTGTCTTAACCCCCATCTGTGTTGCATCAGCTGCTGCAAGTATCATTTATAGGCTGTTCCTAATTCCAGTAGGTGTTCCTTTTGGATAAGAGAAGTTTGAGAAACGATGTTTGTGTTAAACAAAAAAGCCTTTCAGAGAGAGGCTAGACACCAAATATTATCAAACTTCAAAACACAAGTTCCTTATTCAGTCTGTGCAGCATTTTTGCATACATCATAGGAAAAAAAAAAGATATTTCTTATTAGCTGTTATGACCGTATGCTTTAGTAAAGTATATTGTCATGACCCCTTGAAATGAAGGAGGCAGTAAAAACTGATTCTAGTTTTGAGATTAAAGAAAATAAATGTTCAGTAGTCATGATTGTCAACTTGCACTCTTTTATTGCTATCCATTTAACATTTATTTTTCAATATGTATGTTATCGCTAATTATTATATGTGTGTTAGACATGATTATCACTGTCTGAAAGATATTGGTAAGTGGTGAGTTCCTAATGACATTCACTGGAACAATATTAAATTTTGTAGTAGTTACTTAAATTTGTCAAATGCTTAGATAAATAATTGAAGTACTAAAATCAACCAATGACAATTTGCATTTATGACAGGTTACTGAGGCAATGCAAGCAGTGCTGTTGGCAGAAGTTCAAAGGACTATGAATACCTTTGGAAAGACTGCAATCTGTAGAGAGCCTTTGGCCATAGTAGAGAATGGAAATGGTAAGTTGTGGACACTGCCAAAGGCTGAAAAGAGGGATTTAAAATACATTAAAAATGTTTCTTTGCCATGTAGGTGGAGAATATATTGGTATATTCTTTTAGAAGAACTTTCTCTAGTACTCAGAACAAGTTAGGAGTATGAGTTTGTAATACATTATTTCTGTGTGAGACAAGCTAAATAGCCTATTCCTGACCTTATCAGGCTGAGTTTTCTCATATAACTGTCAAGGAGTTAAGACTTTTACACTCTCTCATCATCTCTGAACATTAAGACGAAAAGTTAGTTTCTTTGATTATATGATAGTTCTGGTATTGTAAATACATTTGCAAATAAATGAAGCAGTGTGTTTAAAATAGAATCAGTAAATCATTGAAAAGAAGTTTTACAAATTTATCCTTTTAATGACATCAGAACTTACACAGCACTAAAAATTAATTGCTTACATTTTATAACTTCATAATGTAATACAGAATATTTTTTTCTTTTAGAAATAACCTCCCTGCAAGGAGATATCAAATGTATTTTACAATTAGATCATTTCATTTTACAAGAGCTTACTCTTTGCAACTTTACAATGGTGCTAATGTTTATGGTAAAAAAGATTGAACCTGGATTTATGTTATGAAGTTACATTCATTTTTTTTTAGCCCATTAGCTGAGTCTTAAAATTAAGTGACCTAAATTTTAGATCCAATCTTATTAGTGAGCCTTCTCTTGGGAAACTAATTTATAATCTCATTGAGTGTGTGTGTGTCTGTCATGAAAATTTGTTACTGATCTGCTTGTTCCAGGATACTAAAAATGATCAGTGACACTTGCTTTACACCGCAGAACGAAATGGTGTCTCTATAATTTGGACTGTTGGAATATAGTGAAACTCAAACACTTTGAATAATTATCATAGACAAATTTATATGTTGCTTACACTAAAGATTGCTTTGAATAATTTTATTTTTATGTGGTTTGGGACAAGATGCGTTGTAACTAAACATCTCCAGCTTTTAAGTTGGACTTGATTTATGGACTTGATTTCAAATTTCCTGAATTTTCAGGTTGTATTTCAATGTGGTGTTTTGACATGTGTTACACGAAGAATGGGACTAACTGGAAGTTGAAAATGCAGTTAGCTGCAAACTCCAGATGCGTTCATATTTTCGGGTCTGTTTCAAAATCTTGTATGCTAGATGAAATAAAATTTCTCTTGGGTAAAGAATGTTGGAAGGATTACAAGGATTGCATGCGCACAATCGCTTGAAGATCCAATCTTAGTGAAGATTCAAAGTTTAATTCTAATTAAGTATTAAGGCTCACACAAGTTATGAATTCAGGGGGGTTACTTCAGCTTACCACTGTCTGAAAAGGGGATTTGGTGGTTTGTATGTTGAGTAAAAGATTTCTACCATCATTTTGTTTTTAACCCCATTATTTGAAGGCTGTTCACAAACAACTAGAAAATAGATTTGCTAGAATGTGCTCAGTATTCTTATGCATTTATACTGACTACGACTTTATTTTTCATTTCATGAATCTGAACTACATAAATATACCCCATAAAGCAGAGTGGATTTTTTGATATACCATTGTTCAGGAATTTAATGTATTCTAGAATAGACAGAAAACATACAGGAAGACTGGGAAAGATGTTACAGTATGACTGTTTACCTACATATTAGCTTTATTTTTGTTTTCATTTCCATTCATGTTTTAGCTTGTTGCATTATTTATCATAGTATGCAAATAGCACAAATATTCTTGGTTTTGTTTGTATGGTGTTCCAATAGACACTGGAAACTTGTTAGGTTTATTCAGAATTGAACAATTTTTTTGTGTTTTCTAATATGTTAGAGTAAAACTATTTGTGGCATGTAATGATATGCAGAAATTATTAAAAAACATCCAGTGCAATTACTATGGCAAGTAATTAAGACTGATTTTAGTCATTCATCTGATATTGTCATCTTATCTCTTATTAAATACTCTGTATTTATGCATGGTACAGTAGCTGTCATCAAGTTAAATGTTAAATATTGTTTCAGGTTTTTAAGTCATATTTCAAGTCTCGGATCATGGACTCTGAGCCAAAGTAAAAGTATTTGAATCTTTCCTGCCATCATCATTGTATTGTACTGCATTTTTATTTAATTGGAATTAATAGATTTGATCTGGAGATGTTTAACCTTGTTTAACTCAACACATTTCCATTGAAGTCAATAGAAGTTTTCTTTAAAAAGACAAACCAAATTTCAGGATTTGACCTTGAGTTTTTATTATCTTTAAAGTTCATAGTATATTATATAGCTGTTTTTTCAGAAAGCTCCTTACTCCTTAGGAAGCTCCTGCATCCTTACTTCATGGTTAAGGGTGGTAGCATTTAGACAACAGCTTCACTTGCTGAATAATTTTAAATGCCATCTTTTTCACTTTGATTCCATACAGACAGAATTGTTTCTTAATTGAATTTAAAAAAAAACCAAACAAAACCAACAACAACAAAAAAACACCAAAACCCACCAAACCAAAATCCTGTCATATAGTTTTCTAGAAACAAAAGGAATTAAAAATGCTATTTGTATAAAGCATGCCAGAGAAAGGGTTAACTGTGTTCTGTCCCGGTACATTCTGCTTTTGTTGCTAAAAGGAAATATAAATGCAAACAGTTGCAATTTCTTTGTTAATATTAGAGATAATAATTTTGGACCTATTCCAAACGTATTGATAGCAATCTTGCCATTGATTTCTGCAATTTTTTCTGAACTTTGCTTCAGTTCTTCAAAGAAGCTGAGGTTTTCCCTAATTTTCTTGACGTTCATCATCATTCTGAAAAAGTACAGTGCACTTCATCTCTTCCTGTGTTTTTCATAAAAACTGATAATTTTGAATAATGGTGCCATTTAACAGATTGTCAGTGTGGTATTTTGTTTTAAAATCTTAAGAATCTATTTGTCCAGTTCTACTTGCATAAACTAAGAGGAACTAAGTTTTCTGGCATTCTTCATTAATTTTTAATTGGTAGTATTTGATCTTATGCTGTACATACTTAGTCCATTCCCAGTCATGTGCAGAACTTCTTTGATCGGAGGAAAAATGGTGTGAATTCCACTGTTGTCATTTAATAGCCCAGTGATTGGATACAAAGAAATTGGATACTCTCTCCCATAGCTGATTTAAACCCATCTCTTCTTCAACAGTAATTCATTGCTTATCCTCAAGGCATTCTGCCATGAGTCATCTACAGAAATTGTTTCACTTTTCATGAAAATCTCAAAATATTTGCAACGGTAAGAGTTAGAAATGAGATTCCCTCACCTTCAGGTGTGTACTGTTTGTAGGACTGATCTTTTAGCTACTCCACTACCGAAAACTGAAGCAGTTTCCTATGTGCCATCCTTGGATGCCTGTTCTTTCTAGTACATAAGGAGCCAAAACTATCTTACTTGAAATAGTATTATAGCATAGAAGTTCTTCTGGAATTGTGTTGCCTCATTTTTTTTCTAAAGTGTGAAGTGGATTTATTTTCCTTTCAATTGTGAGAATAAATGTGTGTTAAGATGTTTGTGCTCAAATATTAAATTGAGGAGCTGATGTGTGTGGTATTCCAGGAATACCAAAAACTGGAAAAGTGAAAGGAAAGCATGAAGTACAGGCTTTATTCCTAAATACAGAATATTATTTTACTGCCTCTAGGATTTGGGAAAAAACTTAGTGTGTTGTCGTTTAACCCCAGGCAACAGCTAGGACCACACAGGTGCTTGCTCAACTCTACACTCACCACAAGGGTAGGGAGAAAATGAGGAGAAAGGAGAAAAAGCCACCAAAAAACACCTCATGGGTTAAGATAAAGACAGCTTAATAAAACAAAAAAGGAAAATCACAATAATAATAAGGTAAAATAATATACAAGATGAAGTAACACAACCCAAGTCACTCTCACCACCCACTGAATTGGTTGCCCAGCCTGTCCTGAGCAGTGATTGCATGTTCCCACCCAGGCCAGCCTCTATTTGCATACTGAGCATGAGTCTATGGTATGAAATATTCCATTGGTCAGCTTGTTCTGTCAGTGTTCCCTCTCAGCTTCTATGGGAAGCTGAAAAACAGTCTTTGATTAATATAAACATCACCCAGCAACAACTGAAACAATATGCATTATTGACATTCCCTTCATACCAAATCTGAAACACAGCAGCCACTAGAAGGAAAATTAACTCTATCCCACCTGAAACCAGGACAATGTTGAAAAATCACACCACTAAGACTAGCTTGCAATAAATTCTGGTTTGCACTTAAAAATTTCTAGTTTAAGAAACTGCTAATGATTCAAGCTTTTAAGTATATTTGAAAGGTATTAGCTATAACCTCATCTTTTGTATAAAGCTCTTTAAACTATTCAATTAAATAAATTGGTTCTTGCAGAAAAAAAAACTTCTGCTGATAAATACCAGAGTGAAATTAATGGTGGCAATTGAATTCCATAGGTTAGTGTAAGGAATTGTCAAAGACTTACCTAGAATATAACAATATGTTTTGTTAAAATGAGGAATCCATTCAGTAATGGTAAATCAATGAAAGGCGGGATATAACAGCTTCTGTTCACTAGAAGAGCGTAGTGACCTGCAGCAGAGGGTTTCAAACACTTCTATTGTCTGGGTTTCAGAAATCTCTCCACTTGCAGACAACTTTGTCAACTCTTAGGAAGTCATTCTCTTGATAGTGTTTCTCTGTATAGCAAATGAATCTTCTTGCCTGCCTGCAAAGTCTTAAGGTTTTGTCAAGGAAGCACAGATAAGGAGGACAGTTGTTCTGTCTCTGATATTTTCTTCTTACATATTGTCATCTTGTTACAACCTGCTGCCTTTTCTTATTAGTCCAAATATACAATTCTGATTCCATATTTAAACAAAAAAGGCCCAAAAGACAACCCCAATTCTGAGAGTTAGTCTATTTGGACTGTTGATACCACAAAGATTAAATAGAATTGCAATGAAAACTTGTTCTGATTGCTGGGGAAGTAACTTTTAGGGGTGTAAAGTGCATCGATACTATTAGTTACCATAACTTTGTGTTCTGGTAAAATACTACATTCCCAGACAACTTGAACAACATCTGAGGAATCAATTTCTGGGTTAACATTACATTCGGATAAACATATATCTGTCCTCATATCCTTACATTTCCCTTACTGTGTTAGTTTCGAGTTGGATTTGGTTTTGTGATGCATATAATGTTATTCAGTCTTTGAAACTGCTTGCCTTGCTCTGGCTGTGTTCCATAACCAACATGAATTAAGTAATCAAACAAAACTGGAAAAAGGTGTCCAGACAAAACGTGCTGGAGTCCTAGACATGCACATAACAAGAAAATGAAAGCTATCACTGCAGCTCTTGGGAAATATATCTTCTCTTGTGAGTTGACTACTTATACTCTCAGTGGTGGTGGGAAGAAATTCACAATTTCTGATTAAACAAAAGAAGAAAAGGCTGAAGAGAAGAATGGGTTACAAAGGAACTGGAAGTCACAATAAAAAGTCTAAGAAAATGGAGAAGAAAAAATTATATTAGAAGCATGGTAATGTGAACAAGTACAAAAGGTTACCAGTTTTCTGGTGGGAATCACAACCAGGAAACTGGGTGCTGATTTTAAAAATTCAAGAATAGAATTTGATCCCATTTCTGGTATGATACAGGCAATTGAGTTTAACTGAAACTAGGAAATGAGGTCATTTTGACACTGTGCATGATTTTGAATTGAAAGAAATTGAGAGAAGAGATCACTAAATGCACAAGCATTTAATGTATCCCAGCAGCATGTGTTTTGAAAAGCATAAGAGAATGTTCTGCATATCATTACATGCCACAAATGAGGTAAGCGTAGGTTTTGTTAAAAATCAGTGAGAACAATGAGAAGAAATCTTTGCACCACAGGAATTCTTTTCATACAGGGATCCTCCAAAATGTATAAATGTCCCTCTGAGCCTTGCAGCATCTGTGATTAAAATGTGGTATTTCAAGTGGAATGGATCAAAACTGTCCCTTTTCCTATGTAGTCTCTTTGTGCTTTGAAATATTTCCAAACTTTAGTTTTAGAGCAATGTCTGAACTATACACTACGATCATATTTTCTTGCAGTTGTTACTCTTCAACTGGTTTGACTTCTGGCTTCAGATATCTTCTTGTCTGGCATCTCACATTGTTCCAGTTTAACCCTATTTTGTTGCATGTTAAGTCTTCCACCTGGATTCTTCCAGGCTATTATTTCCCATCTTCCACTTTCTCTTTTTCCTGAGAGAAAAAGAATGTTAAAAACTACCTACAACATGAAGTTTCCTTTCTCTGTCCGCTGTGTTCTTATTAGTGCAAACATTTCACCTGATAAGAATACAAAGTTTTTTTAGATGGAGCTGAAGTTTTGTGCTCCTGGACAAGCTCATGCACATAAAAGAAATTATTAAAATATTAGACTTCAGGCTGTTTTACAATACTCTCTGGCAGGCCAATTTTGTGTGTGTCTTAGCAATAAGCAGTGTAAGAAATGATTGTGTAATCAACATTTAATCAGTATTAATGAGATTTAGAGTCATCTGTAATCTCATTTTTGTCCTTGAAACAGCAAACCTATTAATCTAACATTTGTTTGGTGAATGGGCTTTGAATATAAGCTGGTGACAGCAGTAGCTTTCCTCTACTGAATATGTATTAAAAATGAGTGTATTATAATCCTAGTTTCGTATTACAAATATTTCCAGTAAAAATACAAATCAATGTTATATTTTAGCATCTAACCTGTGGTTTAACTATACCACTGTATCATGTCCTAGATATCCAATTAAAACTGTATTTTGATCCAGTAGTCTTTAATATTAGTGGTCAAGTACTAAAGGAAGTAAGCTTAAAGACTCATTCTAGAACTACAGCTTATTTCATTCCATGCGTCATATATTTTACCAGAGAACTCCTTAATGTAGCAGAAATCAGATTTGGTGTGTATTTTTACACAAAATCAAATTGTACAGGCGCCATCTCGAACTCCTCCAAAACATTAGTAAGGATAGCATTCACTGGTCAAGGAGGCAGTAAGGATGACGTGTATGATGAATTCAAATGCACAATATAGTTTGGGCAATTTTGTTTCCTATGAGCTTTTTTCAGTATTTACTAAATAAGAAAAATTTCTAAGATACCTTAAAAGTAAATATTCTTTTTTTGGGGGCTGTGAATATGTACACATAAAATTACCACTGGTTCATTTTTAGTCTCTACTGTTTTAGAAATCTGTCTGGTACAGGCAAAATACAACACAAGTCTTTCAAAAACTTGAAAGATTTTGAGCTTCAAAATAACAAATGAAGGAACTGCAAGTACACCGTGTTTAAAGCAGTGGCCCTTGGTTTGTTGTGTTGTTTGGTGTTTTTTTTTTTTTTTTTAGTAAGCCTAGACTTCTCTATTTTCTAGAGCTTAGGGGTTTTTTTTGTTTGCTTTGGGTTGTTTTTTTTTAAGAGCTACTCCTTGTCACCTCTTGCTTCCTTATTCTGGATGTCATCTTGCCTATATTGTTCTCAGTCAAACATAGTGTTCAAACTTCTTAATAGCATATAATTTGTTATCCTTATAGTTGATATCCTTATATCCCCCTCTTTTTATGATTAATTTAGTATATGGAGCCATGGGTCAGTAAGTCTCCTGATGTTCTGTTAAAGCTGGAAGAGATGTAAACATGTCATGGAAAATAAGTGTGCAAATTACAATGCAATGTTTCAATTTCTTCTGTTATATTTCCTTTTCATCAAGTTACATCTGTACAACATGAGTTTTAATTTAATCCAAAAAGGTAGAGAATAAAACTTATTGTTTTTCAGCCTGGTTAGGTTATGTTTTGAAATTGGTCCTTTGAATATTTTAACTTAACAATACTGAGAATCTTTACTCAGATTCTCTCCTGTCCATTGTCCACACTGTTAAGTAATTTAAAGGCCTTAGTGGCGTTTCCCTGCTTATCTGTCATTCTCCACTCAGCTTCTGTAAAGCTTGTGAATAAAACAAAAGCAAAAGAAGAATACTAAGCATAACACTTCCTCTAGAATTTTTTATGCTAATAATTCTTGCAGAGATGGAGATTGTTCTATTATGAGAAGCAGACTGAGGGGTGGGAAAAAATTCTTCTATGTATAGGCCATTATTAGTACTGAAATGAAGGCCTGTGCTGATAGCCATAGAGCAGAACAACACAGTATCAGAGTACCTTGTTTATGTTTACAATAATAGTCCATCTAGAATTTTTCTGGGCTGTATTGGTGTTTTGTAATCTTCAATCTACTACTTTTATGTCAGGTTCTTAAAATTTCTTCCTATAAAATTTCTTTGCTATTTGATATTCATGTACAGTGTTATGTGAACGTGAAGGTGAGAAAAGACCTAAATAGGCCCCACCCTAGAAGGACTGGAGAGCAGGATGCCTTTTTGAGAAAGGAGTGGTTCAGAATAGAATGGATAAAGGGGATGATCCTCAGGCAGAAGATTTTTTTTCTCCATATTAAGTGATTATACTGCTCCCCTGCTTGAAAAAGGTTTGCAAGAGTTCAGCAGTATTTTTGCCTTTGGGCTGTATTGCCTAGCTTTTGCATATTGTGGGGAATAAAAACTTGCTGAGAGGTTTTGATTGCAGTTAGCTATGGCTTGTATCGTCTTGGGCTGTTTGGAAGCCAGACCAATCTGCAGTGTGCAGGTAACAATTCTTCCCATGCTTTGGTTAGTCTTCTCTTACATGAGTGGAATAGCATTTAAATTTTCTTTGGGATATAAGAAGCAAGTAACTATATCCCTCCCCATTTTGAATCTTGTGTTTTTTGAGTCTTTCAGAAGATACAGAATTAGTTCCTGAAGCTACTTTATAAGTGTATTTGAAATGTGCCTGTCCTTGAATTTAAGAATATTTGACTCTAACTTATATGAAAGGAAATAATAAAATTAAATCAACTCGGATATTGAACTAAACAGTAATACAATGATTATCTGGCAGTAAGACAAGTTAAATGCTTTAATAGTATTTTTTAACAAAAAATACTTGCAGAAAGAAAAATTACTTCAAACTATTGTTAATAGTTTTCAGTAAGATGGAAATGCTTCAATTATGCATTTTATGAAAAACACACTGAAAGAACTTTATACAAGTCTTCTTTATTAGTAGCAAAGTTAAAAGTCCGGCTAACACTCACCTAGCAGAGCAGCACAGCGCTTGTCTCTAATAAGAGAGCAAGTCATCTGCTTCAGAAAAAAAAAAAAATGGAAATAACTCAAGATAAGCCTCTCTTGCCTGTCAAGCATATCAAGAAAATATTGAACCAGTTGGAGGTACATATATATCCATCACTATGTAGAAAGTGTGTCAACAGAAGTGTTAAATTTCAGAATGGAGAATGTGTTCGTCTCTGTGTGTGCTTCTGCGCCTTCGCTTTTTAGAAGTCCTAGTACAGCCATTTGCATTTTACGTCTTATGTAATCGAGAATCTATTTTGCTTTTTATATAAAGATGAGCTCACTGTTGTTTCAAAGCATAAAAATATTATTAATTTGACATAGTATTTTCTATTTGGATGGTACGTATAACTAATCAGCACAAGATGACTTCCAAATTCTGAGATTTAATAATTATAATTGTTCAGTGTTTTCTTCTGTTGTGCCTGGTTCATATTTAGTGTTTCAGTATATGCTTTATTTTAATGCACAAAATTAGATTCACCAAGTATCCTATCTTGCTTCACCATTATGTTTTAGTTCTCCAACTGTACTTGCTAACAAAGAAGGCAATTCAGATTTTAATGACTACTGAAACTTTTCTGGTACATGTGAGGAATTTTTTTCTAAAATTCAAATTGTATCAGCAGAAGATTTTTTTTTCCATCCCTAGTCTTGGAAAAATTCAACTTTTATCACAGTTAAGATACCTATCACTAATTCCCTAAAGACCAGGTGCCTGTATTGTTCTGGTATGATGGATGTTAGTCACATCACCTGCTGCACTGCTAGAAGATGTTTAGATAGCCTGCTGAAGAGGGTGAAGTAGGAACCTGAATCCAGGAGGTATTTTCTGTAGAATAATTAATAGCTGGTCCATGTAGTCTTTTCTTCTCCACCACCCTTATAACAGGATAGGGTTTGGATTTCCTTTCCTTTTTTCCTTAAGCTCCAGAAGCAAATTAAAAAAAAAAAAACAAACAACCAAACAAAATATATCTGACGTAAGTAACGCATGCCTGCGCCATTTTATGTACCGATAATGTACTACTCCTAAACCTTCTGTTTCTTTTGGAAATGGAGTGCTGTCAAGATCTTGCATCTCACTGGACTGAAGAGTTTAACACTGACAGTGAACATCTTTGTCTTGACTGAAAAGACAAATCTATTTTTTATTTTTACGGAAATTAAGCAGACACTGGTTTTAATATGTGTTTTCAAGAAAGAGTAGCATTTTGATATAAATTAAGATCTTTCAAGTAGGTGTGTCCCAGATAATTTTAGCAGATTAAGACCATTCTCAACTCACAGAAAAGAATTCATTGTTTAATTAGTATGTGCTTCTTGGAAGGTTCAAAAGGAGCCCCACCACTAGTGACCATTGTTATCCATGTCAAGGTATGATATATAATATATTAGATGAATTACACTGCTGGCAATAGACTATGTTAAGGAATAGTAAAAAAAAAAGTGTCAACCTGTGCTTTCTGTAATGTAAAGCCATTAAATTTAATGGCTTAGTTGCATGGTTAAGAATGTTTTAAAATAGGACCTGTGTGTGGTTTAAGACTTACATCAGTGCCAAGCACACTAGAAATAAAACTAAAGCATCAGTAGAAGGTCTAATCTAACAGACACAGCAGGGAGATCTACTTCATGTACAGGAACAGCAAGACTTGTCACAAAAAAGAATGGCCAGGGCAGAGAGAACCATTGTTTTCAGTCTTCTCATGATAATTGTATGTAATGGACGTATTTGCAAAACAATTTCTTTAATGGTCCATTGCTTATAAGGGAGTAATTTTCCTCAGCCTGGAGTAAGCTGATTTTTTTGTGAAGGGTCTTGAATAGTCAGCACAAATGTATGCTGGTTTTTAGTTATACTCTAATATAGCTCACAGATATTACAAGGAAGTGTTCTTTTACCCTCTTTGATCATGCCTCTTAAAAAATGTGCCTTTCACCATTTGTGTTCTACTATCTAAATAGGATTTAAGGATTATTACTTTGGAATAATACCATTCTCCCCTCCCCACGAGCCCCACCAAAGTGGATATTGCAGATCAAACCTTAACTGTGTGATGTGGATGCATTTTTCCTAAATTGATGAATGAATAATATGACAAGCATAAACTTTATGGAGAAGCAAGAATGATAATTTTGGGATCAGTGGTCAGATTATATTACAGTATACTTTCTGTCTTAAAAATAGATACTATTGTATTATATTTATAGATACATTAGATAGGAATATGATAATACAAAATCTTGCGTATTTTTTGTGATATTTATGATTACATATGAGATTTTTACAGTAGAATATGAGGAGAAGCCTGTCCTTCTTATAAAAGATACTGTTGTAGTGCTCAGTGCTTTTAGGACTCAAGCAGTAAAAGCTTGCAACAAAACAAAAACCTCTACAAACATTCTTTATTGAATTCTCTTGGCTAAAACTGCCAAAAATAAATTAATAGCCGTTACCACTGCAGTGCTTTTTTTGTTCACAAGAAAAATATCTTGACATATTTTTTCATTTTGTGATTGGTGCACATTTCAAGGGTATAAATTAATCTTCAAAGGATCCTAGGGAATATGTTTCCTGGACACTTCACTTATACATCAAGTTGGCCATGTTAGCAATCTAATCACAAACCTGTAATTCAGTGGACAACAATTTCTTATTGTGAACAGCGTAGCAGCTTTTACTATCATTTAGGTCAGCCTAAGATTGCTGATGCACCATATGTTTCAGGCCATGGATGATGGATGGTATCCTCTGGTGCCCATCCCTAAGTGATTGGAAAGATTGAAGACACACAGTTCACTTAAGCTTGCTTACTATTACATCAAGTAATCAGCGTGATAGGCAAACCTGTGCTCTTTATGTCACACTGCCCAACTTTCTGCAGGGACATCATGTCAAAAAAACAATCTAAGAACATTTCCAGATGACAGGCCAGTTACTAGAACAACCATTTAACAACTGGATTCATCTAAAAAGCTTAATAACGTGAAAAAGTCAATAGAGTTTTTTAAAACACCTTTATTTATAGGAACCAGACATGGTGTTTTGTTTTCAAAGGATTTTTATTTCAACTTATGCAACAGAAAGATGTAATAAGGCACTCCTTCTTATAGGTCAGCCTTTAACATGCCAAAACCTATTGTTCCCCATATTAATCAGAGAGAAATGCTACTTTGAAATAATTTTAAATACTTCAGAAGTTTGTTTAAAATTTTGTAGTTACAAACACACAATATCAGGTTCAACTTGAAGACAGAAATCTTTTCTACTTCCCAGTGCCTGTCTCTGCTGATAGCAGTCAATGTTGCTTTTGTTTTCCCCAGCTCCTTTGGTCCAATATCTAATCCAGGCGATTGAGAGCATCCTCCTTTTTGTCAGGTTTTACTGTGGTGAGGAGTCTTTTATATGATACAGGGGGGAAAATCCTAAGTGGTACTCTAAGAATCTCATTTTGCATAAAAACCCTGCAAGGCTTGCGGCGTGTATGCCATCAGTCAGAATAAAAGCAACCAAATAATATTAAGTGAGGTGTTCAAAATGTTGTGATTTAAAACTGCTACTGGTGTATGTTACTGTATAAATGGGTACTTTTTTCAGTTTTAAAATAATTGAGTTGGAAGCTGAATACATAGACCAAAGTTTCTATATACCCACATCAATCATGAAAAAGGAGCCTGGGCAGTTCTGTGAATTCAGATTCTGTAAAATGCTCATATAGTCTGCCACTAATGAATATATTTTTGCATACGTGTTTTCTTATTAAGACACATAGCTGCTGCATGCACTTTGATTAAATAGCTCATAGAATACGGAAGGTTTTGCTGAAGTAGGAGAAGCTGTTTATTTTCAATACTAAATTCAGGCAGCTATTCTGTTATCTCTTAATTTTGTCTCAACATTTTTGTGTTACTTGATCAGTCACTGGTTGCGTAGTTGTTATATTGACTGAGCTAGATGACTGTGGCCTAACACCAAAATAAATATAGTTTTCATATTTTAGGTGTGCAGTTAGGGAGAAGTACTAGCAAAAATAGCTTTAAAAGCTATTGAAAACTAGCTACTCCAAGATCAGAATTTCAAAATTTCAAGGCAGGCTTCCTCTTGTCAGTCCTTTAATCACAGAGACACTGAATTCCATAACTAGAGACAATTTAGGCAGCAGCCTCTAAAGTAAATATTAAACTAAGCTAATAGAAAGAGAAGGCTATTCTGAGGAAGAGAGTTTGGGGAACAGTGATTAACACTGACTTTAAAACCAGGGCAGTCAAAGAGGTGGGGAGGAAATTAGTTGATATTAGTAAGGCTCATCACACTGAACTGCAGAGTAGAAGTTGTTAGAAAACTGAATAAGAATAATTCTTTTAGGCATTGCCTGAATATACATGAACTTGTGCACGTTAGTGCTGTGCTTTTTGCAGTTGCTGACACGTTGGTTGCTTACTGAGACACCTCCAGGGGAGACACAGGTTTACTGGGCTGTACTGTAATGAGCTCTGATATGAGGGTTCTCCCACTTAAACCCTTGTGCTCACACTGGAGCACTAGAGCTGAGGGAGTAACTCAAACTGAAGTATAAAAAGGAATGCAAGGATGAATGAAAGAATTTAAAAGGCACTAGACTAGAAGAGTTCAGTTGGAAGGGACGTACAGTGATCTAATCCAGGCCACTACTTGGGCCTTGTCAACGAAAGAAAGACCTGTAATCAAGGAAAAAGAATTTTAAATGTCTGAAAACATGTTTTTCTTCAAAGGAGAGTCAATGAGAGCAACTTCTGAACAGTTGCTTTAGTGAACCCATGAGCCAGGATTGCAATAGGGTTTTTAACTAAAATAGGGCTCAGAGTCAAACTCATATTCTGCAAATCTTTTTGTTGAATTTTTGGCTTTTCTAAAATCAGAAGTGTCAATCAATGTGCAAATGTTATAGAGGATAAACAGTCGTAGTCCCCACATCGTTTCTTTCTTTTTTCCAACTATTCTGACGTGGGTAGCAGTGAAATCATACTGGTCATCTTAACTTGAAAGTACCCTGTAAAAGTTAAAATCATACCTAAAACTTGCGTTGAGGTTTTGAAGAGTGAAGTTTGTGCAGAGAGAGGGACAGAATCCCTGTAAACAGAGGTTGGGTATTTAAGCAGTGAATAAAATCTCATTAGCCTCCTATACTTGTGTTAATAGCAGAGAGTAACACAGGACTCAAGCCCATGCATTTATCATAAATGTTGTGGTCTGTTTGCTTCACATTATGACTGTTATGTGAGAAAAGTGACAAGAGTGGGCTGGAGTGGGGAGAGCCCATGCCATGCACGTAAGAAGTTTGGAAGTGACTAGGTTGTGGCATTTAGCTCTAAGCTGAGAATTCCAAACTGGAAAGGCAGTACAGTCTCAGCCAGTGTGAGTCATAGGCAGCCAATACCTTTAGAAGTCTAAACAAAATATTCTCAATTCCTCATGTTAAGAGAAGTCACTGCTCTCAGCTGAATTTAATAGTGCCCCACAAGTCAGGATTGCTTAGACAACTACAAATGCTTTATATTGGTCAGGCAATGTTGCCTCTTTTGCTTAAAAGGGAAGTTTCCTAGGTATCAAAAGCATGGCCATAAGCATTTCATTTCTGCAAAAAAAGCAAACACAGTATAATAATCCTCAGGTTTTTTTGAATATGTATTCTATGAAAACACTAGCATCATGTCAGTGAAGAATGGGACCACATCTAAGTCATTAGGAAGACAGAGATTACATTTTGAGAAAAGTTAATAACAATTTCTGAGGCAAGTAGTCCAGGAGGAAGATTCTGGCTGTTGTGCACAACAGGGTTTTTTTTCTGTCACTTTTGAATGAGATGCTTCTCCTTGAACAATCAGCCCTATTGTTGCAAAAACTGATTATATTTTTTTTCAGTCAGTGCAGTTAAACAGGAAGGAGTCAAAGCTGTTAACTACTGCAATCTGCTGTCCCTTTTAAAATCCTGTAAAGATGGCAGACACTTATGTTAAACACAGTGGATTGTTGGTAAAGTTAACCGTGTGCATCCAGAAGTGGCAGAATATGGACTAAGGTGCAACCTCAATCTGTGCTGTAATAAAGTAGCTGTTCATCTGTGGTCAGAGATCGTCATGAAAGACCTTGAGTTCCTTCACTTTATTTTGCAGAAAGGCCATCAGACAGCTTTGCATCATCTAACTCTATCAATCAAGGACCTCAACCACTGCTTTCTGCTGAAAGCTTTCCTGTTTGGCTCTGTTTTTCACAGACAGCTCAATAACTTGTCTGTGGAGCTGTGATAAATGTACCATGTGCTTCTAAACTGTCTCTTTAACGCTGAACTGAATTTCAACTTGTAATGCTTGTGACTAATTGTTTTCATCAGAAACATTTTATTTATTCCCAATTATTATTCCATAGTCCCTGATTATACCTTTTTTTTCTTATTTATTCTCTGGCAATGGTAACATTTGAAGGCTGCCCTGTGTACAATGGACTGCTAGAAAACTCCATTTTACTCAATGAATACGCTGTATAGTATAAATAAAATTAAAGTGAACCTGTATGAACAAGAAATATAATTCTTTAATACTTTTTTTTAGCAAAGTACATATTAAGCTGGTGTTTAAATATAATTTTTCTTGCCTCTGATTTGTGAGCCAGTCCTAAGTGTTTTTTTAGTATATGTAAAACTAGGGCTGTATCACAGAACCTCATGCTATTTGGGAACAATTGTCTGTTTTTGCTGAGGAGGCCCAAAATACATCTATTACGGCAAATGAATAACTTCTCACTCTGAAAGAAGGTGGTTCTTTTAGATCAGGTTGTAGGTCAATGGCAGGGCAGGGTGAGGAAACTCATATTGCAGCTGTCTGCAAATGAGTTTCACTCCTGGTACAGTACAAAAAGGACTTCAGGGTTGGTAAAGGTTAAAAATTGGTTATGGGGACAACTATGTAAAATATGGGGAGGCAGAAGAGTTTTTGTAGTTGTATACAAACTCCACAGGAAATTGTGTAGCCTATGCATTTTTAGCACTTACAACTTATGGTCTTACAAAATCTGATACAGAAGACTGTCATTAAGTGCAGTTTAATGACTGGGAAAGTACAATGATTTTTGATAAAAAAGCATTTAATGTCTTGTAGTATAAGTCCTAATAAGGAATGCATGTAAAAGCCTTGTGGGTTAGATTGTTAGACATTTTGGAGTTTATGAGCAGAAGAACTATTACTATGGAATAAAATAAAAAATGATTGCAGTGTCTTTATCATTGTGATAAAGTGCAAGTTCTACTTAAAAAATTCTCAGCTGATTAGTTCATTTGACTTGCAAACTGTAGTACGCATTCAGCATCAAAGTAAAACATAATCTTTTCAGGGGGGAAATGTTATATGAACTGACTTCTTAATAGAAAACAAAAGCTGTGGATCGCAGAATCTGTTCTGGGATGTATGAATGTGGCTCCTATCAAGCATAATTGTATTTAAAACTGGCAACTAGGACTTCAATTTGGTGCAAAGTTAGATAAAACTTAACAAAATGAAAAACTCATTTTTACTTTTCTCTTTAGTGGTTTCAGTAGGAGAAGAAGAGTGTAAGGCATGTTTAATTGCTTTTGGGAATACGCTATTCCAGGGTAAGAAGAATAAATATTGTACACTCTGGAAGGCATGTTGATTTTTAGTGGACAGTATGAATTTACACGTTCCTCATTTAGAGCACAGAGGTAATACTGAAAATGGATCCATTGCTGTATGTAGTAAAAAATACATATACTCGGACAATTCTCATTGTCCGTGTCGCTGCATAAATGTGCAGAATAATAAATATCTTTATTTATAAAAAAAACTATTTGAAAAGAAAGAGTAATCTTTATTTATAAAGCACATCTCTTGGTCCTGCTGAGCAAAACCAAATAGAATTTGTACTTATGGGTGATCCCAGTAAGTGAATCTCTTGAGCTCCTCCTCTCTCTCTCTCTGATTAAAGCATTTTCAGGTGTTGATTAAGAGATGTATCTCAAAACTGTGAATTCCAGACCGCACCATTCTGTTTCACACAGTTTTACCAGTAAACAATGAGTGTAAGCCCTGCTGATTTATGTAATGGAAGATTTGCTCTGCTAGGCAGAAGCTTCTGATGGTGTGCAGTTTTGTACGGTCTTGTTGGAAGAAAACAGCTATGAAGCTATTGTGAACAACTCTTTGTTGACTTCCAAAATTAGTTGTGTTCTCATAGCTATAAAATAGAGCAGCATAAAAGAATCTGGCTGTTTTTTTTTTTTTCCTTTTATGATACTTTCTAAAGATCCCAGGTATGTTCTTTTTTTGAACGGAGGTTTGCTTTTGGAATACCAGGGCACTGTTCAGGAGATGGGAGCAGGGAAGGGATTAAATTAGGAGCACAACTGTATATTAGAGACTGGTTGCCCACTATACAGCTCATGTTGATTGTAAAGCAGAGTGACTGTAATGTTTCAAGGAAATCTAACAGACTCATAAAAATACACATATTATCTAGTGGCAGGAAAGAAATCAAAGCAAGACTGAGTACGTTTTACTGATGCACTGGATGCAGTAAGAAATTCTTTCTCTTGTGGAGGCTACTGCTGTCTTAAATATATGAAGCAAAGCTAGAGCATGAAGCAAAGATTTTTGAGCAACTTTTATAACCTAATCTATTTATAATCAAATTTCATTTCAATTGCATGCAGGTTGGGAGCACAGGAGCTGGTTACTGTTACTCGTTCCCTAAATGAATGCACTAAGATTTAGAAGCTGGATTCACTAACAATGAGTTTAATTGGTATCTACACACAGTACTGAAGTCCCGAAATTGTATTCCAGGCACACACTTGACTCAGTGAAAAATTGGGATAGATTATGTAGAGGTAGTGTGTAATTCCCCTTGCAAAGTCTTCACAAGTGCAGAGGGAGGACATGTGGTCAAGAATCCCTTGCAGTAGCCACCCTAGCTATTGGCTGCTACAAGGTCTTTAGAGGCAGTGATAAATTTGAGGGTAGTCATCTGACTTGCCTTAATCAGCGCTGATTAAAAAGATCTAAATGGCTCCTGGCAGCCCCTGGATCAGAAGGATACAGATGCTCTCTCCCTAGTGGTATGCCAGTCACCGCTGTGGAGGTAAATTCCATCTATAAATGTCAGGGGTAACATGTCGGTCAAAAGGTGTACAGGTGTACAGTGTACAGAAGAGCTGATACACTGTGAAGGTATAAGGAGAATGTAAATAACTGCAAATATTGCAAAGTTATTATGTACATTGATTGTGGGGCCTTTTGGGGAGGTCATTTTCTTTTCTGTTGACTTTCTCTGAAAAGAAATATGGCATGTACAGAAGAAAGCTTAAAGATGGGCAAGAAAAATTAAGAGGCTTCTGTCTAAGCGTAATTTAAAAAGCTGGTTAGTTTAAAGAGGCAATAAACAGGAAAGAGTGTTGTAGAAGTATACAGAATTCTAGTTTATTTCAAAAAAAGCAAATCAACTATTCATTCTTCTTTATCCTTTCTCATAGTTCCAGAATATGCAGACATGCAGTTAAACTGAAAGGTTGAATCTCTAAAATGCTTAAAGGAAAACATTTCTTCGTGATACCTAATGCCTCAGACTCCCCTTCAATGAAATTGGGCAACATTTTTTCCTCCATCTCCACCAAATATTTTCAAGTTCTTAAACACCAGTTGCTATGCAAGTTAAAATTAACTAATGCAAAGTAATACAGAATTGAATAGAGCCCAATAACTTTCCTGTAGAGTTTTTAATGTAGCCCCTCTCAAGATTTCAGTGTCTAAAGGACATCCTCCATAAAAGTAACTGTGGTGACTTTAAAAAGACATAGAAAAGCTCCTATAGCTTTTGTAGTTCCTGTAGCTAATTTTATTCACGGTGGAGTTTGTAGACATCAGGAGAATCCAAACGTTTATCTTTCCTTATGAAGCAGGTTTCAAAAAACCTCCAACAATGGTATTTAGAAATTTGCCCTTACATTGCTAATTCATGCAGAATATAAGCAAACATGTAGATACATTCCTGCAAATTCATCCAAGCAGCTGTAGCATACCCGGGGGATGAGATGGCAGGTTGCGGAGCTCAGACCCAGCACCCAGGGTGAAGTCAAAACTCAGGGTTTCCAAGGTCTGGAAAGGAGTAGTGACCCTAGGCTGTTTGCACAGTGAAGTCAAACGGTGCTGAAAGAATGAGTTCTAGCATGCTGCCCTCTCTTCTTCATCAGCCACCTACTTGTAACTCTTTCTAAGTGGAGCTGTTGATGAAGTGATCAGGAGAAAATTGTTCTTGGTCTTGCATGCTTTAGACTTGTCTTTTACTCACTGGGGAAGGAATATGTTAGCTTGAATTTAAATAAAATAAATTTAAACTTAGCTTAAAAATTATTTTTGTTGACTTGGATTAAATGAGGTGCCAAACAAATGTGCTATCAAAGTATATCTTTTCAAAGTATATCCACTGAATGGGAACCATATAAACATGAAGAGAAAAGACCTCAAAGGAAATGCTAGTCAGGTATTATATTTTGTGGTTAAAGGCCATCTAGGAGAAGCAGTAAAATAATTGCTGTAGTGAGGATTACAAAGTATGTCACGTTACACCTCACTGTAAATATCACTTTAATTTTTTATGGTGCAGATTATTTGTAAGTTTGTTTTATATACTGCATAGCACTTAAATGTCACTGGATCTAAAACCCTTATCCAGGAAGCTCATTAGTTGAGCTGTCTGCGTCTGTATATCTGCCATCAGCATCTGGTGAGAGGGCTGCTGCTGACCCTGCCAGACTTGGGTCATGAGGTCAGCAGGTCTCATTTATTATTCAAAATTGCTTTCTGACCTTTTATCAGCTAGGTCAAAGAATGCTGCATTCTCCTTGGTTGAATTTTATAGTGAAATCAGTATCAGGCACAGATAATATAATTACCAATTCACGTGAATCTCATCCCTCTCTGTCCAAAAATGTACTCACTTAGGGGCTGATGAAGTTCAAAGAGTTGCCTCTGCAAATGCAGGTATGCTTCACGACCATACGTACATCTTGTCATCCCTGTGAAGTAACACACGTAGCTTCACATCTAATTCAGGCTTCAGATTGTGCATCTACTTTCCACGGTCGTGGTACTGAGACAGCTAGAGGTAGAGTTTCGTAGTTAACAGATGACCTCTCATTTTTATCACTCCTATTCTTTTGAATAGATTCCTTTTCACTATTTATATATTCAATATATTTTCAGTAGTAACTCTATCTTCACCTTCAGCTGCACACCTGTTTCAGTTTAACATAGGAGAACTTACAAGAACTGTAAAGAAAAGCCAATAAATACAAAGATAGGGTTTTTTGAGGTTATTACAGATTCTGGAAAGAAAAAACAGTGAGAGTCCAAAATATTTTTAAAATATTTTCTGATTACAGATGTGATCTAGATCTAGGAAGTCATTGGCCAGCATGATGTCAGTCCTAGAGAGAATCGGGAAGGACTCTGGCAAAATTAACAAAAAAAGACAATTTGAAATTTTTGTTCTATGGTGAATAAATAAGAAGCAGAAATGACATGACATTAACCGAAGTATTTTTGGAATTTTAGAATGCTAAACTTTGAAGAGAAAATTAGTCATCAGATCTTAACAAGCCATACTACAGTATGGAAAATTGGAAACCATAAATGGCAGATTGGTTCTTAAAGGAAGCTTTGTGGTTCAGCATTATTCCACTGGAATGATTTCATCCTTTTTAAAAGAAGGAGCCAAAGGTCACATTGGTCTTGCCCTTGAAGCAGACAATATGAGATGTCAGCTTGTGCTTTCTGACACCGCATATGATGAATAACCTTGACACAGTAATAAACAAATAACCTATATTAACGTTTATAAGCACAGTGAAGTATTAATGCAATATATACTTCCAACACCATATTGTGAATATACAGCTTTCATAGAGATGGATTTCCTCTAGTAATACTGTAATAAATTTATGGTTTGTTAAATTTTGTTGTAAAATACATATTCTTTAAGTTACAGAATGTATATGTATCTGAAATATAGCCAACCATATGTACATAAACTGAGAGAAGTACATTAAAGAGGTAGGCACTAAATTAAAAAACTCTCAACATTGGTATTTGTAGAGATACTCAAATTGTTGTGAATAGTTTATTTTTAGCGTTTAAAATACCAGTAGTCAATTGTCTCTATAAATGCAGCTCTGTCATAAATCAGTATTTAGTAAGGTTATCAGCTATTCTTTTTTTGGTATTTCTAGTAGCTGAGAAAAACAATTGTATACTGGTAAGATGCCAAGGTGTACATAATGTTTGGTTGCAATTAGGTGTTTTCTTCTAAATACGGAAAGCTGGGAGTCCAGTTGTTGTGGGAAGAGTTATAAGATAATATACTAGCCTTTTTAACAAATTCCTTAGCTTTAAGAAAAGTATTGTACTCTTTATAGCTATCTTGATGGCAAATGAAGTTTTTTTGTGTTCTTTTTCTTTTTTACCTGAGAAATAAACAAAGCTATTGGATATTAATAAGATGCAGGCTAACATTAGAGTGTAGTACTTAGCCCTGCGCAGAGTTTGAAGTACGGAGTTTCTTTTGTCCGTAAGTAATATCTGTATCTTGTACATATTCTGTAATTTTTACACATAATTTTTGTTTGCTTTTAAGTGCACACCATGCTCCCAAAAAAGTAATCTATTTATAGTATAGACGAGCTGTGTTGAGATTTCTCAATATTCTTTCTGAATCTTTTAGAGACATCTCCATGTACTGTTATATGTGAGTTAATCTCAGGTCCTCCCCCAGCTTTTATTATTACACAACCTCTGTTATAGTCATGGTACAATAAGTATTCACTGTATGTGACACTGTGAGAAACACCTTCTATCTTAATATTTGCCAAACACCCTAGCACACATCCCAGTGTACTTTGTAAAGTGAAAATAGGCATGTCTTTCCTCCTCCTGCATGTTATGAATGTTATGTGTCCATGAAAGATAATTTGCAGGAGGCTTGTGCGCAGAAGAGATCAAGGATATGTTTCATAGTATGATAAAGTCATTTCAAAGCTTCTAAAATTTAGATTGGAGAAATGTGGAGAATGGCATGCC
The DNA here is from genome assembly GCA_026546715.1 of Gallinago undulata. Taxonomy (NCBI): domain Eukaryota; kingdom Metazoa; phylum Chordata; class Aves; order Charadriiformes; family Scolopacidae; genus Gallinago; species Gallinago undulata. The sequence goes on from JAOTQQ010000071.1 coordinate 27,844,538, forward strand.
ATTGCTTGGATGAAAGAAACCAAGACTACTAGTTAGAAGTCAAAAGCTAAGTACAATAATACTCCAGAGATTAAATGAGAAGAAAAGCGCATGAGAACAGTACTAAATAGATTAGTTAAAAAAATATATTTAACAAACATTTAACTGCTCATAGATTGACATGTCTTTACACGTATCCATCGTTATTTCTATTGTTAAGTAGGGTTAAGTGCTAGAACTAAACAAAGAAAGAGAAAGGACAACTCCTCTGTTGTCTTTACATTGAGCATTAAGTGAAACTTCTTAAGTGAAAAGTAGAGAAAAGAAAATGAACATACATCCAAAAGAGTGTGCAGTCCCAAATAAACTGTTTTTTTAGTGAGTGGCATTGTAAGTATACAAAATAAGACAACGAGGACAGTGAGCCCTGACTGTTCATTTGTACTCAATAGCTGTCTTTATGAACTAAAACAAACCAAGTGGTTGGTTCTTCTAGACCACATTTTCACTTTCCTGTAGCTCTGAGTGACTCAGTGATTCCCTTGGGATGGGGCAGCCGTGAATGCAACTATAAAAGTGTCAGATATGGATTTTGAGTTTTATAATAATACAATATGGTAATACTGCTGTGATCCTAATTTTGTAAACCTGAATTTAACTCTTCACAGTGATAGAATTATTTTAATCTGTTCTTTAGCCTTTCAGTTTTTTGTAGGAACAAAGTGTGTCTCTAAGTGAATTAACGAACATAGGTACCAAACGCCTTGCACAAACAGCAAATCTGTTCACATACTCTTGAAGTCCAGTAGGCCATATGCACTAAGATATGCTTTCACATACTGACACAAGAATTCTTGCAATTCTGTAGCAATGTAAAAATGTAAAGTGGAGCTCTCTTGGCAGAGGCAGGCTGTTCCCCTCTGGAAGAAGCGCTGGGCTACAGGAGCAGTTTATATCTCAAAGCTCACTGCATTTGTCATTTGGCTGTGATAAAGGATGTGCAAAGTCTGGGTGCCTATGAGCTTCAGTGAGCTTTGTGCATTTAACAATCACTGAAATCAGGTATACTGCTGTGCTACAGCTGTGTAGTCTCAAATCGTTGGACTAAGAAGGCTGAGGATTTATTTTGGAGCCACAAGTTTATTTTTATTGTTTTGGAAAAGATAAGACAGATTCCAGAGTGCCAGTTATATTCTGGTGAAAGTGAACTGCTCTTTTGAACATAGTTATGGAAAATGGACTTCTAAAACATCTGTTCTAATCTTTTTTACATATCCATTAGAATTCCTATACTGCTTGCTTCATCTCAGCCACCTTGGCCAAACTCAGGTTGTGGTAAATCAAGAGCAGCTCCACTGTTTTTTACAAAACTTACACCAAGTTAACACAGAGATTAACTTAGTGCCCTGAGCAGGGAGTAATCATCCTGTGATTTATTTTACAAGAATGCTGTGTTCTTTGTTAATTATGCTATAGCAGTTGTACTGTGCTTTTGAAACTGCAGTCAAGGGCTCGCTGCACATTTGTACCTTTTTTGTGCGGGAGCCCTTTTGGCATTTCCACTTCACTCATCTTTCGAGCTGGAGTGCAACCTTCAGTGATCTCCTGAACTGGCAGTTTTGTTTCCTAAAACACTAAACTTGTTTTTATCCTTCCATATGTAGAAGGATATATATGACTGTCCCTAGATTCACCTCTGGTTGTGCAGACAAGCTGGTAGTTGAAAGCATATAGGAACAGAAACAAATCAACCAGTAAAGGAGAGGAATACCAACAGTACAATTTGAAGTACCTGCGGGAGACAGGTAGAACTCTTCCATATGGAATTTCTTGTTGAGGACTGGATCATTTCCAAATAGTCAGTGTATGTCTACCTTTTCTATGGGTGAACTGGAATACAGATGTGCACAAATAAATAACACCCTAGAACAGGTAGATTTCAGAATACCTAAATATAGATATTCCAGACACTTTTGACTAGATATACTTCAAAAAGCAATATAAATCTTTCCTTTCAGAATTAACAAGAAACTAATAATCAGACATCAAGAAAAAATCAAATTCTGACCAGGGACTTGGCTACCACGACAATACAGCCAGTGAATGTAATGTTATTTCACCAGCCTTCATAATTTTTTGGCAAATCTTATGGTACCTTGTGTGGTTTTTTTCTGAAAGTCCCAGTTCTTGTAGGAAAGTGATAATATGAAAGCATTAACTTTTACTAAAAGCAAAAGAAACCCAGAGAAAATTATATCTTCCTGAGGAATAAAAGCTCAACACTGAAAAAGACTAGCACTTAAAAAAAAGAACAAGTGAAAAAGAACCTAAATACAACTTTTTAAAAACAAAACAAAACAAACTTGTACCAGTGAAGACTTGAGTCTTATGCTGAAAGTGGGTAGTACCAACACTGATTGCAAACTTTTAAGATAGGCAGCAGTGAGCAGCATGCTCCTGTTACAACCTTATTTAAGCAAAGTGCAGTAAATTTCACATTTTAATAAAATCCTGCCACTTCTCCATCTAGATTGTTTCTGCCTCATGCTGTCATTTAGCACTTGAATGCACAAAGAGAGCATGGAACAGCTCACACTTGTGTAAGTTCTTGGCTCTTCTTCCCCTCGGGGAGCTTAACTCCGGTAAGAAGATGGTATTGTACCATGTTTGACTGATCAACAGCAGATAATCTGCATTTTTTTGAACTATGCTTTTTAGTTCCTCCACATGTGGTTTCACACAATCTGTGAACCACAGAGACACTTGTCAGTCCCCTTCTTAGATGCCCATCTACTTGGAAGCACCTGTGGTGTCTGTCTTACCTGTTTGTTGCACATCTCAAGGTGGAGGGTCCAGGCTCTTTTGTCCCCTTACAGATACATCTTGCTGATGGCCTCAAGAATAAAGCTGAGGGTAGGTGAATGGAGTGAAGGTGCAGTATTAGACAGAGGTCATCTTTTACCCACTAAGTGCTTCACAGCTCCTTGCTTATCTGCTCATTTGAGGGAGTGCCACATTCATTTTCTGGAGATACATCCTGTGGTGCTTAAAGGGGAGAGTCTGTTTCCCAAACCTGTGTGTGTTTTGTGGTAACTGAAACAGATGGTCCACATTCATTACCAATGTAATTATTTATCATCCATCAGTTCAACAATGCACCTTTCTGATAGTTATATATATCAACAAATATTGCTTATTAATTCATAGAATAGCAAAGTCCAGACTTTGTTTTCAATTGCATCAGGAAAGTAGCCACCTTAAAACTAATCTAGATTCATGCTTCTGTAACACAACCCAAAATCATCATCCATATATACAAAATAGATTTCCAGCTGCACAAAAAAGGGACAGCAATGCCTAGTAGCCGGTGTTTTGGAAAAAATACAAAATGATATGTTAGTCAGATACTAGTTGGCTGCCCTACACACCAGTTCACTACAAAACTTAACCATGTAACTGGAAGTCATTAAATCCTCTGCAGCCATGAATCATGCATAATGTAACACGGCTACTGCAAACAGTTCACTCCTGATCATTTAAATTTCCGTCTTGCTCTTAAAGACATGAGGAGCCTGTATTTGAAGTAGTCCCTGATGAGGTTTTGCTTTTATATCCTTGGAGAATGTCCTTGTGCATATTTATAGGACAAAGTAGGAGGATTATATGTGGGTATTTTTGGTTTTATGGTATTAACTGTAATAATTTAAAAACTACATAACTTGCCACAATATGATCACATATGCACGCTTCAAAAATCTCTTGACTGTATGGAAAGTAAGTAGCCTAGTGCTCTAAGCCTTTAAGTAATAATACTATGATTGGGTCATGCGCATGAGATCGCCGCCTTTTAATTTCAACATGCTTTTCCACCTGAAAAATAGAATTTCTATCTCTTCTATTAATTTTTATGAAGAAGATTTTACTAAGCACTGCCCCACTCCGTTGGGCAGCATTATTTCTGTAGTGCTGTCACGTTAGTGGTGAGAATAGATAGGTTACTAGAGCAGCCCTGCTAGCATTCAAAAAGGCAATTTGTTTAAAGATGGGGATAGAAGGAGAAGGAAGTGGACTTCACAAATTAAAAACTGCACAGCAGTTTCACTGCAAAGCATCTACTAGACATACAGTACTATCCAATTAATCCATTACTCTTAGAAGAAGAATCCCTGTATATCCAGGTACAATCCTTGCCAAATATCTGGACACAATCATAGGCTTTTAGGATTACAAGTAACATAATAAAGGATAATGATCAAAAATTAAGCACAGCAATACAGAATGCTTGGGTTAACTGGGCCTGCCATGTGCACTGTAAGGCAGCAGTCTGTTAGGTTTAAAGTGAGATTAGGGAGTTGTGTAACCTGCAATTATGCTGTTTTTCATTTAAAAAATAAGATGATTGGGCTCAGTAGGGCCCTTCCTTATATTTACCTCTGTTTAATTGGATTGGGAACTGCTTAAACATCTTTGAGTTGGAGCTTATAGGAAGATGATCCCAGCTGTTTTTCGAAGCTTAAGACAGCAGGCAGACAACATGATCATGTCAAGACTCATACTAAAGCCTTAATCCTACTTTTTCATCAACTAGCGCTACAGCTGAGTCTTTAACCTCCTAAGTACTAAATGTGCTTTGGATCTCTCACAATACACTTGCTGTCAAATGTTATTGTCTAATAATATTAATTTTTGCTGCCTCTCTGAGAAGGAGTTTAAAGAATAGTCTCTGTCTATCTGAATTTGGAGAGCTATAGTGTAAGACCATTTTTTCAGTCCTTTTAAAACTACAATTTATAAGCTTGCACCTATTGAAGTCTGTTGTTCTCTTTGGACGTGTGGAATTACATTTGACCTGTACCTCACTTTGTTATAATATAAAACCCAGCATATTGGTAACTATTTTTCATTATGCACGTATTACTAGATTGAATATAGTTTTCAAGAGGAAAGAAATGGTAACAGCTTTAGCTTATTCAGGTCTTTTTCCTGGGAACTGTTAGTATGACCAAAAGAAGTTGTCTAATTCCTAGCCTCAAAGCTTGCTAACCAGTGCATTTTTTAGTTTAATAATCCTGGAGTTGTATAAAGATTAAATGTTCTGATGAGTTTCTCCTGCATCTGTTAATAGTATCCATACAGTGCAATAATCTCCTCTCCTCAGATCTTTTTTGTTTTCTTTTTTCTTTTTTCTTTTCTTTTTTCTTTTTTTCTCTTCTTTTTTCTTTTTTTCTTTTTTCTTTTTTTCTCTTCTTTTTTCTTTTTTTCTTTTTTCTTTTTTCTTTTTTCTTTCTTTTTCCTTTTTCTGTTGGGTAGTGCTCCGATTTGTTCTAGTGACACAGGGCTGCCAGCAGGAAAGCAAGCGTAGTTAATGCTCAGCTGCTCAAACCAGTCAAGCAAGCTAGCAAGTCCCAGCTGTGCTACTTGATGTTTTTTGATTGCACCTAGTCCTCAATCTGTGAACTGTTTTCTGGACTTAGATTCATCAAGCTCTGCCGCTTTAAAAACTCATGCAGGCAGGCATCCTAGGATATGCCATTATAAGCTGCTGCCAGGGGATCTTCTAGGAGATAAATGGAATCTGTGTGAAGTAAATTAGTGTGAACCAGTCAATCTGTGTGTCAGCCTTGAGCCACATCCATGGGTAACTAGCTTGCTGACTGAAAAGTCCACTGTCTTTTGCCACTCAGAGGTCTCAGCCACCAGGAAGCAGTCCTATACAACATTAGTTTCTTGGAATAATGCCTGTTTGACCAGTTAGTGAAACTCTTCAGTATACAGTACTGTACTGCTTGTGTTTACTTATTGCTTACAATTGAACTGAAAATCTTTTAAAGTCAGATAACATTCTAACAGTAGGGAGCATCACAGAAATGTCTTGGAAATGAGTACTTCCACTTTCATACAGCAGCCATTCAGCAGAGTCATGCTGGGCAGCAGTTGGCTTTACCTCCCTATCAGTAATACATCTTCAAGGCCATAATGCAAAATAATAACAATAATCTGGCCAGAAGAGGTTAATAAAGAGGGTCTGTGTATATTTTTTCCCATGGATTAAGCTATTTGGACAGTTTTGATCGAGAGAAGGGGAGAGTATGCAAGGTATAACATTCACATTATGCACAGGGGTACGTCCATGCTGTAACCACACTGCACACTTTTGTTTCATTTTGGCTTTAAAAGCAAATTGAGGCAATCCACAGCTAAAATTCCTCTGTAGTAATGGACTGAACCAGAATCCTCTGAAAATTCTCTGATTAATGATTTTAGGCTTGAATACCAAATCAATTGCTGCCATGAAAATAATAACATCAATGCTGTCAATAATGCAATTTTAAAAACAGGAAGTATTTCTTTCTTTGTTGTTTTTATAGAAGCTACTGGTACATTGATATGCAGTCATATCTGCAGTACGTACCCTCCCATGCCATTGATCTAATGTGCAGAAACCAGGGGGGATTTTGCTATATATTTTTACAAAATTGCATATGTAAGGAGATATTATATGTTTTAATTTAAAAAAGAAACTAATTATCTGGTAACTACAGTACTGAAATTTGACCTTCTTTACTAATTCCTTTAAAATTTGGTTTTCTATTCCCTCACAGTTACTGAAAAAAAAATAACGAGAGGGATAAAAAATGTTGATCAAATGTAATCACATAATTCAGTTTTATAGTGTTTGGTTAAAATATGCATTACCACACATTTTGGGACACAAATTTGGGCTTTCTAGCCAGAGAGACATTGAAAAGAGAAAGCAGTGTATAATGATAGAAGAATTAATTAAAGACAGTTTAAGGTTACATTTTCCTTTTTTAAATCCTAAGTTTTACAGAGGCATATGCTTCAGAGCTGTGCAGTAAAAGTTGTGTGGGATTTTATGGGAAAGTATTTTATTTCTTGCAGCTGAACCCACTGAGACAAATTTAACTAGTTAGGTGTTTTATTATATATACTACATAGAATACATGGAGAGATTCTGGTATAAATCACAACTAAGATCAAGACAACTGCTTTAAAATTGAGTGAATGTTTCATTGCACTAATGAAACAAAAATGGGATGTCCTTTGAGAGCATAATTTGTTACATCCATTATATTTTAGTTGAGAGAAGTAGGGAAGTCCCTCTGGGTGAATAAAACTTCAAGGTATATTGGGAAAAGAATCACTGAAAATTTCTGGTTTCCTGTCTGGAGTAATGCTGTCCTCAAAGATACGGGGAGGGAGCATGAACAGAGTTTCGGGAGTTTTTTATTTAAAATATATAAAAATATATATATAAAAGACATTTCACACTTACAGAAGGAAAAACGTTCTTTAGTTGCAATTCAGGTAGTGAGTGGAATGAGCTCCCTTTGCCTGTGACTTCACAGCATGAGAGCAAGCTCTGGCTTCCCCAGGTGCATGGGTCAGTATTTCTGCAAACCGAGCTCTGCAATGTAATATTAGGCCCTACTTCTGCATTCAGAGTCATGGATTTAAGTTACTGTAGTTTCCAGTTTGACTTCTTCCATTCTGGCTTACTTCAAGGACAGTTCCAACTTCCATATGCTGCAGCATTCACTGTAGAATAATAATGTGTTTCTCCAGGTTAATTTCTTAAGCTCTCTTTAAAATTAAAATATAATGAAAACTGAGCGAGTGTGATATTTAATCATCAGAAGATCATAACCAGCCATTCTCAATTAAATGACAACTACATACATTGGTGCAGGTTTTTTTAAGTGACACTAAAAATTATGAAATGACCAGCAACTGATGTCTTCTGTCAGTGAGATAAATTAGTGGTTTATATGGCCTGAGAAATGGTCTGGAAAAAAAAATAGGGTTCAATTCAATAAGGATGAGAGCAAGGATCCAGACTGAGGTAGGATTAATCTTTTGGAAAGAGACAGGATGGAGAAGAAATAGCAAGGCAACAGTTTCTCAGGAAAGAATCTGGATCGCAAGCTGAGCACGAGTCAGTAGTGTTCACGAGGTGGCAACAAAAGCAAACCCCACACCAGGCTCTGTGCACGGGAGTATCACCTTTAAAACCTGCGAAGTCCTCCTGGCGCTGTACTTGGCGCTGGTGGCATCAGGAGCACGTCCCCTGTCTGAGCCTTTCTGCCTCCCTGCCTGGGAGAGCGCTGGCACCCGAGTGGCAGCGTGGGTGCTCCACACCGGCTGGGGTCACTGCTTTCTCTGGTTTTAGATGATTGTGGAGAGTGCTGCTAATACTTCGTTTGCCATTTCATGAATGTTTCCTGCGTTTCTTTTAATATTAGTGAAACGATAGTATCCTTTTAGGTTGACATCAAAATACATGGGAAAAGCTAAGTAGGATAGTAACCCTCAACCTGCAAAAGAGATGGTTGGAAGAGGGTAAGAGAGAGGACTGCTCAATCACAAGCATCACAGAGTGAGTGTGCAGGGCTCTTACACGTGCCTTTTCTCAATCAAGAACAAGTTTCACGTTATGCTAATAGTGACAGGCGCGAGCAAACAGGGGATGCTGCCATCAATGCAGTAAAACAACAGAGCTTTGCCACGTTAAGGCAAGTTAGATTGTAGGATGTTAAGGATGCAAAAACTCTACACGTTTAAGGGAAACCTAGAGAAGTTTGTGGAACAGGAATCTAATGTCAGTTATTACATGTAAAAATATATATATATATATATTTCTGGTGAGGTATTACTGTATTGTATTGCAGTGTTACACTGATGATACTTGTTCTCAGTGAGTACAGCTCTTCTTATCCTTTTTATGATATCTATGAAGTGTGCTTTTTAAAATAGTACTCAAAGTGTTTCTTGCTCAGCTCTCCATCAAGCTTCTTAGGTATAACAAAGTAAGTGCCTGTAGATCCCATACATCCCAGAAGTAGCATTGCAGCAGGATTGTTTATCCATTTACAAAAAAAAAAAAAAAAAAGAAACAGCATTTTATTTTCCTTTAAAGCTTTTTCCATGCAGTTTTATTTAGATTAGGTTGCTTTGTGTTCTGTATTGGACTTTAAATATATTCATTGCCTATAGCCTATCTTGCCTAAAATTTTTGATTGAAAAATAATTTTTGTTACCCTAGATGCTATTTTTGAATGACAAATAAGTTCTTGTTTTCTCTGCAGACAGACTGTCTTTAAGTTACTAATCCACCTTATCGATAACAGAGGCATCTTATCAGAAAACAGTAACTGGTTTCTTCACCTGTGTTATGCAAACTTCTTTCTCCAGTGTGTCTGCCCTCTATAAAATTAGTGTGCAGACCAGGTTATTTACTCTTTGGTGTGTGATATTTCCAGAGTGGAACGAGGCTTTTCAGAGTTTAAACAGAATGTGTAGAAACAAATGATACTGATGAGTTCTTGCTGTAATTAGTGTATATTCACAAAGAACAGCTTATCATTTAGCAGGTCTTTCATAGACTGATTGCAGATCAGTCTGTCATCTCTTTTTGGAAATAATTTGGTTTTATTTTGTGGAATTTGAAATATTTTGAAACTATTTGCATGAATGTTTCTTTGAATACTATGTTCTTAAGACGTTCTTTTGCTAGTCTAAATTCCATAACTTTTTTTTGATGTTTTTTTCTGATTCAGTAATGTGGAGAGAACGGGTATCAAGTTCAGTAAACAACTTATGAGAGCTTATTAAGATGTACCATAAAAAATTACCACAATTCTCAAGATTGATCCTGTGCAATGAAGATTTATGTCATTTTTATATGCTAAGTTCAAGGTCATTTGCCTCAATGAAATCCATCCTTTTACCTTACTTCCATGCTAACAAAGGTAATTTCTACCATCCACGTAATAATTGAAATTACATTGCACTGAATAGAAAGAAAATATCATCAGAGTTATAATACCAGAAGTTGTTTTTTCTTAACTTTTTCCATGACTTATAGGTTTGGGGCTTGTTTGTACTCCAGACATTTACATCACTTTGGCTACACAAATTAGCTTTCAAATGGAAGCAAAAGTAATTTTAAGGTCCATTTAAACCCAAAGTAGGACAGAGTATCCTCAGAATCAATAAAGATCACACTGTTTATGTTTAAATAACTTAAATTCCATCAGCATCGTAGGTATAAGCAATTCAGAATAATAATTCCTCTATTGACATTTGAACATAAAATCCTATTCCCCTAAGAGAAAACATAGCAAAGTAGGTGTCAGTGCTGGTTTTTTTAATATTTTTTTCATGATTACATAATGCCATTTTTTACTTCCACTCTTTATTTGGGCCAGACTGTTCTTTCCTTATTTTTAACTTTTCAGTTCCCTTTGTTCTTTTATGATATTTTTAAGGAACCTTCCTCTTCAAATTGAGCATATAACATGTGATGTTTTAAAAAAAGAAAGACCTGGAGGTCTCTGCCGAGGTCCCGTTCTGCTCGCTGCGCACACTCATTATGTAATTCATAAACCAGGGTACGGTGAAGTTTCTTTGCCTGAGCTTTGGCTGGGGCAGGGTGGGGACTTCTGAGTAGGTGACAGGGCTAAGACAGGCATCCCTCACTCGCGCCAGGGACCCGCTCCCAGCCTGTCCAAGCCTGTCTCCTGGTTTTCTGAAATATGTGCTTTTCTCCCTTCACTCTTTCGTGCCGAACCTTGCTCTCAGACAGCTCTTTTTACACAAGTTGTTTAGACATCTGCTTCTCTGTCCCTGTGAAAACCGAGTTCCGAGTTCCATCCCTACTGTCCACTCCCTTTAAACTGTTCCTAATGGCTCCTTGCCACCAACTATTCATGCGAGTGTTCCATTGTTTTTTGTCATTTGTTAGCCACATCAGCTCCACTTGTGAACCCATTTTTCCCTTTCTTGGCTCTGAATGACTCCACCTTCTTCCAAATCTCCCCAAATGTCTGCTGTCTTTACTCAAGCCTATCATCTGGAGACCTTGCTTTGTCAAATGATCTTGCCAGCCTGTCTTGGTTTCTTTCTTGTTCACTTCACACCTTCCTTCTGATGTATCTCATCTGTGTGCATGGACCTGCTTCTAGCTGTCTTTTACTCACCAGGATCTTAGCAACTTCTCAGCTGAATCTGGTACCTTTCCTAAAAACACTGCTCATCTCTGCTTTGTTGTAAAATCAAGCAGGTTGGTTTAAATTATATGTTTTATGCTGACAGGGTCTGGGACAGAAGGCAAGCACTTGAACAGGTTTGTCCTAGTCCCACTGAAGAGCAGTGACAGCACAGACTTCCAGCCAGGGAAGTACCTGCCGTCCCCTGACTGGGGCTGATGCTTGGGGCTGTGAATGCATCTCCCTTCTCGGTTCACTATGAGAGCTCTTCACTGGATGAAAATACACTGTTTTGAAAGGCTGACTCTGAATTTTTGGTCACTGCTATGTTTTTAGAGAGGACAGCTCTTGTGATTTTTCGCCTTCCCTTCAGAGGCATAGTTGTACTTCTTGTTTTCTCCCTTTTTTCACAGTATACTTTGGTGGAAGTTTTCCTATTGCTCTACTTGAGAGTAGTTCTGACTTTTAAATCCATGCAGCTGTAATGACTCAATCTATCACTCAGCACAGTGGAGCTGTCTGCTTAATGGGAAGAACTGTTTTAGAATGTTCTAATAAATTTCACACAAAACTTTTTTTTTTTAATATAATATGCACACTTGTATTTTTCAATTTTTATTTTTTGAAGTGAGAATCCTGGCCTTCAATTTGAAAATAATTTAAATGTTATAAAAATCTGATAAAAGCACAGATATCTTTGGAAACATTTCTTCCTGGACATATCATAGTGTTTGCATGTGTGTGAACAAGAACATTTGCTATTAATTGTAAGTTGTTCTTCAGTGTCAAGTCACCTCATCCAGATTATCATGTTAACAGTTCCATGGCAGAGACAAGAACTGAAACTCCTCTTCATTTGGATCAATTGACCATTGATACAAGTCTACTGGCTTTTTGGAAGCTTAGAAATTTAGTCAGCGTTCCTGGTCTGCCTGCGCAGGGTTTTAGCCACTGGTTAGTTACCTTGCCATCCAAGGTACATTTTTAGGCAAAAATATACTGACTTTTTTTTCCATGTGAAATTCCTGGTGTAACTCTCATAGATTTTATTATGTTTTAATATTGCATTTTCAAGGATCTAATTCCACAATTCTATGGAAGCCCTGATTGCTTCAAGCAGACTCTGTGTAGATGCGGGAGTCAAGAATGATGGAACCTTTTGGCGACCTGGGATCAATAGCTGCAAACCGATGGAAAGCGCAGAGCACTGAAGTGGAATATGTGTCTTTTGAGCCCTTCCTGTCTGAATAATAGCCTGAGGCCTTGTTGATTCACTCATAATTTTGGAAAATTTAAATGGCTGTTTAAATTAAGTAGTCTTTCAGCAAATATTCTTTTGGGGAAAAAAAGAAAAAATCCATCAAAAATTTCTTGTTTTGAAAACAGGACAAAATTACACTGAGATTGTATGTAGCCATCCCCATCCACATGGAAGCATGGAAGTGTTCTTAGGTTTCTAAATATAAGAGAAAATGAAATATTTTCTAGTCACCACTATTTCCTAACAAATGGGATCAACTAAGAGTTTTAATGGGACTGAAAAATGGAGATCTAGTCTTTACTGTGCTATTCTATAACACATTCAAGCTGTATTTGTGGCTCCATATGGAGATATGGAGCAGAAGAGAGGGAGATGGACACTGACAAGGGAAATACCTCCCTTCTGTTCAGGAAAACTTATGTGGGATTTGTTAAAAAAGCCAAGTGAATTAAAAAGTCATATACAGACATATGATTGTTTCCATGAAAATATTTTCCTGCTCTAAAATGAAAATGTTTTTAGCAATTAAGTAAAAGAAGAAATCAAATTTGGCAATCTCTAAAGTGCAGCTCAGTCTGGGTTTTGCTGCACGTTGGAATTATCACTAATTTTATTACTTGTTCTAGCTTGTTATATACAACATATTTTCATCTTAAAATGAACACCATTTCTCTCCCTGGTGAATGACTCCAGTAATTACAAAACCACCTAATTGATCTTTTCTATTGTTTACTGGCTTCTTTGGTGAAACAGACAAGCACTTTTTATGGCTTCTAAATTATTTTGGGATTCTATAAGAAAAAATTGTGTTTTTACTTCAAAGGGATCACATTTAAGCCGATGCCTCAAACTTCTCCCTTAATGAATTCTTGTCTATAGATTTTCCAGCCATGCTGTGCTTGCGTATAACCACTTTGAGTTTCTGTTTTATTTCAATCTAATATTTGTGTTTACAAATTATGACTTCAGCATTGAAAGCTCTGCAGAAAATCAGAAAGTGTTTGTTTCTGAATACATTACATTTCTCCCTCCCCCTGTTTTTATTCTTTATTGCTGCAGTCGGTGCGCTGAAGCATGACAAGAGCTCAAACTCGGCAAACTTCCAAGATGTGGAGGATACGCCTGACAGATGTGTCTTGGAAGAGTCTGAGAGTCCAGGTGAGAGGCATTTAAAGACAGTCACCAAGTATCAAGTGATAAATCTGACACAGCTTTTGGGTCTGTAAAAAAAGCACATTGTAATGCTGTTTCCTTTTTAGCAGCTGCAATGTCAAATTAATGGTCACCTCCAGGGGTCACAGTGTGGAGCTGTTATCCTTTCCTCTTTCATCAAGAATTCAGGTCTTAGAAAGGATAAAGGCTTTATGACCAAAAAGAAAGCTGACACTACTAGTTCATTATAATTAGTTTTGGACTACACTGCTTACTTAATATATGTACAATGTCTGACCCTTTGAAGGTAGCATGAGATTATGAAAAATTAGAAGAACTGTATATACTGCAGTTGAGTGTAGCGGCAGAGATTCAAACACTGTATCTCTGGAGGAGAGCAAATTGGTAGCGTTAAATAGCTTGATTCTTTTCTTTAAACCAGCTCACAATCATTATTTCATTTTAATGGCTCTTAACATTGATTCAGCTAAATACAGGAACATCCATAAAGTGCATTCTTTTTGGTGACTAAAAGATTTATCTTCATGTAGTTTCATTATCTTTCTCGTTATGGAACATCTACAAAATTTATTAAATGAATCCCAAAGGGAAACAGTTAAATATAAAGTGTATTGAGTCACAGCTGATTAAAAACATTCTGTGCGACTAAATACTAAGATCTTTTAAGCAAACAATGAGTTTGACCCACATACACCATAATATGTAACCTGCACGTAGTCCTTATTAGTGAAAGAGTTAAACATCTTTCTTCACTTGGTATTTTCCTTCCCAGCTTTATCTGGTTTCTGTGTACCCTCTTGCATCTTTGTGTGCTGATCCGTGTATCATATTTTTGATTCATCGTCTCTGCGGCCTGTCAGCTTAGTTAAGAGATTTCCAAATCTTGCAGCCTGTGCTGACAGGGGGCAGCTGCCAACAGTCCCCTGATCCTTCCCCAAGGAACACTGCTGAGATTTAATTTTCAGTCAAAGGGTGCAGTCTGAAATCCATGTCAGGTCCCCTAAGTCATCTCAGAACCCAGATAGGACCCATGTCTGGGGGATTATATTTCAGCACACTCCGCTCCTCCAAGATTCCTTGGGAGTTCAACTGCTGTCATATACCTGATTTGAACTACATTTCCTTTTCATCTTTTCCACAGAAATGAACACCAGTATATGTTAGAATAATTGAAGCCAATGAATTTTAAGTCTGTATTTAATTGTAAAGCCACGTAGGCTGGAACTCGATGCTGTATGGCAGAAACCAGCATGAGATTTAGAGAAAAATGGATAATCTACTGGGGAAGGAGCCAAGTTTAATTCCTTACCGCACCTACAATCTGCGGCGTTTGGCACCTTCTTCAGAAACTGTCTGTAGTTCCTTCAGCAATCATTATGGGCCAAAATGTGGATTGTCTGAGTTCTGATCTGTTCTGAAGTGAGAAAGAATTAAAACAAGGTGGCACTAAAGTGTTCAGGTGAGAATTAGTGTGCCTTAAAGATAAGATTAATTTCAATCTTAGATTAATTCTGTGTGGCGGAGTGTAGACGTTTGGATGGGAACTTGAATATCCAATTGTGCACTCTGCATATCTATATGAAGTAATGGAAAGGACAAAAGCCTGTCAGGAGGTGAATATTGACTGGCAAAAATACATGTTGATAAAGCATCTAAACTTAAAAACTGAGTTCCATTCGGTCCATCTGACATCATTAAACTAGTAATAAACAATGAATTACTCTGGCTTTTGTTTCTGTCCATTCCTGCATTTTAAGACATCTTGTCTTATAGGTCTGAAAACCTCAGGAGATTTCACTACTGGTCTCACTGCTTTCCACTGAGAATTTGTGGCTTGGTTGTCATGGAGACATCGTATTTCTCCAAGAATTGCTCATATTGATCCGTGGACAGGCGTAAATGGCCAGGCGAATGTGAGGAGTAAAGGGGGTTGGGCAGGACTATAAAATGACCAGAGGTTATGGGTCGGAAATAAGCTCATAGCAAACACTTAGGTAAAGAGAAAGAAACAGTTTCATTTTGTTTCAGGATTTCGTTTTTGCACTTTATGCCATTGTCTTCCTTCACTATAGACTGAAAGAAACTTGTTAGTCACTTGTCATGTCAGATCTTTGGTGCTTGTCCTGACACAGCTGTCAGCCTTCCAGCTCTGTGCAGTTCAGGGACACACAACAAAGAGCTGGGAACATGAATTATTTATTGCTCCTTGTGCGGATGAAATTCTGTGATAAGAAATTAAGACACTTCTGACAGAAGTGCTTGTTTGAAAGGAAAGATTTGGTAACACAATACATTTACTTAAAACTTAGCACTTACTTTTAGTAGCAAACATTGAAACAATAATGTGACATTCGCTGGGCTATGATTTTCTCTAGTATTTCTCAGGTGTTTTACCTTTGAATCCTATCTTGGAATTTGAGAGTGTCTGGGAGGGCAGCATTTGGTTTGGTGAAACCTGTGACTTTGGAGTCTCTTTCACACATAGTCAAAGTCTGGGCAAACTTACAAACTTCATTTATAGGTTTTTATGAAAAGGTCTTGTATGTGTGTTTTGCAGAGTCTTTTGCACTTCACTTGCATACAATACATTGTCTTATGTGCAAAAGAGATGTTAAGAAATATATTGATCTTATTCTCTCTTCTGATGAGGAAAAGGTGAAAATATGACAATATGCCTGCAAGGAATTCCAACTGTTCCTCGAAAGTGTTTCTTATTACAACTTCTAACAGAATCGGGAGGGCTAGAGAGCAGCCCTTACAGACCTATGTGTGCATTGTGGTTTCTGATGGTGAAAGGTGCAGTCTCTAACCTCGACATGAGACTGAGAGTTATTTTCAAAGTGATCTTAATTTTCTAAAATCACATAAAGCTTACTCCACTTATTTTACTTTCACATTTTCTATGTGTTTGCACATGTTCTCACTGCTCTGGATGTGGGCCTCCAGCAATTGCAGATGAATAGCAGGAATCCATTTGACTACCCAAGACACCAATCTGAGATTTACCTGTGATTTCTTGTGTTCAATGTGAGATCTGAACTACTCTCAGATACATAATGAAACCCCTCAACCTGCACTTTTCTCTTGGATAATTCACAGCAAACACTTTTCACATGTGATGGACACAAGTAAATATCAGACTGCAGTTTCTTGTCTAAGTGAAATGGATTTTAGTTGCTCCCTTCATGTGCCTACAAGCTGCCATTATCTGTGATAGTGACTCGTATCTATTTTAGCCCCCACACAGAGGAGATGCTGGGCTTCTCTCCCAGGCGCCTAATAGTAGGTTTATCACTGCCATTTTCCCCACATGCTGAGGACTACTTCTGTTTGACGTGCAAAGACTTGGCTTTTCCAACTTGTCTCTGCTCTGGCCTTGAACACAATAATCAGATAAGAATTGTAACGGCTTTTGGTAGAACTAGGCTTTTAATCATATCAACCCCCCCTAAAGAATTTGCTATCCCATAGAGTCCTTTAATATAAATAAATATTCCCAGGAATGTTTTCCATTTTACCAGACAACTTTTCCACATTTAGAGAAACTGAGAAAAAGGCTGAGTGAACATGGATGTACAAGTTGGACTTCCAGGTCTGAGCTATTCACCCAAGTTTTCTTGTATCAAAATTGATGGAAAATTCACACCTCCAGAGGGCCGATCATCTTGTCCCAAGGGAGTTGCTTGAGATGGGTTTTAAGGAGATTTACAATGCTCTGAATTTTGTCAGCTAAAATCTAAGAGAAATGTAGGAGGACTTGATGCACCTTGAGGTGTCTTAGCCTTTGTTAAGGAGGCAATCCCACTAAGGAGGGTTCTGCAAGTACAGGTGTTGTGAGGAAAAGGAAAGATTTGTGCTGAAGTCATGAAAAACAATGGAGGCACAGATGCCCCTTGCCTCTTATTTCCCCCAACAGAGATATTGCCGCAGACTGGGCAATAGACTATGACTTCACTTGGTAATAGAGGGAAATTGAGCCTCCCTTATGGAAGATTGAGTTGGAAGCTGTAGGTGAGGGTTTTATGTCTTTTGGATGAAAACCACCTAAGTGGTAAGAACCCTAAATGCTTATGGCCTTCAGTAGCCAGACAGTCTCTTCTCTGAGTCAACTGGTCCCTTCTGCAGCTCATCATCTCTCCCATCCCTCATACCAAAAACATTGCTCATATTCAATTTTTCTCTCTTCATTTTTTGACTTTTCAGGACAGAATGTAATTCTGGGTGTGTAACAGATAATAGTGAAAATCTGAGCAGTTTTCACAGTCTTGCTTAGTTGCTTGTCCTAGAGATACCTTGGTACAGAAATGTGAGGGATCTCTGACTGTTCCTGAAATACACTCTCTAAGAGACAGAACTGCAGAAAACAGGAATGACAATAAGGACATGTATCAAGAAAAACAGATTCTTATTAGCCAAAGTGTGCTTGAAAATACAGCACTAAAATTGAGACTGTCTTGTTATTATGCAAGTTATAATTGCTCTATTGAATACTCACCAGCTCTAAGTTCCATTCACCGGAGAGTATGTTATTTAAATCAGCACTGTGTGACCTATATGGCTGTTGATCAGTACACAGACAGAATGTAGAAGTAAATATTCAGTAAATTTCCAAGTAACAAGCACCCTAGAAAAACATTATTTTCTTTTTCTGTATTTGCATCATCATGAAAATAGGTAGCAGTAAAGGAGGACAGGTTCAGGAATAGAGTGCTGGAGGCTGTTGATGATGATGATGCATGAAGCAGGAGGAGGATGTAATGTCAGGGCAGCCCCACTGATCGCAGGCACTGATAGCCTGTACTGCTCAGCGACTGCCTATAAAATGTTAGTGCTTAGGAATTATCCCAGAAAGAATTTCTGGAACTTCCAATGTAGGCACAGGTGAATACATAAGAATTTCACTGCAGTAGATGTAGTGTCGCAACCTATCAGCATTCTGGGTTCCTAGTATCATGACTCATAGGTTTTGTTTGGTGTTTTTTTAAATAGTCAATCAAACTGTAAAACCGGAAGACCACATAGTGGACATCAGAAAATGTTCATCTCTCTGTGTCTGTGAGATAGACAGAAAGACAATAGACAATATGATAAATACAGAAAATATCCATTAGACTGGGAAAGAAGAGCATGTGCTTCTTTCTCAATGTTCATGTACTTGTGAAAGAAGTCTCTCTTTAAGCAGTGTTTCTAATACAAGTAATATTTAAAATTCAGGTTGTATATATTACCATACCTAAAAAAAAAGAAGAAACCATGAAGCTAAAACCTGATGATTCAGAGTACTTTTCTGTGGAAATCTAATAAGCCATGACAGAATTAAAATATGCTTTATTAGTATAACTTCCTATTACTTCTGTTTATAGCTCTTGTAGGATTCTTTCTGTTGAAAGAAAATATATATAGTTTTTAAAGTGTATTTGCAAACAGAACATAAACAGTCTGTTTACAGTCAGAAGAGGGAGGTGGATGTTGTCTACTTTGACTTCAGCAAGGCTTTCAACACTGTCTCCCACAGCATCCTCATAGTTAAGCTTAGGAAGTGTGTATTAGATGAATGGACAGTGAAGTGGATTGAAAACTGGCTGAAAGACAGAGCTCAGAGGGTCGTGATTAGGGGCACAGAATCCAGCTGGAAGTCTGTAACAAGTGGTGTTCCCCAGGGGTCGGTACTGGGTCCAGTCCTCTTCAGTATATTCATCAATGACCTGGATGAAGGGATGGAATGTACCCTCAGGAAGTTTGCTGATGACACAGAACTAGGAGGGGTGGCTGACACCCCAGAAGGCTGTGACACCATCCAGTGAGACCTGGACAGGCTGGAGAGATGGGCAGAGAGAAACCTAATGAAATTTAACACGGGCAAGTGTAGGGTGCAGCATCTGGGGAGAAATAACCCCAAGCACCAGTACAGGTTGGGAGCTGACCTGCTGGAGAGCAGCTCTGAGGAGAAAGACCTGGGAGTCCTGGTGGACAATAGGATGACCCTGAGCTAGCAATGTGCCCTTGTGGCCAAGAAGGCAAATGGCATCCTGGGGTGCATCAAGAAGAGTGTGGACAGCAGGTGGAGGGAGGTCATCCTGCCCCTCTGCTCTGCCCTGGTGAGACTCCCTGGGCCCCCCAGTTCAAGAAGGACAGGGAACTGCTAGAGAGGGTACAGAAAAGGGCCACAAAGATGATTAAGGGCCTCCTACGAGTAGAGGCTGAGGGACTTGGGTCTTTTTAGTCTTGAGAAGAGAAGACTTAGGGGGGATCTATGAATGATTACAAATACTTAAAGGGGGGGTGTCAGGAGGATGGGGCTGGTCTTTTTTCAGTGGTGCCCAGTGACAGGACAAGAGGAAATGGGCACAAACTTGAGTATAAGAAGTTCCACCTAAACATGAGGAAGATCTCCTTTACTGGTGAGAGTGGTGGAGCACTGGAACAGGCTGCCCAGAGAGGTGGTGGAAACATTCAAAACCCCCCTGGACAAGTTCCTGTGCAACCTGCTATAGGTAGACCTGCTCTGGCCGAGGGGTTGGTCTAGGTGATCTCCAGAGGTCCCTTCCAACCCCATATGATTCTATGATTCTATTCTATTAATTTAAAAAAGAAATTGTCTTTCTCCTGATCCACTGGAATGTTTTTCTTTAAAACAACAAAGAAGGAAGAAGGAGAAGGCTGTTCAGGAGGAAGGTTCTGAGGAACACCATATGTCTTCTTGAGCTGCTTTGAGTTCCATATTGCCTCTTGTAGTATAGGAATTATAATGTAAACAGTCTTCTGGAAGTAGGTATGTGATATGTTTTAACACTAGCATGTTGGTGTTGAAAATTCTGATTCCATTACAAAAATTATAGTTTATTACTCTATAAAGATATTGTAAAATAACTTTTTTTTTTTAAATAAAATTTTGCCTGTTACCTCAAACTGTAAAATCATTAAGCCAGATGAATACATTTCTTTTCCAGATGACACGAAGCCACATCCCTGGATATCTAAGGTGTGCTCCTGTAAGGTGTGTTAGAAAACCCTGCTTAACTGAAAGAACTAGAAGATACACAAGAACAGCCAAGAAATAGGATATACGTGGTGTGGACATGAAATGGCTGGTTGTATTTGTTATTGTATACCTTTAAAAGTTCATTTTCAGAAGAAATGCCTTCCATAAGATCAGCTTCTTTTTGCTGATTTATTGGCTTCAATTCACACTTCCATCACTAATAGATTTACATTTATTCAGTTAAATTTAGATAGTTCTAACATAGAAAATATCAACTCTTTATTTTTAGATGTTTTTCACTAGTTTATGTAGTGATCCTAAATCTTACAACTTTGACCATAAAACATTTTCATCAATTTTAATATTCTTTTACATACATCAAATTTAAATTTTTCTCTCCTTGCTTCTGACTTTTATTGCCAATAACATTTTAACAAAATGTATTTGAAATAATTAGAAAATTTGTTTGCTTTTAAAGGAAAAACGCATATTTTGAATTAAACATGCAATTTTGGGGGATCAACTAAAATATAAAAAATGTTCTGTGCAGAGGAGAGCATGCGGGAATTGATTATAAATCTGGTCATGTCTAGGATGTAAATTTTACTTTGCTACAAATACTGCTATTACCATCATCTGTAGAAATGTAGTATCAATATGAAGCTGGAGAAGCCCATTGGAGTCCTCTTCTGAAATAATATGCTTCATTGAATTGCTCTTTGTCCTCATTGGAAAAGGCAGCTATACATTTTTGTCTTTAAAAAATTATGATGTTTGGAGAATATTTGCAGCTTATTAGACTCATTTATCACCTAATGTTCGGGGGGATTTATGCTGGTTTGACGAAGAATGGCCACTGAAAGCACTAAGCTCCCTTTCTGTATTATCAATCGTGAATGAAGGCAAAGGGACCTGAAGATATACTTTTCTGGATCTGTAGCTTTTAGTGGAAATCACAGCCTGACATTATCCTTCCAAATTGCCTTAACTAGGAGAGCAAAGATTTCTTCAGTGTAGAAAGATTCTCTGGCAATGAACCTCTTTCTTACTTGTAGGGAAACGTCACGGCTGCAGGTGTGACAAAACCAGGTTTCTGTTCCCATACTACAGCTTGAATTTGGTTAAACATGAAGCAGACACAGAACCTTCTTTCTTCTGCTTTTTTATATCTCATGAGTCTGTATCTCTGAAGTGCAGTGTATGGCAGCGAGGTCTTCAGAAACACTGAGTGGAAGGGCCTCCTGACAAGTAGTATTTCATTTTTTTTTTCAACTAAGAGTATGTCATTAAATAGGCTGCAATCCAGAGAAGATAAAGATATTTAATGCTATTTTTCTGTAATTGTAAATACCATGCAGAAAAATGACATCTTTTAACAGAAAAGTCACTGAATTTAACACATTTGGCATTTTTCAGAAAAAACTTCCCTTATTCTTAGAAGGCATTTTCCTATGTAAAACTTATCTTTTGTTTATATAAGCTTGTATTTGAATTATGACTAAACAATCTGGATGTTGAGCGTTACGGCTTCATTCTTTCCTTTCTTGTGCTGGATGTCTGGAATAATTTCATTGACTTATTTCTATTTGTACAACACAACTGAGAGCAGAGTGTGTCTTCAGCTGGGACATATCCTCTTTTATGATTAAATCGGAGTTGCAAACGTCAAAAAGGTAAAAATAAAGTTGCAGATATAACTACAGGAACTTAGGAACACTACAGGAACCTTGCAGATGATAAAATGAATGGCAAATAAAGGATGGACCGTGCTAACCCCTTTGCCACACGTCCTTGTCAGGAGTCACCTCTGGTTTGCTGCAGAAGTCTCTTCCATTGGCGTTTCCCTTCACAGCAAACGTTGCATCAGCAGCTGCTCTGCTCTTAGCGCCAGGGTAACAAATCTCCTTAAAGCTATTTCTGTTAGATATTTTGAAAACTGATGTGTTCAAAGAGGTCTCATAGCTCAAGGAATTGGCATTGTCCGTAACACCCAGTACTGCTGTAGTAGCAATTACATTTGTGCAACACAATATTTGATTGCTTGTCTTTAATTCTGCAAAGCAGTGCACATCAGCAGACTGCCAATACAGACAGCCCTTTGGAACAGTTTGGGCAGTGATGATTGGTGTTTGGCACATGCTTATGCATGCTTTGTGCTAATTATAATTACAGTATCAGTAAGGTAAGGCAGGAACTTTTTTTATTAGGTACATTTATTTCCCAGTGAAGCAGATATATTTCCCGTGTGGTCTGGATGTCTTTCAAACAACCAACTTCACAGCATATGCTCAAGATGAACTCTTGTTTAGAGCAATCTTTTTGCATCAAAGTGACAATTTTAGAGCTATATACAAAAATACATATTAAGCTCCTGCAATAGTTTCCTGTAAACCAAAACTGAAGAAGCATTTCTGTACTAATGCAGTCTGATGTACCACTGTATTCATGCTTATGGAGACCAATTTATAGCCAAGTTGCAAGGCAATTAAGAATATATTTTTCTGTTGTGTTACACCAAAGGAATCCTGCCAATAGGAGTAATATGCTAATATTTTAGAGTAGTTGTCTAAACTGTAGATGTGGGGTGAAAATTCATGAATACCTAAACTGCCTGGGGAGAACAGTCTTTTTTTTTTTTATTTTCATCCAGAAGTCACAGGGTCCAGTAAATGTATGGCTCAAGTTGTGGTTTTGTAGTCAGGGCAATTTCTCCCCACTCCAGCCATATAGAAGGGGAAGAGGAGCCATACTTCTGGGTTTCCTCACTTCTGCTTGCACTAGTGCTTGTATGACCAGGCCGAGTCAAAACAGGTTCCGGCCTCGGGGCAAAGAGCAGAGGAGGAACAAGCAAGCCAGGGGAGGAAGAAGGCAGAGATACCACGTAAGTGTAGGACAGCCAAAAGACTTTCTTTCTTGAAAATAGATTTTTAGCTTTCAAATCATGTAGGCCTTTTGTACATTATTTGCATAATTCATAATATTATTTAAAAAAATTAAAAAGGAAGTTACTGGTCCTTTAGTACAAGCCCAAACCAAAACTCATTTATGTCTCTCTGATTTGAGGTATTTTGTGTTTTCCAAATGATTCATACTTGCTAAATGGCCACTGACCTAGATTCCTGCCTGGAAACATCCCTAAACACTGAACTGTTCATTTATGGCCCCAAATCCAAACATTATATTTTGAAATCTCTTATACTATTTACATATTTTAAATTTGATCATGGAGATCTACTGCTTCGATTTTGGGCAGTAGAGCAGTGCTTTTGCCAATCCAATGAAAGATGTTCTGGAAACAAATTGGCATGGAACTTGAAATATATATATGAGATTCAGTGTTTCTTTAACAAAAGAGACACTTTAACAAAACCGCTGTTGTAACAGGGCTACAAGCTCCAGACAGCACCAGGAATCCAGCAAAGGCAATGCTTTTGCAAGTCTGACTGAGCTGAAGTGTTGAAAATTCAGATAAGAATGGGACAGCTGGAATAAGCAGCGTTACCTTTTTCCGGGTTTTTCTCCTTTTGAAAGAGCATGTTGTGTGAAGGCAGACTGGGGCAGAGCTCCAGCGTGAACCTCAAAGTCATCGTGCCAGTGCTGAACAGGTAGGAAGCACACACATTCCTGATGGGGCATCTGTGAGGACACGGTCCTGCTTCTTGCAATGGACATTTCTGCTGAATTTTGCAGGCCGTTGTTCTGGCATGAGAAAAGGATACAGAGGAATTTCAAGGGCTGGTCTTCCCCCTTTTCCTTCCTCGTAGGATATGCAGTCTGCTACTAGGCAAAGCTCTTAGAATTATTACTAGAGTTTGAGTTGGGATGTAATCCAAAATCCTAGATCCCCACAGTGAAAATTCATCAATCTTATTTTTGAAGAAGTAATACTGAATTTGGATGCAACATAAAATTCACACAATAACCCAGGATTGTCTTACTGGGGACCACGGGAAGTTTGTTTCTTGAATGACACCTGCTGGAAAGTCTAAAGCGTGTGGAGAGCTGTGCTGCAGGACAGAGGGATGGCACGTACAGACTCCCTTCCTTGTCTCCCCGTGATCCGAGTGTCCTGGCTGTGGTGTGAAGGGTAAGTACAAACACTGCTGTCAAGGTGAAGCAGCGCAAGCTGCTAAACGATATTAAACGTCATGAAACTTAACAAGCATCTGCAGAGGTTTTTAAAGTGGACCGTGCATTAGATAAAATTCTTACACAGTACAAATTTAATTGCACATACCTTTTTCTTTCATGTATTTCTAGAAGCATTAGCTTGAGAATACGGGGCTGGGCAGCCTGAATGTACGATGTGTCTTGCAAACATAGGGATAAAAGCCGGTATTCTTGCTCTGGTAACTCTCAGTAAGATAGCTGTGAAAAATAGCATCACTGGAGTAAGCAGTAGATGTCGTTTCATTAAGTACATTACTCCTTCCATTTTTACAGCAACTGGGAGATTTATATTTTTTTTTTCAGCATTTGAAAGCTTAATACTCAGCAGAAAAATATTAACAATATCTAGTACTAGTAAAATAATAATACATTCCTTATTTTTTCTCAATTTTTCTCTAAATAATGTATAAGCTTCTTGATAATAAGGACCTGGGGAAATTGTGCTCTAAATCATGAATTTTCCACACAGGAACTTGGGGTAATAAAAGATTCTGTTCAGTTTCAGAACTTTATTTCCTATAATCACACTGGCAAACAGACTTACAGCTCTGCCCAGTAAATGCAACATACATATTTTTGTTGTTTGTTTTGGTTTATAGTCTTCCTGCCATGTAGATGGCAGCAGCACTCAAGCCTTGAAATTCAGTTCAGCTTTTTCTTGAGTTTTATTCCAAAACACCATGTTTAAGAGTATTATTGTTGAGAATGAACTGAAAGCATGATTACTTTAAGATGGATATCAGCTTAGTTATATGTACCTTTTGAGAAGCCTGTAACTTCATATCAGTGTTTAAAAGGCACTGTGTCATAACTGTCCGTGAAGATAGATGCTACTATTTGTTTTTCTCTACATTATGACACATTTTCTTTCTGTAAATTAAATTGCTCAATTTTTTTCTACTGCGCTAGGTTTCAGGACATAAAGTGTATTTCTAAAAGTTCAAAAATATTACAATTTACTGGGATACTGCCCACATTTATTTCACGGTAGAATGAGAAGCAGTTAGCAGGTGCTTGGGCAGGAAAAGCGGGTGCTTGGGCAGGAAAGCTGTTTATTGTGAGCGTCCTTGTCGATGATGCAAAGAGGAAGGACAGAGAAAGGTAGTGAGATACACAGTGTAGGATTTTGTGCTGTAGGCTCTACTAATCATAGTGCTTTATAAAAAATACCATGAATTATCCTGGAAAAAAACATTTTGAAAGTCCAAATATCTTTGGTTTGGCATAGCATGGAATTGTCTGCACTCTGACATTTACTTTGGCAAAGAAGTAGAGAGAGGTTTTGAAAGAGAAGCAACAAAACTGAGACCCAGAATCAAAGCTGTCTGGCAGCCTCAATCTCTGCAGCATCAACTGAAACCTCAGGGAGGCTTTGTGGGATCATCTCCAGGCCCTGGGAGATAAAAGCAGGTGTTACACACGTGACTGTGCACAGAGGGAAAAAAGTATAATGGTGGTAGTTCCTTGAACTAGGAAATACTGTTTAAATGCTGGAGGCAAATGGTAGTGCTTCAGTAAGCTGTCATATGAAGTAGATGAGCACTAACTCCCTCAGTGCTTCTTAACCAGTAGCAGCTGAAGTAACGGGAAGATTAAATATCCAATGGACAGCATTTCTTATTCTGTAGGATCCTGCCTGGGGATGTTCAGCGTGGAATCAGCTACGGTAACTGGGAAAGTGGGCAGACAGTGGCACTTAACCATCCTCATCCAACTGCCACAGCTGCAGATTTGGACAGGTCTCTTCTAGCCTTGTGTAGAAGCTGGGAGAGAAACAGGAGCCAATATCCCTCTGATGTCCTCGTTATGTGGTGTGAAGTAGAAACCCTTGGCCTAGGATATCAGCCAGCCACTTGTAGTCAGGCAGACCATCTTCAGAGGACAGAATTCCAGTTACAGCTCCCAGCTGCACTGAATGGATGGTCTGTGACCAACCAGGCTCCTAATGCCTAATGGGGCTATTACCAAAAAGCCATTACAGATGCTTTTGATACATGTCCCGGAGTGATAGCATTCCTCCTACTTAAACAGTGCTTCAGGTAAAGCACTAACAATGGGGAAGTATGAATTTGTGGCTGATAAAATTTGTGACAACAGTAAAAGTAGAACTAATGATGGTGAGCAGCAGCAGGATACACGTCCCACCAAAACGCTGGGATAGTCAGCTTTTGTCTGCTCCCTGTGTACTGTTGAGTACGATGCTACAGCTGGTACCCCGGACAAATACTAGTGGGAAAGGTACTTGTCTTCTTAAATCTCTTCCAGATAAATACATGCCTACAGTAAATTTTAACTACTTATAGGCTGTGTTTTAGAGATTTGGTGGTTTTTACTCTCCACTTCGTAGCATCCATTAAATCAGTCTTAGATTCCATTCCAGTGAGCAGATATTTGTCAGAAAGCTGCTTCAAGGTCTCCCAAATCCACATATTTTTTTTTTTTATATTTTCAAAATGATGCCACTGCTTAAGTAATAAAAATATCTTTTCAACTTTCCTCTGTCACACTGGTAGTACACTCAATGTAGTTATAGGAGAGTTCTATGCCTTGCAACCAAAAATGCATTTAAATTCAAACAGTTCATATTAGTGCTGATTGTTCGTGACCTATAAAGAATACATATTTAGAAAGCTCTTGGAAACTTAAAATACCTTTCTGTGTGTTAATATTTTGTCTGTGTAATGGAAATACTTGCAAGACCCTACCACAGAGAAGTCTTGTAAGGATACAGTAAGGGTTATGTGGGTGGTCATGGCATTTTTTAAGTAAAATACACAATCAAAATTACACCATAAAAAGCTTGGTAGATTTGCGTTGTCCCTGCCCAAACTCGTTAGGCTTAATCAACAAAACTACCTGAGCAATATGATGTAGAAACTCTTGAGAACTACCAAATGTAGCTTTCCTTAGAGATATTTTTGCAGAATAACCTTGGAGTATAACTGCTCCTTTGGAACTTGAGATTTGCAGCAATAAGATTTCAAGCTCTTAAAGAAGTTGATGAACAATTTTAATGGATTGGATGCTGAGAAAAACATCAGAGAAGACATCACAAGTGGAGACTCATTCCAGGCACCGTTTCTTATATTTGTTGCTTTAGTTATATGGAGTGACAGCCAATGAATCACTGGGTGGTCTTTTGGTCTGACAATTTGGGTATTGTCTGAGCAATTAACAGGCAGTCAGCCAGTTGCAGTGGCTAGTGATTAAATTACAGAGGTTCTTTGGTGGTTTCCATAAAGAGATCTCTGGGAAGAGTTAGGTGGGTCCACCATCTATCATATGATGAACATGTGTCTTGTTACATTTACATGTTTATTCAGCTAAATACTTAGGAATATAATGTCACTTGAGGAGGAATGATATTTGAAAGACATTTCAGGTGTTTGGGTTCTGCTGTACTAACATTGTGCATGAGGAGAATTTATTATACTGTTGGGATAAACCTTTAGCTTTAAATTTATTTATTTATTAGATTTCAGAAATGTCTTTCCTCATGTCTTAAATCACATCTCTGAATAGGTGCATGAGTACTTACTGGTTTCATTCTAGATTTTTTATTATTTCTCTGCTATTTAAGTCCTTTAAGCAGATATTATTGGACCTTTTAGCTTAGCCCTTGAAACACGTAGCACCCTGTGTTACTCAACTTTTTTTACAATGCCTAAATCTACAGATGTCCATCTGTGTTTCTGCTGTTTGACTGTTTCTTTTCCCCCTCGTGTGTGGGACAAATCTATCACACTTCTCCCAGAATTTTGAGGGGTTTCTTCCTCCCATGATAGGCAGTGGTTAAACTCCCGCAGGGAGAGAACAAGGTAAAAGCAGCAATAAGGAAAAGTAAAAAGAAGTAAACTCTATTAGCAAGAGTAAATATACTAGCATGACCAAATTATGATCACACTGACCTCCAAGCTGCACTCTGTGATCTTTTATGGTAATTTGGAACAGAGCTGCTGAAGGTAGATGTAAATGTCAATACTCTAGGAAGACTGGGAATTTCTGGGAATTTGCATAGGATACATATAGCCATAACCACAATCCTGCAGGTGTTGAGTACAGTGCCCACTGAGCTCATGTGGCGTTCTTGAAAGGAAGACGTGACTATAAATGAAACGTAACAATATTGCATTTTCTTAGGCATTTAGTCCCTTTTCCTGGGGGTAATCTTTCTGGATTAGCCAGAAAAGTGCCCTTCCTAGCTAGCAGGGAGGGGAGGAGGTAGTTCTGTACATGTTCGTGCTTGTACAGCTTTGGTACTAAAAGACACTGGGAAAAAGAGAGAAGCTTGCATGGCTTCTTTAGAGATAGTTTCAGCTCCCTTGCACGCGAAGGTTTTGGCAAAATGAAAAAAAAACAGATTACTCCTGTTTTCTTACTCAGTATTCACTCCCAGACCGTAGCCTCCAACAGCTTTTATTCAACCAGCACTGCTTCCAAAAGGGCATCACTTGGTCAGCGGCAATCAGTGGGTTAATACAGCCTGCCTTGTGCGTCTCTCAGATGTTCAGGAGAAGATAATGAGACAGGGATAGAGCCTGCAGGTTAATGAGATACCCCAACTGGAAGGCAGAAATCTGAGAGGAGAGACTTGGGAAGCGGCAGAAGAAGGGGAAATGTAAAGGTCTTTCTATTCAGGTGTTACTCAGTTGAGAGAATTGCTGGGGCAGGATTGCTTTCCAGTATTATAAAGACCATTTGATTTGTTAGAGCATAGCTGAAATTACTCATCTACCTGGCAAAACCAGCCTGCCTTTTACGCTCCTATTAAAACCAATATTGGACTACATTCAGAACTCTGTTATGCTAAAAGAAAAATGTCCCCCCCGCCCCAAACCCCAAACAAAACACCAAAATCTAAAGGCACTCATGTTAGGATAAGCAGTGGAATCTAACAAATTCTAACTAGTGCTTGGGTAAGCATGTTGTTAGAAATATCCGTCATGCATTTGAATAAAATATATTATTAAAATGAATGAGTAGAACTTAGACAAATATAGAGAGGCAATATAGTAAAACAAATGGGTCTACTACAGGAAGCTGTTGTACTATGCTGTTTTAAATATCATCATGAAAGCAGCTTACCTTTTTGCTGAATCTTTTCAATAATCCTGGGCTGTAAATGATGCAGTCATGTAAATAACTCTGACTGTTGCACTTTAACCATATAATATGAAAAATAGCTAGTTCTCCATAATTGCATTGTCAAAAAATTCTTCCTTCTTATCAGTATGAGACCTCCTGCTACAGGCAAGCAGAACACAGAACAATCTACACAGTCTGCAGTGTTCAAGATGCTATTCTTAACTGTTATTATCAGCAATGACGATTATCTCTAAATGTTCAACAGTAAATCCAGAGGAATAAATGGAGACATTTCTCCTAAGTGGTGTATAACAATACCTGACATTTATATAGCACCTCTCATCTGTAAGAATCCCAAAGTGCTTTACAAAGTCTGCTGGGATCACTTCACCCACCACTGAAATGTAGCTATCTCTATGGTGAAATTCAACTTCTATTCCACACCAATGCCATTGCGCAACAGTGCTTTGGAGAAAAGTGACAAGTAAGTGAAATGCAGTGAACTGTGCTTGTGAAAGCTATCATAGGATCCTCAGTGACAGCCGGTGCTTAAAGCCTTGGTTTGGTATCTAGAGCAAAAACCAGCAGAGACTTCACCCTCATCTGCCCTCGTACACTTCTTTCTCAGGAAACACACGACTCCTCTTTCTGTTCTCAGAGCGCTGTGCCCATGGGGGGACGAGCAGCTGCAAATATACTGGCAGTGCCCAGGTCTGACTTTGCTTATCTTACCTTTTACTAGCAAAGCCATCAGTTGAATACTGCTGATGACTGAAGTTCTACTAATGACATCACACTGGTAAGCCTGGGAACCTGGAGTTATCCTTAGAAAGTACATAATAATGAAAGTAGAATGCTTCAAAATTAATAAGAAAAAATGGGGCGTAACTAATCTATGACTGTGCTCCTCTGACAACATTGGCCTGTTTGAGCTCAACCCTGTGAAATGAAGCACTAATCTGGTTTTCCTTATGAGTTATTTATATTGTTTTTCACCATCTTTATACCATATTTATGTATTCATATGAGCAGGTATGCCTGGGCCCTCACTGAAAGGTGACTGTAGAAAGAGATTCTGTGTCTGTACTGGTAAATTAGAGTAAGAGAACATTCTCAGGTATGGGGATTCATATCTAGTGATAAAATGATTCAATAATCTCCATGTTCTTGATCTACGACAACTAATACACTCCTGATGACCGTACCTGCTAGGAAGTGTTTGAACACGTCTGTGCTCTGCTGGAGGGTAAAAGAGTTTTTGACTCAAACTTTCTTTCAGGTCTTCTGTCTGTTGGCTTTATTGCCAGAAAACAGTCCTAGGCACATTTAATTTCCTACTACAGGTACATATACAAAGGGTATGTACAGAATAATAGCGTGTATGTCAAGTGTAGTATTTGTACATTCCTGGATGTGCTAAAAGTTAGTATAAAAGTGGATTGAATCCTCTTCAAGAGAAACACATGATATGCGTATGGGTCATATTCAAAGTCCTCTATAATATTAATCAAATCATGGAGCTGAAAACACATGTTCTTTCTAGAGTTTCCTGTTACATTTTCATCTCGCAGGACAATGGGAACAAGCCCAGGCAGGAGACTGCTGAGTTTTGGAGAGCTTCACTCTTGCTGCTGATACAGATTTGATGCCTCCAACTCAGGTTTATGTCTGTAATGTGTCACTTTATAAAAATCAAGGTCCCATATAGGATCATTCCACTGCAATATTACCACTTTATCTTATATTTCATCTCCTCTATGATGGTCTTGGCTATCCTTTGGCAGAATGTGAGTCCCTTTTCTTTTAAGCCTGGGGAAATTTTGGACGTATGTCACCTCTGAGCTACAGAGTCTGTGGGGAGTTTAGCTAAGTAAGCAGAACCGTTTTACCTCTGCGAATATAGTGGTCTCTGCTCTTCCACAGCTACAGACAAGGAAGAGAATCAAAAGTGTTGATTCAGAAGAAGTTACTGACCTTTCTAAACCAAGTTGTCATATTTCTTTAGTAGAACAAATGCAGGTAAACCAATTCATAGAAGTTCTCATTCTGTAAATAAATGTAGACAAAATATAAGTACTGAATTTGATAGGACACACAGCATAACATAACCATAAAAGGTAGTTTTTATACTTGATATTCTTATGTAAACAGCAGATGAGAAAATTATGCATGTTTCATTACAGCTTTTGCTTGGTAGCTATATAGCAATAAAAGGGACAAAACTGAAGTGACTGTAATTTACTGTAGCGAGTCACTTGAAATGTAACCCAAGCATAAGAACAGTTTATAAAGACTTGCTGTTCTTCTGAACTGAAATTTAGAAGACTTGAGTTTGATTCAAGTTCATACATCTCATCTCTCTTGGGCAAGCCACGTGAATCTCTTTAAGTCTCTATTTCCACTTAAACTGAGGAACAATTTCCAGCTTCGTGGGAGTTTTGTGAGTGTAAGTTCATTAAGGTTTGTGAAACAGTTAGATACTATAATAGGGGTGAGCTAGGTAAGTATGTAGGTAAATAAAACAGCATGATTAGATGCTATGATGCTATCAACCACTTATTACTGTAAAAGTAAGAGAAACATTATATTAAGTGCTTAAATCTAATTTTTCTTAAGAAGCTTCATCATACTTTTAAAATAGAGATGAACTGTAGAGTGAAGCTTAAAGTAACAGCAATAACTGTGACTCTACCATGAGATACTCTGAGTGGTGTCTTCAAAGGCACAGCATGAATACACTATTGGAGTTTATATTGCACATAAATGCAAAAAAATTCTACTGCCAAAGAGACAAAATTACTTAAACTTATGATGAATGTTTGGTTTCTGAAACATATATGTTCAGATGTAAAACATCTCCTAAATTAAAGTCTTTAATAGGTTTTTAAATGCATTAAAACATAAGATGGTGAATTTATATTAAAAACATCACATTTATTTGCTGTGACCTCACTGAAACAGGCTCACTGATACTTAATTACTTTGAGTCAAATCTTGTATGTATGTGCTTATATATATGTGTGTGTGCGTGTATATGTGTTTATTTGTATATGCTGTTGTATATTCCATATTGAGTCCTACTTTAAAAGTGCATGTGAAGACTGCAGTTACACTATGAAATGTCAGTGATAGGACTGTGGAAAGAATGGATGTGGAAACACTTAACTCTTCCCCTTGCACGTGTAATAAAGATTACACACCAATCTTTATGTGTATTAGCCCATGTCCATTCATAATCAATAATGCTGCCTCATCAACTCTTCTATACTTTTATATACACATATGTTTAGCATTCTTAAAGATATTTTAAAGATAAATGAGTCTAATTTTGGTCCTGACAATGGACCAGATTGATAGATTTGGCTCCACATTTGAAATGTTAACCCATTACGAGGCAGGTCTTAGCAAACATGCCAACAAACAAAAAATAGGAGAATCTTACCACTTATTTTTTCTGTCTTCAAAGACTTCACCTTTGAGGCAGAAATTTATAATTCTGCTTTTTATATTTAATTATCATGTGATTAGCACATCTTTGGTAAAATCCATATCCTCCTTAAATTTTCCAAGTTTTTTTCCTTTTAGTTGACAGACAGTTGCTAATCACATGTATAATACCCTGAGCAAATTTCAGGCCATATGGGGATAGAATAGCTTCATGCATATTTTACCCCCTTCTATCCTTATTTTTTCCACTTTATGTGAGAGACTGGTTTGCATTTGTGCCTGAATGCTGTGGTGTGTATTGTCTGTGATAAGAAGAGGGAATGTGTGGCCTTTAAACATAGATGGTGAAGTTTAACAGAGGCTTTCAAATTCACACATGCAAAGACAACATTTACTGCTCTCTCTGCCTGCTTTGAAGCACTCTGCAAAGAATCGGCTGAGTAGACAAAATAAAATATTCTTTATACCAGTCCTGGGCAAATATTTTGCAATTTGTGTGGCAGACAGGACAGGGCTTCGCGCTGTCATTTGAATGCTGCACTGGGCTCTGCTGGCAAAGTCTCTGCTGCTGGGAGCACAGGGGTATCAGAGTCTTTAGCCAATATGTAGCAACGACATGAGAGCTCCAGAGAGATTCTTTTAAAAAGAATCATCCACTCTTGAGGTTGGACTCAGCATTTTAAAGATCTGGCATATAGATTTTGATGTCTGAGTTGCCCTAACAAAACATGAATTCCGTAACTTCCTCTGCAAGGTCTGTTTGACTTTGCTGGAGGAGGAACGCCTGTTCAAAGCTACCCCAGCAATCATCATTCATCACCCTGTCAGTCACACTCAGATACCAAGATACCTTCAACAAATGTTTTGTATTGTAACCTCTTGGTTGGTTATTAAATTAGTGTTTCCCACAAAGTTCAGGTAGTCATGGGACATTTTGTGAACTTTATGGGATTTATATTAACTCATTGCAATCTTTACAAGGTTGCCAGAAGGTGTAAAGAAACTAATGATTAGCTAGATTCTCCTTAGTAATTTAGAAATATTGATGAGTGCTAGTTCAAGTTGGCTGTTACCAGCAGAGTATTACCTGCAATCCTTGACTCCTGCTAAGAAGGAAGTCTTCTACACTCCACACGATCTCACTTTTTCTCATTTCATATTTCTTAATGTGCAAATACTGCTGTTATTATATCTGTTGAAATTCATTTTCAGCCACTGCTGAAATCTTCAAGTCCTGCCAGACAGCCATCAGCCATTAAGTGAGTCCTGAGTCTAAAGCAGATGCAGTATTCTCCTCAAAAATTATTGTAAGTAAAAATAGTTACAATAATTATCACTATTATTCAAAGTATTTTTCTATTAATCTAGTATCATATGAACTAATTTCAGAAGCAGTGGATATGACCTCATAACATATATATAGGTTATCTTAAACTACAGATTTAGCATTATTTTAGCATACGAAGAAAAGTTTTAAAACACTTCAAACTGTTCAAACAGTGTCTTGTGTACAGTTCAGGAAAATGTGCGTATCTGATAACATAATGACAGTACCACATGCGCCTGTTCCCAGAGAAGGCTGTTCACTTAAGGCCTGAAGCAAGATCCAATTTTGAAGAAAACTTGACAATTTCTTACTTACCTTTACTAGTTGACAAAGTACAATAACAATAACGATGGGTAGTTTCACTCTGAGCTTTCCCTCACCTGAAACACCACTGAGCAATTTATATTTGCTCTTTGTTTTCACCACAGTTTTCCATAGCTAGGTGGGATTTCCAAAGCCCAAGAAATAAAGCATTCAGGTCTCAGAAAGAGTTACTGAACTGCACGAAGCTATGCTTATTCATCCACAGCAATGCTGAATTTTTCTGAGACCCTGTGCCTGGGAGTGGGAAGACGACACTCCTGGCACTTTCTCGCATCACTCCTCTCTCTACAATACTGTCACACGCATCAGGCACTTTCTGGAATTATACATAGATTTCCTTTATCTCCTTACCTAGAAAGGCTCAGACAATCCTCTAGAGGAGTTTCACTCTTTAATCCATTCTATTCCTCCTCTTTTCCCAGGATCTAAACCCTCATCTCCTTCTGCTTTTTGCTGCATTCACTCCAGCTGTGGATATCTAAGGGACATGAGAGGTGCTCTCCCCTCTGGCTCTCTGAGAGGTACCAACACAGAACTGCTCCCTTGTAACCTCATCACTGGAAAGAGAGTGGTTTTCCTCTGATACCTGGCCTGATCTGTACCCAGTATTGGAAAAAAACTTCATCCTTCCCCATGCACTCTCTCTGTGCCAAATTAGTTCTGAGCTACAAATACAAAAGGTCCATGTTTCCTGGTCAGCTTTTTCATGGGTATTCAAAATATCTAACAAATAAAAGGGACTTTGTTTAGCTCTAGAAGATCTGTTCTTAGGCATTTTGGGTAGAAGCAAAGTAATATTGTAGAGCTCTCTAACCAGGATCCCGTACTAATCCAAAACACTGACATAACATCACTGCAGGATCTGGCATTTCTGCATTTAATCTTTTAGAGAAGACAGTTCTCTGGTGTAAGTTTAGACCATTATCCTTTAGCCCTGGAGAGTAGTTGGTTGCTTTTGTGAAGGAATAAAGGCTGTCTGAGTGACCTAACTCACCTCTTGTCACATTCAGGCAGCAAGGTGCAGGATTTTAAAGTACTTTCCCATACTTTTCCATATGTGTTTTTGTGGTTTCCCACATCAGATGCTAAAATCTTTCCACGGATTGAACAGTTGTGTATGGCAAGCTTGTGTGCCCTCTGTTTTTGAGCTTTGGGTCAGTTTTTCCATTATGAAAGCCAGAGGTATCAGTTGAGCAAACCAGAGCAGGCAGTTTCCTGTAATCATCTATGCCATCATCTGTGCTGGATCATGGCAGCAGCTGATCAATAGCGGAGTATTTAAATATGTTAGAGCCTGAATCTGATATTCTACATGTTTAACTGCATAAACAGATCAATGGGACAGGATTGATCTCCATTGATATTTGGCAGTTTTCAAATACAATTAAACCACATTTGGAGTACTGAAAGCACTTGAAATAAACAACTGGGCACTATTTATAATTTAAAGAGCTACTCAAAAAATTTAATAGATCAAGTGGTTGTTTCAACAATGCCAGTGTCAAGGGAAAAGTTGAAATCCATATGCTGTATATAAATAGCAAACTGAAATTAATGGCAAACTGAAATTCAATGTGTTCTTTAGCACATATTATTATATACAAATATTTCAGTATTTATGATGATAAGGATATGCAATTAAATTGTCATTAACTGATATATAGGAATGATTACACCTGAGCAGAATCTGGGATTGGAATTATTTGTACAGCGGCACAGATCCTTCAAAAGTATAAATACTGCCATTAATAATTGTCTTAAAGTGAGTAAGTTGCCAGTTTATAAATGAGATGCTGTTGATAAAATAGCAACCTTAGCTTTCTCACATCCCTAAAACAGAGGAATTCAAGAGTTACCCAGCTGGTTTTTGGTTTTGCTGATCCCTGTTGGCTGAATTCCCACTGTGTCTGTCAGGGCTCCAGCAATTCCCTGTATTCCAGGGCACCTCAGAGAGCTGATACCTGGCGTCTCTGATGTTCCTTCAGAGAACCTGGCACAAGCACATGTTTAGGCTACCATCAAAACCTATTTGCTTAACTACTGACAATCTCGGAACGTCCTTTGCCTTTGAGGGTAACGTCATTGTCACCACAAAGGCACAACCAGATAGCCAAAGGCTGCTCGGTGTTCAACTCTGACATGCCAAGTAGATAGATACTGGAGGTCATAAAAAGGACCAGTGCCCACAAGTTTTCTCCCTGAACAATTCAACTGAGTGACACCAAAGCTGCCCAGAAGAATATTCATTTTGGGAAATAAGATTTATTGGTCATTCTGGTCATTTATTGGTCCCTCTGGTCAGTTTCACACAGCAACACAGATGCTGTCATAATGAAAGCTGAAGAGCTGATCCAGAACATACAAGGCGATCAGGAGGTTTACTTTCTAAAGAATTCTTTGCAAAGAAGGGCTTATGCTTTGAATTTGAAATACATAAAGGACACATGGATCTGTAAGACTACTCTCTGCTATAAACCCAGAGCACACTGCTGTAAACCCCAATTTCTGTAAAGACATAGACTTGATTCATTACAAGGACACTGAATGTCATCTCAGTAGTACATTTACCAGCCAACTTCACTGTGAGCACGAGGAGATGTATTTTTGCACTTTATGCTGACAACATTCTGAAACATATCTAAACAGTATCAATGTGTTTTCTTTTCCCAGACGCTTTGAAAATAATCCCATATGTTTGTGCTAAGGTCCATACTCTGAAAAGCTGGGAAAATTATTTACGTGTGTACCATTTGCTTAATACAATGCCAATGTTAAAAAATAAGGCTTTTTTTTTTTGTAATGTGGATTGAGAAAAGGAAAATATAGCAAGCTCCTTTTGCTCAGGAAGAAGGACTGGTTAAGCAGCATAGAGACAGCAGGGATTCCCAGTGTATGTTTATCAGAGTTGGGACACTGCAATCCTTGACTCTTTAAACCTTCCCAAACCCCTCCCCATTTCTGGAGGGTTCAGAACATGCATCTGAGCGTGTGCCCTTCAATTGAAAGTACATATGTATCGTTCCCAAGAGAACTGCTTTTTCAGCATCAGAAATACTTTTACCTACAAGGCTGTTACAGGGTTAGAGTAAGGGGGTATGTTCAGTGTGAAACTCTGTGCTGTTCCAGTGGCCACGAGCACACCCCACGACCAGTCGGCATTGCCCAGAGCAGCACAGTGAAAGCTGTACAACAGAAATACTTCGGCATTTTACCTGAAGAGACATGGCGATGACTTATAGTGCAACTTGAATAATATTTCTTCTCAGTGCTTTATCTGGACCAATAAATGCTTATGCTTCTGGATGCAGGAAGAGCTGTTTGTTCTCCTCAGCTGACAACCCATTAAAAAGAAAATAAAGTAAACATATCAGAATTAGTCCCCTAAAGCTTCCATCAAGCCTTCTGCCATGAGCACTTTGCTGCTGTTTTTGTTTTTTTTTCCTTTGCCAGCTTTTGGCACTCAGGGGCAATCTATCTTTGGGAGAGAGAATAGCATCGCTCATCTTCCTCGGGATGTACAATCCAAGGACTAAAAATAGAGGCTATCCAGAACAATGTCAGATGGCTGCATAACAAATAAGTAGCCAAAATTGTTAGGAAATCTTCTTCAGGTGGTGAACAGTAGAATACACTTTAAAAAACACAAAACCTGACAGTGAGCAATTATAAGATAACAAATAAAAAGTTCTTTCCTTACCCCACGCAGCAGTGGTCAGTTTAACTCCTACACCTAGGGCAGTTTTCCCAGGATAACTCTGAGGAACTATCTGACTTTTGATTATATTTCCTAAAAATAACATTCTAGTTTTATTGTTCATCATCAGAAAGTAAAGAAAGCAAGAAGCATCACCTGCAGAAAAAACCACAAGGCGCTGTTTCACCTGAATTTTTCTGTAATGACGGTCAAGCAATGGGCTTTAGGACCTACCGGCAATGCAGCTTTCAGGCAAGCCCTTCTTTTCAGCTGATCATTACTAGTACTGACCTTTTAAATCCTCTGCTGCTAAGGGAGAATCTGGTCTTTACAGAAAAGCTGTTCTGTATTCCATTCATAGACAATGGAGAACTTAACTATATTTACTGGTATTTAACATATGGAGCATATTTGCCTGGAAGGTAGATGAAATCTCCTGCATTTAAGATCAAATCAATTTGAATTTAAGGTCACATTTGCAGAAGTCAATGTTCCGTAAAATCAAAGAAGAGCTTAATTCTACTATTTTTTTCTCCGCCAATCAACTGTGTAGTTTCACACAGCACAGTTCTGGGAGCCTTCCTCCCTGAAGGAGTCCTCGTGCACACAAACATTCGGACAGGAGGCAGCAGCATGGCTTGTCTCTTACTCACCTGAGGGGAGCTACAAGTGTTTAGGTCCAAGACAAACATGAACCACATTTTGCAAACTTCATTTTCTTAATTCTCGCTCCCACAAGTAGTCTCAGTTGCATTGCTGAGCCTACCCACACAAGTACCTCCACTGCTTAAACTGAGGCTCTCAGGATCAAACCTCTTTTTTTCAGATGAGATGTATCCAATTTGGAACACCTAATTCTTGTGCTTCCAGGACTAAATAGAGAAAATCGGTTCGTGTGATTTCAAGGTGAAAGTGTGTGTATCTTCATTCATAAGCAAGTGCTGCTACTTCAAAGGAGAGGAGATTTGCAGGAATCAATGATCTGCAATATCTTTTTGCTTAAGGTGTAATTGCCATCTAACAGCACTTAGGGACTTCACTATTGCAGAGGTCTGGGAAACACAAGCCCAAAATACAACTTTCTGGTTGGAAGATTTCTAATATTGGAACATTGTCTTCGCACAGTACTAACCCACAGCCTTTTCCCCTGGAAGTCTAAACAGGAGAGGAGACAATAGGTGCTGCTGTTGATTTCCCCTTCCACTTTCCCTGTGAATGTGGGATACGGCAGGCCTGAAAATGACATTTGTGTTGTTAATAATAATATTTTTGTCTTTATTTCTAAATTAAAATATTGATTATTTAGCCTTGATGAAATAAGGAAAATGTACGGTCAAACTACAGTGGAAAAAAGAAAATGCAGTATTAATTGCTCCCCCTCTATGGTATAAAAGAAGAAGGATTGTTTTTTTCAACACAATGGAAACAAGAACAGAGAAATAGTGCAGCAAAGTGGGGAAAAGTGAGAAATTCTTATTTTTAAGTGGCAGTATTCATGCTGCTTATGGGATAGTCAATTGAAATGTGTCTAGCAGCATTTTCTGTTCTGATGAGAATCTGTCAGCTACTTGAGCAAATGATTTTGAAAGATAAATGGAACAGGACAAAACACCCTTATCACCAGCATATTACTAACAGGTACTGGAAAAAAGTTAGAGAAGCATCTTGCTAGCTGCTACTATTTAGATCTTAGGTAAACACACAGCAGACTGTAAACTTTATATTTCATGTTGTTTAGTTTTGGGGTTTTTTTAATAGATAAAATAACTTTTTATTTAAAGAAAACAACTGTCTGAGAGTACTTTGGTAAGATGTCTTGAGGAGCATTTTTGAAAACCAGTGATGTCTTCAAATAATATTTGGAGGAAATAAGCAAAGAAATGAAAATTTTTGAAAGGAAAAGGGAAGAGGTTTTTGGTTTTTTTCTGTATGAAATGACATATATTTGCAAACATGTTTCCAAGCCTTTTCAATTTCTGGGTGTGCCATACCTTTCAGGAAAACAAGACTTTTATTCACAATAGTCTTTCCTAACCTAGAATTCATAAGAAACCTTCTCTCATATTGCTGAGTTGACAAACCCTCGCTGAGTTGACAAACTCATCCCTCGCTGCTGGGATTTGTATCTGTGTTTCCATGTAGTTTTGTGGGACAAATTCACCTCTGATGTAAATGGGCACGGTTCCATTAGAATCAGCCGAGTTGCTTTCTCTTGCACCAAGGCTTAATTTGATCCTAGATGTTTAGATCACTGAGCTATCCCCTCTGGCTTAGCAATTCTCCAGTTAAAAGATTACTTTCTGACTGTGAATGCCAATAGTCTTTTTACTCTGGTAGCTGAAGAAGTAATAAGTGCATATAAGGGTTTCATGAAGTGTTTCACAGGTGGAGACAGCCCATTGCATTCTGGAGGTGTCTCAGCCTTCAAATGAAGAAGAGGAAGTCTGAGTGAATGAAAGGTTAGTGTATTTTTGTGACTTCTACATCAAAACCAAAAGAGTCTGGACCTTTAGAGACAAGGAGGGCCTTTGTAACTTGTTTCCCTACAGCACTCCTTCAGCTCTGAATCAACATGGCTTGTGAGCCTCTGACATACAGATCGACCTGAGGGGGAAGAGGGAAAGAAGGATGTAATTGTGCCAATTAATCTGGAAAGGCATCTGAGAGAACAATGTCTTTCAAGAAAGCCTGATTCTGATCTTGGTTAGACTACAGTAAATGTAGAGCAATGTCACTGAAAAAAGATCATCTGTACTTGCTGGTTATAACCTGGTTTGGAATTTGCCCTGGAATTGGTTCACAGCTCTCTAAGGATAACACCAATGGTTGTAATTAAGATCAAATATTACAGAAAATAGCAAATATTTTCAAGTGCATAATTTAAAAACCCCAATGAATCAACAATGATGTTTTTCTATTTTTGCATTTTGCTAAAAAACCCACAGCACATTTTGAGAAGGGATTTGTGTAGTGCTTAGC
The DNA here is from genome assembly GCA_026546715.1 of Gallinago undulata. Classification (NCBI taxonomy): domain Eukaryota; kingdom Metazoa; phylum Chordata; class Aves; order Charadriiformes; family Scolopacidae; genus Gallinago; species Gallinago undulata. The sequence continues at coordinate 27,885,968 of JAOTQQ010000071.1, forward strand.
AGGAAGGGAAGAAGAATCGGTAATGTGTACAAATCTAATTAGTAGGTTTGTTCTAAGACCTGTTATATTCTACAGAGGAGTCAGGACATCAGAAAGCAAAGTAACATGATCTCTAAAGCAGAATGAAGACAATAAGCCATCATTTTGATCTATTTTACATTAAGAGATTAGAAAGTCTGGAAAAGAAGAAAAATGTAGAACAGAAGTACATTCTCCTTTCTTAGAAATGAGGACATTTGTGAGTCCTAGAGAGCTCTACAGGTAAAAATCAGAGGAGCTCTTGTATGCTGCTCCCTCTGTCCGTGCCTCCTGTCCCATTGACTCGGAAGGAAGCCAGGCTGTCTGCTCACTCCTCCTGTAAGAGGGGCTGCAAGCCAAGGAAAGAGGTGCAGAATCCCGTCTGTGGGGTTTCTATGTACCTTCAACACAGAGGAATGTGAGCAGGTGCCTCTCATCCTTCCAGTCCCACTTCCTGATGCAGGATTTACTGGACTTAATGGAATACACACTGACAGCAAAGCCATAGCTAACACATTATTTAAATAATCCCTGATTAACTGGTGAAATGATAATTTCGGGAAGTATTGAGTGAATTAGAAAGTGTGGAGTCCCACTGAAACATAATATTGATTTGATGCTTTTTAATTTGTTAGAGATTGTAACTAGCAATTCTGTTCACCTATTTACTCTTCCCAAGTTATTTATTATTGACCAGAACTAGGTCTGGATGTGAGGCGTTAATACAGACGTACCAGATACTGCGTAGATCTGAACAGGGGAATGAATGGTTGGAGGAGAACCCAAGACAGATCTGGGTTGTAGTTGAGGCTGTTTGGTCCCATGTTTTCCACGCCTCTCCATTTTTTAACTTGCACATTGCAGTTTCTTGGAATAAGTATAATTGTTCAAATGTAAATCAAAGCACAGTGTCTTAGCCCCAAGCCACTTCTAACACCCTGGCAGTAATGATAGTCATTGCTGGAAATGTTAGAAAGAAAAGTCGGAGCTAGTTCCTTCTCGTATTTTGAAACAATAGTAAGCTTTTCAATTGGAGGTTATGCTGTTTGGTGTAGAGGAAAGGTTTGGGAATCCTAGCTTCTTACCTGCCTTTAGCATGGTCACTTGTATAGATTCACTTGCTTCATGGGCCAGGTATCTAATGTAAAGTGCTACAACCAAAATTTTCCGCTCACTGCCTTGAGGATTAGTCCCAGCTGATCACAGTGAAGCCTACTGGAATGGTGTGAGTTTTTGAGACTCAAGGCTGCTGCCATTGCTTCTCTGACGTTGCCAGACACAATGAACATTAGGTCTGGATTTTAATCCACCTCTTTTCTTAGGAAAAATGCAGTTGGGCGATTTTAAGATCTGATCCTGTAAATTCTGTTTCACATGAGCAATCTCACTGCAGATTAAAGACTAATCACAGAAGGATTTGGAGGATTGGGCCCCTTGATTTCGCTTCATGTTAAGGCTCTCTTTTATCTGGATCATCCCGTTGATTATCCTTCTCCATCTTTTGCATAGAGCTTTAGGAATAATTAGAAGGAAATAAGATTTTCTGACTTTAACTTAATCAGTAACGTGTGTACTTTGAAAAGTTACATTTTTACATGACAAAGAATGCATCATCCAAAAGCAAATATCTCTAAGGTATTTGGACTTGCTTATAACTGACAGCTCGGACGTTATCACAACTGTGTGGCTGCTCTTTGTTCTGACTCACAGACACTGTGAATGTTTGATAAATGTTACCTTTTTAATTCTTGATAACATTATGAAAATGTTAAGAAATGTTACAGCAGATAACCTTTCTAGACCAAACAGCCATATTAACCATGTGAAGTTAATAACTGACTACAGGACATTTACTTAATTTAGGTTTAAAAAAAGTTTTGCTCACACTACTCAAACTTTCCCTTCATTTTTATCTCCTTTTCTCCAAGGCCACAGATAAGATTTTCCTCTTACTTACTTACAGGTCAGCTTTCCATGACACTCAGGTCTGCCTACAACCAAAACCAAATATTTATGGGTATGTGAGTATGAAACACCATAATGATAAATGCATGATAATATACCAGAATGAAAGATTTCAAGACAACAGTGTTTGCTGTCTGAGCTGCACATTTACTTAGTCTGTGTAGCCAGGAGCAGGTAGTTTGATATAAATCAGATGGAGTGTTTTTGAATGAATAAGTCTATACTCTGAAGTATGACTTCAGGGATCAGGACATCTGGGTGCACAGGTGTCATTTTGCAATGAAAGCTGCTAATGCTTTCTGTGCATGTCTAAAAACACTTTGTTTCAAGGTTGTGCTTCTGAGGATATAGCTCTGCAGGTTTCTTTTAAAGAATGAAGTGCTAAATAATGGATTAAAGGCTAAAAAAGGATTTGAAAGGTCTTCACTGTATTTTTAGCACATTTCAGTTATACTTTTTACTCCTTAGAAGCACAATTCCAGACTGTATTTAAATTTAAAGCATGTCATGGCATTGCATATTCTTAGAATGATCAGATAGGCGTGGAAAATTTAATGTTTAACCTTCATCAATTATTACACAGTGCTCCTCATCTAATAAAGCAGACGCTTGATTTTAAGCATGTTACTAGCCATTCTAATTTAATTCTTGAATGCTTTGACAAATTGAGGACGTAGTAGACTTTCATGAAATTCACCCTAAGTCCCACAAAAAATATAAACATATTCTTTGTTTTATGCAGATTATTAATGAATGTGACTACTGGAGTGTTTCAATTAGATGCTTTTACTGCCTGACAATCTAAGTAGAAAGACTCTTCCTCACTTTTGTCATTAATAAGAACACAAATCAGGTCATTTCTCTCACTACCTCTCACAGGAATTCTCATGGGAATCTGACAGTCAAAGCACAAGTTTCACTTGCGTTGTTTGTGAATGGGACCTTGGTACTATGAAGTGCTCTGCTCATGGAGTGTGGGCTTGTTTTATACAGGGGGAGGCTAATTTTGAGGCTGTAAAAAAATCCTCACTCTCCATCTCAAAAGAAAATAAAAAGAATAATGAGGTTTTGCAGTGTTTATCTGGTTCTACTTTTTATATTAGGGGAAGCCTCAGTAGTACAGCAAGAAGGAAGCGATAGTTCTGTTGTTAATTGAATTTGTTACTACTGGCTGTCTTCTGTCATCCTCATCAGCAATGTCCTGACTTCTTGCTTAGAGTCCTCATACTGCAATAGTAAGAATTAAAAATGTCAGTAATTGCTAATTGTCCTACCAAGTTGTTACCATTCTATCTTCCTGTGTGAAAATGCCTTAACTTACCAATGAAGCATTTTATTTCCAGGCATGATTAGTTGATATCCATAATTAAGTATATGATGAGAAATATGCTGGATCATTGTTCATTGGTCTATGCTCAGGTCCTGTATTTTTCTGAACTACTAAAACTAATAATCTTTCTGAACTACTGAATAATTGGTAATCCAATTCTTACCTTTGGATTTGACCAAGATATATTTGATATGATTTATTATAATGTATGTCAATCCAATAATACTAGGGCTCTGGTCCCAAAAATACATTGGTCAGAAACCTTAATTTTGGAAAAGGTTATTTCCTTTAACACCAAAATATTGAATTTATAATTTACTTGTCAAGAATCACCATGTCTGTTTGAACTGTATTTATGGTTCTCAGGGAACCTCCAGTATACCTTTTTATTATGGAAGCTCAAAGACATAAAATGTCTGGCACCTCACAGAGTTAGTTTAATGGAAGTATTTTGTTTACTTTTTTATTTTTTTAATTATAAAGCATACCAAAGAATGGCTGTCTGGTAATCTAGTACTTGGAGTTACACTGATGGCATTATTTCCCAGGCCTGCAGGTCACTGTTTATTTTTCAACAGTAGTATTCCATTTGCAGAAACAATGGAGGCTTCTCCAAGAGAAATTATAGATAGAGGCATGTCAGAAAAAGCTCTATTTTAAGTGACCACAACTTTGTCGTGTCATTTATTTTTCATACCCTGTTACATGATCATGCCGGTTTACGTTACCTTACATAATCATGCCACTTGGGACAGATTTGGAGGAGGTAGTTTGAGGCTTTGGGTCAAGCACAACCAAGGAAAATCTCTCCTTATTATTCATCTGTGTGTTATACCTTACAGGGCTTCACTGGCTCTAAAAACCTAGGCCTGAAAATCTAGGTCCAGTTTGATGACATCTCCCTTCAAAGAGTCTAACTCATTTGATGATCTGATACCACTGACTTTGCTCTTGGATCCCATCTAAGCTTGTAGGAATGCACAACCTGCTAGATTTGCAAAGATAAAAACAGTTATATGTGGAAGTTATAGCAACTGGTTAATAAGAAGGTCTTTCAGAATCTAGCAATTAGGAACAACAGCAAAGTCCAAAAGCATCAGCAAAACTATGGGAGATTGAGCAGCCCTAATTTTCTGGTTTTTGTCCACTCTCTCTCTTAAGAAAAACCTTATTATACTAATTTCTCAGCTTGTTCTGTTAGCCCACTGCCATTCTTCCAGCACAATATGAATGACACCATCTCCTCTTTAAATTTTTGCAAAGTTCAAAGTACAACAGAGACAGAGAAGCTGGAGATAAGGATAATTTTATTTCCTAGAAACTATTTACTATCAGTTACCACCAGAGCTTGAAGGTTTCTATCCCATTTAGATTTCTTTAATGAATTAAAATTAGTGTTGGTATCTGTTCTCATTTCCAGTGTTACAGTCCTGAGCCTTTTGAACCTCAATTTCTTGATTTTCACTTGGCACCATTTACATTTTAACCTGAAAAACTAAATTATTTCCTTTTGTTTAACAGAGTTCTGATTTACCTTGTACATACTACTATGTCATCACCAGAGATGTGCTTAACTGTGGTGACGTAGTACGTCTGTTGAAGTGAACATCAAAAGACCATTTAATCACGTGTAATGTTTTCTCCTTGTCTGGGCCATGGTTTTGTAAGGGTAGAGTTCTGCTAATGCACACTTCTGCCGGGAAGCTTCCCAAGGTGGGGCACAAGAGATGCTAAGTGGCTGAAGGAAGATGAGTAGAAGCCATTAACATTTCCCCAGCAAGGTCAGATTTGATGTTTCCTTTGTTTGTAGTATCCAAATTAAGAAAATGCTTCTGTGCTCTGAGTGTTGCCTCCACATAAACATACTCCTGGGTAATCTCAGGCTGGTCACATCTTCTTACTATTACCCACCCATTAACAAGCTGATTGAAAAGGACCTAGCACAGTTTACACAAAGTGCTGACTATTTTCCAGGAAGACCAAATTTCTCATCAGCTTCATCAACACTTCAGACTATCAATATACAAAATAAAACACTGTTGTTCTGAAAGGCTATGATCACAGGAGAAACCTTGGCAGTCTTTCTCTTTTTTTTTTTTTACTGCAAACATGTGCAGTAAAGGTGTTATCTTGTGCCTTTTTTTTTTTTCCTGAAGCCAGTATTACCAGCCATTTTACTTGCACTTTACTATTATTATCTAGGTGATGGCTGTGACATGTTGATCATATATGGCAGTGAGAAAATTGATTTCCCTCAACAGAAATGCTTCCAATTTTCCCTGGGCCATAATTTTATGTCCACAACAAAATAAAAGGGTCATTTTCCTTAAGATGAGGGAATTGAAATCTTTGATAAAAGCCATAGTAAATGTTGTACTTTTGATTGCGGAAACTGCAGTTTTCACAAACATCTCTCCTGTCTGTTCCCTGTGTATGTGTGTTTCTGGGGAGTACATGAGGGTGAGAAAAGAAGAGAGGGAGGAGAAAGGAGGCAAAAAACATCTTTTGGAAAGACTGAAGTTGCTTTAAGAAGTTCTGCAAATCTACAAATTCTTCCTGGACACACACTCTTTTTTTCTCAGGGAAAATGTAGGACTTTACTGGTAGCTTTCAGCCAAGTTTCTCCTTTTCAAAAATGACTCCGGTTAAAGCCGTACTTCTCAATCACCTCCTTTTAGTTATGGTTGCCCAACTTTCTGGTATGATTTTAAACAACTGTTTTGGAAAGTTTTTATATAAATGAAATTGTAAAAAAATACATTTCTTAAGAGACTAATCTCAGTACAAAAATTAAGAAGAAAATTAATGTCATTGGCTGATGAGACTAAAAGATACTTTAAGGCTGACTCTTCTGATTAAATTCTTTTAAATGTTTGTTTCATCTTTGACTCCCTACACTGGCAAGTAGAGAAGGTCTGGAAAGTTGGCCAGGCAGTCTGCAAGCAGCGTTTTTTTCACTATGAACAAAATATATACTGAGTCTTTGAATATTCAGGAAATCCTGAAAACTGACCTTTTGGTACTCTACTACATTGATCTTTCATGTCCATAGTCCCATGTGTAAGTGTAATGCATTTGATAACGTCTTGCTAGAAGTTTTTGCCTCTATAAAACTACAGTCTTTGATACCTCACTTCTACAAGATGAAAGATTCCCATAATTGGCCTCATCTCATTTTTGTTTGTGGAGTGGCAAGGGAATTGCGCCCAAAGTTGTGTTTTCAGAATTTACAGTGAAGGAGTGTTTGAACAAGAGACAAAGCTTGAACAATCCTTTCCCTATGAGTCTGGCTCTAGGTCTAAGTCTCATACCTAGAGCCAGATATAAAGAATAGCCATTATTCTGACTGAAACACAGTATCAAGTAACTATGAAGTTTTCTTTTGCTTTCATTTAAGCGAGACAAAGTTTACTCAGTTTGATGGCTTGATGGGTTTTACATGGCTGCATTTCTTCATACATTTATGATACTCCAAGTTTTCAAAAGCTGGTAGAGACTGAAGTGGTTGATATCCTTTAAATGAGGGGGTTTTTTATCATTTTCTCTGCTTATAGATAGGGACAATACATGCAAGAATCCAGCATATACAGAGTGTGGGAGTGCAAAGGTTAATTAAGATGCTGAGGTGCTTCTAACATCTAAAGAGAATAGCAGTTTGAAAGTCTGGTCCATCCTTGCATGTTATAAATATATTGTTTGCAACATCCAGAAGATGCGTTATTTGACAGAAGAACTAAATTTGTGATCTCTTTGCTTATTTCATCTGTACTCAGAGGGGAGAGAGAGATGGAGGTCAGTTCAGATGGGTAGGTTGTGATCGTTTCACCAAGGACATAAACAGTACTGAAACAACAGTAATGTTAAAAAAAAAATCAGAAGAACTTTTTTTTGAAACAGTAATTTTCAGAGCCAGGAAAAGTATTCTTTCTTTTTGACTTGGAAGGTGCTTTTTGATTAACATCTTATTAATTAAATCATATTTCTCATAATTTTAACATCAGTGCATTAGATTGTAGCAAGTACTGAAAAAAGAAGAAAGGCCATATCTTTTACATAGCTAGTGTTGAGAGGGCTTAGTTACAAGAGGACTTTTGCATTTTGTGTTCTCTGTATGGCATATGAGAGAATAGATGGGACCAGTGGTCAGAGCTGATGATGATTTTTGCTTTTGTATTGAGATACAGCACAGAGGTTGCCCTATACATGATTTTCACGTGGTGAAGTAGTAGAGAATATTCAGTCAAGGGTTTAGAAGTTTTGGGAGAGAGTCACCAAGAAAAATGGAAGGAGCATGGGCAATCAAAAACAAGAACCACTTTCTGGTGGAGTGAGCAAAAGAGAGGTAGACGGGTTTAATATGACATTATGTCTCAGATAGAGCAAGCCCTGAAGCATAAAAAGAAGGCATTTGAAAAGGAGAAACAGATACTAGAATGAGGCTTTTCCTTTTCTTCCTAGATAGACACAGTCTTTAGTTGGTCTCTTAACTATAACTTCAAAAAATACAAGAAAGTAAAAGTTTGGATCTGAGGTTACACTGATACCAGCAGTGACAATATTGGTGGCTTTTCCTGTCCTCTGCCTCAGAGAAAGGAATGACTCCAACACACTGAAATGTTCCTGGATAACTCATAGCAGCCTAATTTGATCTTGGAGACTGACAAACATGTTTTACATGGAACGGTGTTTTGCCATTTTTTGTTAACTGTTTGGAAATGTGAATTGGAATTTATGGTACACTGGGAGCAATCATCCATTACAGTTGAGGGGGGACGATGGGAAACGAGATGGTTTCTTGTTGTGTAGCCGCAAGACCATTTTGGGATAGCATACAGCATTATGAAATAGTTTTCAGTACAGAGTACCATCAGTTGCATCTGAGCAATTCTGTGCACTTCAGCAAGCTCACACACATGTAACTGAGAGTGGAACCTGAACCACCTCGTGTATGGAAATCGATACACATATTTGTGATCCAACTGGACTCTGGCTCTTTAACGGATTGTTTCTACATGAAGCAATTTCCTGGGGATTTTTCCAAAAGCCAGAGAATGTAGTTGTCAAAATGTAACTCTTCAGGGTTTCTTTGAGCACTGAATACTACCCGGTTTCACCCAGCAGGCAGGTTTTTTATTTTTAAAAAAGCTCATCAATATGCACCTTATAAATAATAATAAATGTATTGGTTATTCCTAATTCAGCTCAAATTTACCACCTTGAGTTACCTGGATCTTATATTTGTCTGGCCAAATTCCAAAGGCCCTTACAGGAGCAAAATTTCAACACGGAAATGATTTACAAAAGGCATTGTTTCTTTGACTATAACTGTGATTAAAATAGCTGGTATTCATAGTCAGAATAGGACAAATGCATTGAAAAAACTCTCAATTGAAAGGGTTAAGAAACTAACATTCTGGAAAAGTAAAAAGATATTCTGTTACATAATCATGCAAAAAATACTCGTGAATGCTGCTTTTCAGAGCTCTGGTTCACAGCCTATGCTATCTACATGAAGAAAAATAAAAATATTTGCCATTGGCACCCTTAACATTTGGCTATTTTCTTCAGATAATTTGCATTCTAAAATCCTGAATCATTTCTACTAGACTAAGATTATTTGTCCTTTCTTTTTTTTTCCTTTCCTTTACATTTCCCTGGATCTCTACAGATTTAGAATTTGTTACATCCCACTTTCTCTCTCAGGCATTTTTCCATCATCAAAATAAAAAATGCTATTTATTAAGGATCAAATCCACACTGGCAGAGTAATAGTTTGAGAATCCCATGAGTTGGGATAGATACTGCCTTACTAACATCTACAGAGATTTTCAAGTTTTCAAAAATGGTAGAAAATGGCAGATCTTAACTCCTTTTCACTAAAAGCCTAGCTAGACAGCACCCCAAATAGGAAAAAAATCTATTTGGGATGCAAGAGATTCTTGGGCCCTTGCAGATGTCCAGACAGAGTTGGATTTTACCCAGAAAGTTATTATAAGTGAGAGTTAATTGTAACCAAATAGATTAGTAAAAACCAGCCTTTTATCATATAAATTTGATAACATGAAAGTTTTGTGTGTTAGATCATTGTTTTGCAAATAGCATAGGTTTTTAGGGACATATTTACAACAAAAATTTTGGCTGATATGATAGAATTTTTTTCCTAAAGTCATTTCATTTGCAAGGTTCTCTTCCCTAAATGAAAACTACATAATGAGAAATATATTTAGAAAAAAAGGGCAGTATATAATTTCTAGATATGTAACTGTGGCTGTTGCCAAGGTGTTGACTCTCACCTTTTGGAAATTAAGTCATGAAAATCAAATATAGCATATGCAAAAGTTAGCCTCACCCAACAGGGCTGCTTCTGAAAGTTTGTGTCTGACTAAAACATAGATCATCCAAGCCAGAATCAAGGAACGGAACTTCTTAGTTCCCTATCTTATGCTCAGTTCTTGCAGATGTATGTCTTGGTGGGCAGTTTGCCAGGATGCGATAATGTTACCACAAAATATTATTTTTCTTAGTAGCCAAGTGAATCCCTGAAACAAAATACATTGGCAAGTGAGTACCAAATTGTCAGGCAACACAACAGCTACCCTGAGGAATGGTGGTGAAGTGGTTGGCACTGCCAATGTAAGAATCAAGAAAAAAACATCAGAAAATACTCGAAAGATTAGGCCAAAGCTTTTTCAAGATCTCTTGTGGAAGTGTATTTACTGAAGTAGGGTACTCCATCTGTGACACAGGTCCCCTTCATCTCATCCTTCTGTTGGAAGATGTGGAACATCATGGGGCTATATAGTGAGTGCGGACCAATGCAGCAGACTGCATTGCACAGCTATGTAAATTATTTCATTTGCATCTCAGCTAATCATATCTATTAGGTTACTAAGCCCTTTCTGCTGATGGAGCAGTGTAAATGAGACATAACACAAGAGAAAATTGAACCCCATAGCAGTAATAATGTTATACCTATGTCTCTGTACCCTGCTATAGTACTACAGCCTGCATACTCTTTCTTGTTTATCTGTTTTACACATTGCAGAATTGGGTACCTTTTATAAGAATAAGGCTTTATTTCTTTCATGATTTTTAACTGATTCTTCTCTGTTTCTCCTCGGGTATCTCATCCAGCTATATCTCATAATTCTGTAGCATCAGGTTTGGTGAAATATTATTGCATATTTTCCCTACAGATTACAGATAGAGATGGTGTATATGGGGCAAGCAAAATGTCAAATGATTGCTAAGGAGTTCAGAGTAGTTGTCCTACCATCAGGTATGTAGGTAAAAATCTCTATACAAGAGAGGAGTCTGATTCCTTAGTCCTCACCATATAGAAGAGAAATACCTAAATCCAAAGCTGGAGGTTGGAATCAAAAGGACAATTGCAAAGCTAAAGCCAAGTCCTCTACCTTTCATTTTATCAGTAACAGGGCTCAAAGACTATTATTAGAAGTGATTTGGCACCTCAACATGCAATAGGCATAGAGTGAGATTTTTCAAAACCACTACACATCTAATTTACATTGACTGAAGATCCCATGAGACACCTAAATACCTCTGGACAACCTTACTCTGTCATTTCATAAAGCTCACTTATCTTCCTCTTTCTCACATTGTGCAAACTCCTGATTTTTGCCATGTGAAACACTGCAAATTCCTGTTCCCTTGATTAGGATGTAAATTTTACATGTAAACAATTTTCAGCTACTATGGGAAACCTTTGTAAGCAATGTTTTCTTTTTCTTTTAATATTCATTGCAGTTCTCTGCAGTCACCCCACTGCTGAGAGTGTGTATCAGATTCTGATCAAGACAGTGTGATGCAACAAGCTGAATTTCTCGACTGACCTTCAGCTCTCTCCCTCTGTTGTGATATACAGCTTTCTGTTCTGCTAAGTGAAAGTCAGAAAAGAGGCCAAGTGAAAAGTGATTTTTTTCACTCTTTTCCAGAAACAACAAAAAGGTGGCTTCTTTATGTGAGAAATTCTTTTGCTCGTCTCTACTGGAGACTGAATTGTTTATTGTTTTGACTGCAGATCATTGTGGGCTGGGTTTTAACAGATATGACAATTTATCTGTATCAAGGATTGGGGAGGAGGGGAGCTGTTTTGATATATTAAATACCTTTGCAATTATCTTTCTTTCTTTTCTCTCTCTCTCTTTCTTTCTTTTCTTTCTTTTCTTTCTTTTCTTTCTTTCTTGCACTAAATCTCAGCATGACTGTATCCTGCAGTGGAAAATTACTACCCATTCAGAAATGTGCCTTGTTGCATTACGGTCGTATATTTGAAGACTCAAAGCTCTATCTGCAGCACAAAGGCAGGCTCAACAAATGACTTAGCAGCTTTGTTCCTTTATCACAACACTTTATGGCAGCATTTTCTACTTGTTATAATCAAAGTATACTTGTGAAATGAATATTTTTTGCCCTTTAGCTTACATAAAAATTACACAACTTCATTAAAATGGGATATTGCAGTTAATATCTATCATCTGAAATTGTTTCTAGTAATGTCTGAATTACTCTCTGAATGAATGAATGGATGAATGAATATTTTTACAGCACCAGATGACAAAATTTACTGTTTTCCTATCTCTTTATCAAAAAGGTTGCCTGGGACAACGTTTAAAGTAAGCTATTTTTTTAGACCAAATGCAGAGGCATGTTCCTTGTCAGCTCAGTACGTAAGATGCAAAAGGTAAGAAGATCCAGCTACACCTACCCTTTCGGGGGGTTGATTGTTAAGAATTTCTCTCTCAATATGCACTTGGATCCACATTAGAAACAGTCGGAGGCTTTTAAGGGGAGAAAATCTCAGGACAGTGTACAAAATCAGAGCCAGGGTCGTGACCTTGACTATTGATCCAGCCTCTCTTATTTCCACAGCTTGCTGAGGCTTGTTCTTCCAACCTGCTGGTGTACATTAGAGCAGAAATCCATAACATGGCCATGTTCATCCAAGCACAGGAAGAAACTAAATTAAATGTTAAAAAACAATCTGAGGCTAGAGTTGGAGACAATTCATCATGATCCTAGACGTCAGGCAGGTAGGATGACCAAGAGTTCCTCAGCCAATAGACCCCAAACAGAATATGGAGGGGCCTCACTGCCTCATTTGTCAGATACAGAGCAGATAGTCGGAAAAACACAGAGGAAAAAAAAAGTCTACTGATGGTCAGTGTTTTAATTCCCAACCATACACAAATATTCATCTTTTGGAATGTAACCTGTAATTGAGGTTGGGAGATAGGGAGGGAGATAAAAAATTATCTGACATTAATACAATAGCAGTCAAAATTAGGAGGAAATAAAACTTTGTGTGGAAGAAGTGTACTAAAAATTGAGTCTAGCTGAGTTCTTACAACTCTGGAACCTAAGTTTAGGTGAGAGACTTTAACTACAGACTTGAGCAACCTATTAATACAGCAGTCAGTCTCCGCTTCACTTTCAAAAGTTATCTCAGTGGAGTGCTAACCTTTCTTCTTGACGAAAGGGGTTTAAAGGTATATAATCTGTGATGCATAGAATGAACTCAGCATGTTTAATAAGAGAGAGATTCTATAGGCAGGTTGAACTGTTTAGAAACTGCTCTTTGCTGCTTCATAAGCTGATGTTATTTTTACTGGACACAGAACACATGTCCCTTACATCTCATCCAAAACCTGTAACCTAAAGAACACTTCTCAAATGGCAGAGTTTTTTTTCTGGGAACTACAAAACATACATGCCTTGAAAGTACAGTGCAAATATTATGGTGATTGAAAATAGTCACAAACCCCACTGCAGTCTGCACAGCTGCCTTTCTAATTTAGCTAGTTGGTGAAAAGAAGAACTTGCCAGTTTTGTGAACGTGAATTACATTTCCTGTTGTGGTTGAATTGTGTTCTTTCTCAAAACATTGATAAGCAGGTATCCAAGCTGAAAATAGTCTACTGCCCTTTAATTTTATTCCTAAATTATGTTACACTATTTGTGCGTTATCAGCATGTGCTGTTAATCCTCATCATGCTGAATGCCAATCTGATGAAACATAATAAGACATAACACAGTTTGACAGCTAATATTTAAAGAAGAAATCTTATCTCTCGCTATCTAAATAGCAAAGGGCTCCCATTCAGACACTTACAGATTCTTAGTGGATATCTTGAGAAAACAGTTAACCCAAGCTTTCTTGGAATGGTTCCCCAGTATAGACAGCAGCTTTGTACATGTGTGACCTTAAAACAAAATGCACTCTTACAGATTGTTAAATTCACACTGAACAATTTCTGAACTGCAATTTTAATTTGTAGTACTCTAAGCAAGATTACATAGGAAATATGAGTGAACTGATGGAATTTTGTTCCCTAGACTTCTTTTACCAATTACTCTGCAATATTCGAATCAGAGAATGTATTTTAACAAGCCAATACAAACTGAGGTAATTTTCAGTAACAAAAGTGGGAAACATTTTACATATCTTAGGTGTAGGAGTTTGCTGAACATGAATTCCTGGATGCTGTGCATCACGATTTGCTCTGTTTTCTTGCCTGGCTCTTTCCACTAAACCCAGGATAATTATAATTCCATTTTCCTGCATTATTATTACTTGCTATTCACACACTTAACAAAGTACTTGTTGGTCTACATATTGGTAGAAGTTCTGTATTCTACTGTTAAGGGTTTACACTTTGCTATATTTTTCAAAAGTGTCTCAGTGATTCTTCCTTTCATCCATTATTATCCTGATTGGTACCACCATAAACTAACTTAGGGTTAATACTGTTAACCTACAGTAATTTCAAAGTAAAGAAAAATTATGGATACTTATGGATAAATATCAGGGCAAAAATACCTTATGTTGAGCACTTGATATAGAAACATCTCAGCTTTCCTTATTTGGAAAGTTTGACTTGAATATATCTGAGTTTTATGATTAACTTTTTAAATTGTAAAACCTTTTGAAAGTTGTCAAGTTGAAAGGAACTTCAATACTACTGAAAAGATCCATCTGCTTCCCAAAGTGTTTTTTTTCTTTTCTGATAATATAGGATCAACTTTATAACTGACACAATCAAGCATGTTGTGTCACATGTACATCTACTGTCACTGAATTCCAGAAATACCCCTTAGCCAGAAATACTTGCACGTCAAGACTCTCTGATAATCTCTGTCCAGATGGTAAGTTGTAGCAGGGGCAGTGCCTATCCAGAACACCACTCTGAGAGATGTCCACATGCCACCTCCTTGTCATGCCTACTGCCCTCACCTCTGCTCACACCTGCCCTAGCCAGCATGCATACACAAATACCAGGCACCAGATAAACTTCAATCCATTGAAAGAGCAGAAACAAGCAAAGCCATTCACAGTTCAACCAGGTAGGATCTGTTCTTGTGGCAATTTTGTAGCGTGATATAGGAAAGTGGTGCTTCTCACTTGTGGTAATAACACTCTATGGCTGTTCCTTGCAAGCCTTTACTCATGACAATATAAAACTTCCTAGCTTTCTAACAATAAAATAACAGAGAACCCCACCCACAGGGTCTGGGATATTCTCTCAGGGAAATTCAGGCAATTTTGGACAAATTCAGCAACCCTTTTAATACTAGTTTGCCATAGTACATTAGCAGCTTGAATCTACAAAGGTGTTTCTGTTGTGCTAATGATGATTTTTATATTTATACATTACTACTGTATTTGACTGAGAAATAAGATGCAGAATGAAGCAGAAATCACAGAAACTGGCTCTGAGAAAGCACTGAATAGCACAAGCCAATAAACGAATATAAAAAAAATAAATTGAAACCCATAAATGTTTCTTAGAAACTTGATGGTATATGCCAGCCCTAGACATAGGTTAGAGGAATAAAAACACCAATGGCACACAGCTGTGATTTTGCACTGATTTTGTTGTTACTGTTAAACCATATAAATCTATATTTTAATAATTTTAATCTAGTGTTTATTACCATTTAATCCAAAAGATTTTGCAAAGTTATCTACACAGTCTTAGGGTACCTCCAGCCGTGCTTGCTTTCTGTAGGCTGAATGTGATCCTGCTGGTTGTTTCTCCCAGTCCCGAAATAGGAAATAATACATGAATGACAGGGGCATGGGTTAGCTACATGTAAGCTGAACTCTCAAAATGACAGTGTATATTTTACTGCATCATATAAAGACTCTTGGACATTGTTATTTGATCATATAGATTCCTGAAATACCATAAAAAACATTTTCCCATTTCATCTGGAATTTGGATTCTTAACTTTTATACCCTGTTAACATCTAAAAAATAGATCTAAAATAGTTTTGTGGTCCAGTAGTTAGAATGAAAGCCTCCAAGGACACATTATTTTAATTGTTTGCTTAACTTTGCTGTGAAATTTGACTCGCCTTTCTATCGCACTTGAGCCTACACTTCCTCTTCCAAATACATCTGTGCAGTTCCCTACTGCTTAGGTAACAGGGAAGAGTGTATTTGATAATTAGCTTCGTCAGGGTCCTAATATTTTATTTCTTGCGCGAAGGAAAGTGACATCAGTATTTAGGTGAGCTGCATTAGAAGAACAGGGTTTAAAAGTAAGATCTTAATTTATTGTGGTCTCTTTATGGACTAATCCAGTAGAACTCAATAATATTTTGCAGTGAAACTAAATAACATCAAAAGGAATGTTTGAATCTTTTTTTATAATATTTCACAGTTTTGACTGTCTTTTTTAAGACATCACAGAGGACCTAAAGGACCATGACAGATAAATGCAGTCTTTAAAGCTACTCATGCATTCTTAATGGACAGCCTGTTAATTTGAGGTCTAGGTCATGAATTTGAATGCCATTCACTAAACACCTCTTTGTCAACAAAAGCTAGTTTTCCCTTAGGGTAAATTGTAACTCATTAATTGTAATTAAATTAAACATATGCGACAACCAGAAAACCCAGGGTGCATTCTGTGAGGAACATCGGTTTAGCTGTTCATGGCTGAGACCTGGGATGTTCAGGGTTTTGCAAGTGAGAAGAAAGTATAAGTCTATAGTTTTAATAGCAGGTTGAATAAGAGAGCAAGTAGTAAATATCTTGCCAATTTAATAATTTTTTAAATTAATTTTTAAATTATTTTTTACATTTCCAAGTTATTTAATTTTAACATTAAAAATCAATTAGGTTTTTTTGCAAGTTTAAGCCAGCAGTCATGATATTCAAGATATTTTGCATCCTGTAAATCAACCCTAAAAAGATACAACCAACTTTAAGCTTGTATTTAGGTTTATAGTAGCGATTAAACTGTGTTAACAGCAGACGCCTTTGTATTTGGAAGCTCTGTATAATCCATCCTCAGGTCCTAAGTTAAATCAGTTTGGTTGTCAAAGATGAGTCCCTAATGGGCAATGGTCCACATCACAAAGCCATCATGTAATTGCCACTATTTGGCATATTTGGCAGATCCTATTAGGAGAGGCTCAGGACTGAGCTAGTACACTGAAGCGTTACATCATTGCAGATTGGAGACAACAAAACAAGAATTGGGATGAAAAAGATATGCTGGTTTGGACATTTTTTTCAGTGAAAATGTGGAAGCATTTTTTATTCAGGAGATCTGCAGGCTTTTACCACTTTTCTGCATGTTGAAGATTTCTTATTTGATCTAAACTGAAGTATTTGGCTTTTGGGTTTTTTAATGTCTTCAATTTTACAAAAACTATTTTTTTCTTTCTAATTAATTTTCTATAATTGTTATAAATTCATTAAATGCTTCACACATTTTGAGGGGAAAGAGTGGTTTTAGAATGTCCTTTTGTGTGGAGAGATAGAGTCAGCTGAGTATCACCGTGCTGAAGTCTGATACACATGAGGAGAGGGAGAGCTATGGTGCATACAGATGCTGAAACTGCGTTTGTTATACGAACAGTAAGTGGTTAACTTGAAGACTGAGGACACTCAGAAACAGTAGATAACTGACCTTGTATTTTTTGTTCAGCTGAGATACGTGCTTATAAAAATTCAGTTAACATGCTCTCTGCAGTTTCCTAGCTGCAACTCTGTTGGGAGCACATGTCTCTATTTAAAACACGTGTGTTGTTTAGCATCGCTATTTGTATCAAAATCCCCACTGTGAATAGTCAAGTGACAAATATTAAAGTGGGGAACCGTGTATAAACAGGAGTGCTAGGCCCCTTTGAATGTGTTTGGAGAATGTTAAATGGAGTGAAGGGGGAATATACACCTCATGGAGGGGAAGATAAACCTCACCTCTCCCCTATGTTATTTACTCAGGAGAAACCTAATAATGCGCGTTTATCAGTGAATATCCCAGTTTTGCAGATGCATGAGCTCTACATCAAAACCAATCCACGAACTCTTGCATCTAAGGTTTCTTTCACATTACTAACTTTACAATCCAAGGATCTCACTCACCTTCACCATTGACCTAGTCGTGAGGAGAAGTGTTTCATCAGTAACAGACATACCATTTCCAAAAGTTCCAACTTAAAGAGACAGTTTGACTAGCAGGCTGCCGGCACTGTAAAGAGTTTGAATCTCCCCCTGATGTACAAAATGCAAGCTACTGTGCAAGTGATACGAGTACATGAGAAATGCAAACTCCCAAAGAAGGCTGCAAGGCAGAGAGAAACAGGAAGAGAAGTATCAGGTTTGCTTCCTTCACTGGCATTAGAAACATAATCTTGAGAAAAAGCCATTGCCTGGGAGCTAAGCAAGCCTTGATGCGAATGCTGGCTCTGTCACAACTTACTCCTGAGGTCTTGGAGTTAATAAACCTACTACCACAGGGAGTTATTTTTTCCTGCTTTAAGTTGCAATGTAGCAGCGCTTTGATAATACAAGAATGATGGCCACAAGAGTAAGAATAAGTCTTGTAGTTGACAAAGCTTTGCCCAGCTTTCATTCAGCTCCTGTAACGGAGCTTGGCATGAACATCTTTTTCTTCATATCTTATTCTGTTTTCTGCTTACTTCTGGAGAGCTTTTAATATAAAAAAAAAAACCTCTGGAAATCTGTGTCTTACTAATTGGTAAATAGAAGCTGAATGGGATTACATACACATCAGTCTCAACATCAACCAGTGAAATTCTTTGTGTTCCCTCTCTGTGCTAGGCTCATCTTTCCCTTTCTCTGTCAGTGATCAGTGTCCTGTTGGCTGAAGTCTATCACCTGTCTTACCCATTTTATTTATGTGACTGAGTGATGATCAGAAGGTGGCATACCTGTTTTGCTTTCCAAGGTGCTATGGGCTCCTGTTCGTAAAATGTGTTCTTGCTGTGGAGTATACTGCTGTTTGTTTCCTGATATATTTTTGTCCTCTGGTTTACTACATATGAAGAAAAAATGCTTTCAGATTCCAGATATTCATATACCCAGTAACATCCTTTTGTACTACCAAAACCTGAGAGAGAATGCCTGCTCCATTGGATTTCTTGTATTGTCTAACTAAATCCGCAGTTTGGAAGCAGTGATTGGGAAATTGTTAGGTGTTATTGCAATAGACAATGTGAAGTTTTGCTGTGATGTTTGGCCTCGTCTGGAAGGCAGATAAATGTAGAAAATGCTCCTCATAGTTCAGCAGGTACCACTTCTCTGTAGGCTGGTTGAACTGAGGTCTTTACAGCATATTCTGACCTTAGGACACAGCCTTGAAGCTGCCCATCTCTTTACCCAGATCTCAAGGCTTACCTTAACATTTAGTGCTGTGGCAATGGCCCTTGACCAAAGCTCTTTGTCTACCAAGGAGGCCATAGGCCACTCAATCACATTTGCCTTTATTAATGAAAATTACCCTTACTCATTAAAACATATCATTCAATTGGAATGCATTACAAAATTTAGCTTTTGAGTCCCATTGGCTGTTTTTATTGATGTTGCAAAGAAAGAAAAAATAACTGACTGGTTTTAGCCTACCTGGTCATCTCAAGAAAACCCTTTCTTTACCTCTGCAAATACTAGGTATCCCATAGCATGTATCATGCCATTTGTAATTACACCATGATGACAGTGATCACGGCTTTATCACTGTGGTCAAAAGAAAATAATGGAAGTTCAGTAAGTGCAAACAAAATACCCCTTGCTGGCACCCTTGAGGGGCTGCTTGTGACCAGAATCTAAAGTCAGGAAGGACTGCAGTGGACTGATGAAGGAGTGGCCACAACCTCCCATCATCCCAGCTGAGTCAAAACCTCCCTCTCCTCTCAGACTGAGCATGGGGAGGGGACAGCAATGCACTGCTCCTGATATAATTTAATATTCTGTAAGATCTTCTGCAGACATGAAGAACAGGAAATTATAGTTAGAACTAGTAAAAGAAAATGGTTCACACTGAGAGAAAGCACTGATGTAAGTAATACATCTTACTCACCGGTTGGTATTAGCTTGCTTAAGGGTGTCAGCTTTCTGGCTGTCTGGCTGTATGATTGCCATTGTTAAGACCTGTCAACTATTTGTGATTTGATGAATTATGTGAGTGCTCCACTTCTCCATAAAATGAAGTTTTATGCAGATACATCAGTGCCATGGGAGATCATTTCCAGGCTGTTCCTCTGGTGCAACCATCTCCTGTCCAAAACACCAGATCAGACATTAGTAAAAACATATTTCATTTGGAAAAAAAAAATTGTAGTGTGTGATTTCTATGTCTGTAATAAGTCTGAGAAGCTGTTCGTAACCAACAGTACTAATATTTCTTTTCCTGTATCAAGAATGGATGACATTTTTCCATGGGGGAGTGCGTGTGGGTATGTGTGCGAGTATGTATGTATGTGTACCTCTATTAGACTACTTCTCATGTCAAGAACCTGCCTTTCTTGGTAATTTCAGACAAATCTAATGTTCTTTTCTACTTGCTTAGTTTACTATTGAGTGATCCCAAATAAGAGACAAGAGTCTATAGAAAAGGAAATTATTTCTGAATGCGCAAAGAGAATATTAGCAGCCATCTACAGCAATTTTTATAATGATTTTGCAACATCTGCTCATATTGCTATAATGATGACAAATGGTGCCTTAAAAATATTCACACTCTTAAGGAAGGTGGAACAGAAAATTTTATTTTGTGAAAGCTGTGTACTTGTTAAGTGCTGATCAGCCTCACCTGTAGGCCCGGCTCGGGGGGGGGGGG
>JAOTQQ010000071.1:27906404-27980190 GCA_026546715.1 Gallinago undulata
CCCCCCCCCCCCCCCATTAACACACTTCTACAATTCAAATATTTTGCAGACTCATTTCTAAAAAGCAAACTTAAAAAAAAAAAGGATTTGTGAAAGTTAGCTAAACATGTTGTCACTATTACAAATACGAAAATGATTCCCGAGTGAATGAACTGTGTGAATTTGATGAAATCTTCGCCTCACCTGAGACAGGCCTCGCGTGTTGTATGGGTTCGTGGTACAAAGATGCTGCTACAACAGCTTACCCAGGGGGGACACAGCCAAGGCCCATGCTCACCCCAAGGCCCTTGTGCACCCCAAAACACGCCATGGGGCCCTGCAGGATGCCCACTGACAGGGATGTGGACACAGCTGCGTCTGGGCACTGTCAGGCCTCAGTGCCACCAATGAGCGCCAGCAAGGGCCTCCCCAGGCCCTGCCCCGCGGCTCCGCATCGGCCGGGCCTGCGAGACTCCCGCCCGGCCCCAGCCTCCCCCCCTCGGCCTCCGCCCGCCTTACCTGAGGGGGGCGACATAGGGGCTGCGGGTCTGGGCGCTGCGCGGGCTGGAAATCACCTCAGGTGCGGAGCAGGGGGGAGAGGCACCTGAACTCCAAACATCGGGCTGGCTCTGACTGCAGATTTCAAGAAATATAACGTAAGCACAGCATCAGATCCTGTGACAGAGCTCCCCCCCAAACGCTCTTGGTGACAGGATCCTCTTCTTCCCCTCAGATGGCACTGAGGTAATACCCTGCTTCTGCAGAAGTCGTTAGGAAGTGCAAACGAGCTAATGGGCCTCGTCAGGCCTCCACACCCCCTCACCGAGCACCTGGGGGAGGCTACAAGGAGGAGCCCTCTCAGAGTCCTGAGGAGAGCTGCCTGTCCCTGCGGCTGCCAGAGCCCCCGAGGGAGGAGGTGCTGCTCGGGATGGCTGGTGATGGCCTCGGGGAGCAGCTTTGTGCCGTGGAAAAATGACTCGTGTGGACCAGTACAGCAGCCTCCTGCTGCCTGGCTGCTGCTGGAAGGGCGTGGATCCTGGCTGGGTGGTCCCGGAGCCAGGGCTGGCTGTTGTGCCTTTATGTGAATTAGCTACAAGGCTTGCTCTGGAGGGCTGGGCAAGCCCAGCTTTTCCCACTTGCTCCTGGCAGGCCGCAAGGCCCCACCGTGGACCAGGCTATTCATCTCCCTGCGAGGCCATCGTGACTGAAGTGAGCAGCAGCCTCTTGTCTCCTCCGTCCTGCACTCAGCTCTCTCAGTGTAACTTATGAGCTTGCAATAGTGGCCATAATGACTCTGGAACAGAAAAAGAAGTACTTCAAGGAGCTGCACTGACAAAAGAGGATAGAAAAAAGGCATCTTATGCCTTTCCATGGCAGACTGCATAAGGACACTTGAGAGCCGGAGTGGTGTGCGGTACCTTCTGGGCTGTCTGAGTGGTTGAGACTCAGGTAAGAGACCTGTTGGGTGCTCTGGGCGCTCGCCTTTGCTTTGGTTCATATAATTGAGTTCCCTTGGATTTGAAGGAGCGTGCAACTCCATGATGAAAAGCAGAAAGGCAACTGATGACAGAAAATATTTAAGAATACAAGGAATGTAGTGGAAATATAGGGGGCAGGACTTTGTTACCACATCTGTAGCTCCAATACCCTTCTCATACTTTAGTTTCTTCATTTTGCTTTCTTGGATGTTTATTTATGAAAAGCAAAGACTAGGAAATTCAGAAGCAATGGGATATAATTACAATAAGGCATTTCACCTGTTGCTGGTGTTCTTTTTTTGCTGTAAAGCCAGGAGACAAATATTAAAAAAACCCTGATCTTCTTAGGGGTTGATGCTATAGTACAGATTAAGGGTTAAGATATTAAACAGCAGAGATATTAACTGTTTTGCATCTGGTTTTACAAATGAAGATGGTGGAGATTTACTTAAACTAGTTAAGGATAACAGATGAAGAATTAGGAAGTGTGCAGATTAACACAAGCAATGATTAAGAAAAGCTTACAAGCTCTAAACCCTATTAATGTTTCTGACAAATGACAAGTGATACAAGAAGGATATGCACAAATGTGGTTTGAAGGGGCATGGAAACAGGCAGAACAAGGACTATTGTGTTCAATTTTGGGCCCTGAATATCATTGCAGGGATAAAATTAACTTTGACAAACTCCCATCTCTGTAGACGCCCTTCATCTATCCTTTTCTCTTCCTGTGACCTATTAGCTCTGAATTTGTTCATTATATGTCTACTGCTAGTTGCACAGTATTGAGAAGCACTCTGTGGACTGCAGGGTATTACCTGGTTGCCTAAGACTGCAAAAGTCTGACTTGAGTGAACCCTGGGTCATCTGGTTTCTAAATATCACATAGACCCTTGTCCTAGCACTCCATTCTTACTTCAGCTTTATAATGTGGGCATAATGTGTTTTTTAAGAAATTGTTGTCAGTGTAAATTATAAAAGTATGGCAGAAGTTTTACAGAACTAACAGAAATGCAAAGATTTCTGTGTTTGAAAATGGCACTTTTTCCTATTGACCCAGAAGCATCTTAGTATCTGAGAACTCTTACAACTAATATTTGGTAACGGTCATCCACCTTTTTTCTGGGACCTGCACTATCTCTTCTGGAGAAAGCAAAAGGAGAAGGCTCAACCATATAGATGGCCTCAGGGCATGTGGGGGATGCTAAAAGGAGCTTGTTTGAAATTCGACAAAAAATAGAAGAGGCTGCAAGAAAAAAGGTTTCTGAAGTTTTGGGGGAGGGAGATAGGCAAGCACATGTGCTTGGAGATAAAAAGCCTGATATAAAGGAGGAGATGTAAGGTATGTGGCAAGAGGAATTTCATCTACTACCCACCAGGCCTGGAGATGAAGCCTGTAAAGGTAGGAGGAAAAGGCAGCTATGACTATTGTGAGGGAAGTGGGAAGGAGTCAGTGCCAGTGTAGTTCTCGCACTGGTCTGGCAATGTGGCTGAGAGGAGGGAAAGGGGTAAACCCCATGGCAGGGCTGGGAGTGCAGTAAATTCTCGTCTATTGTGTGAAAAATATTGATATCCCATGGAGCGGGATGTTTTGGTGAGACAATAAACAATGGCAAGACAGGGTGAAATGCTGAGGGAGGAGGAAATGGCAGGTGTGTCTGTGGTGTGTCACCCTCTCCCTACCCTCATGGGAGGGAAAAGAGAGTAAAATGGCTAACCTGGATTTCCTGATGCTTCCTTTTTCTCTCCTCTTTCTCAAAGCTGGATAGTCTGCCCTACGTGACAAGGGGCCAAGGGTTGTACTGGCTTCTTCCCATCCTTTCTCTAGTTATAAGCTTGTTTCTTCTGACTCCTTTACTTTTGCTCAGTGCCCCACCTCATGCCTCCATCCCCCATCCTTGAAGAGTCCTTTTGTGTCTGGAAAAATGCAAAGTGAATGAAATTTGTCTGAGCAGTCAAGGTTGTTGTCCTCTTGTAGCTTTCATGTGGAAACTTATGCTTGCTTTTTCCTGTTTGCACTCAAAATACTACTACAGGGGTATAGTATACTGTAAAAATGTTATGGAGCCTTATGTGCCTCTTGATTACAGCAAATAAAAATTGAAAAGCAGGGTGATTGTTACAACTGAATTCACAAACCTTTTAAAGACAATGTTTAAAAAGTACTACAATTATCAGTGTATTCTAAAAGTTATAGCCTGAAAAACTAAAGGCTGGTTTCTCCCCTGTGTAACTGAACTTGAGCAGGGCCCCAGCAGTGCCAGCGGGGGAGTCCTGGCTCAAAGTGCTGATCAGAGGGCTTTTTTTCCTGAGACACCATTGGAAATGTTGCTTCATTTATTTTTTTTAAACTCTCAGCCATGAGTCAGAAGTGAAGTAACACTTTCCTTTTTTTTTTTGTCTCCTGAAATTTTATTTTTGGTAAATCTTTCCTTTTTCTACTGAAATTGTATTTTTGGTTCTGTAAATCCAGCTTCTTCAGGTATTACCTTCTTTTCATGCTTGTGTGACACATTAGATGAGAGAGAGAACTACTGTAACTGATGTTCTTATATAGTGTTAAGCTACATACGCTGCAAAGTGACTCTGAACCTTTTGTTAATTTGCAGAGATAATGGTTTCAAGGGAAACTTTTTGCCAAAATTGTGAGTGAATTATTTGTTGATACAAAGAGTCAGTCTCTTACTTTAGATCTGATCTGAGAGGTGATACTCTGTGTTTTGCCTAGGTATAGATGATAGTTTGGCTTGCTGCGTTATACTCCAGTTACTAAATCTTATTGAATGTTTTAAAAGTAATTACTATTTTATCAGAAAATGTGGTTTACCAGAGAACATAAGTGAAGGGTTTTCACCCGAGGCCATGTGTGCGTATGCAGACCATATGTGTATCCAGTGATTGAGCACAGGCTCTTCATATTGCCTTTCATACTTTGATAACCTTGGTATTCACTTTATTGACCACCCTAAGGTTTTTTTTGCTAAATAAGCAACATTTTATCAAATATGCAGTGTGAGAGAGGACTGGAGAAATGGAGTCTTGCTTTCTCTGTGCTGCTGGTTGGTTTAGCTGGATAAATGTGGGAGCTTGGAAGCTGTGTCCTCATCTGTAAGGGGGATACTTACCGATGCCTCCTGTTCTGGGGCCTAGAGGAAGGCAGAGGGTGGCTTCCAGGCTGAACAGTAGGAGGACGAGGCATCCCACACAGTATGGGGTTTCACGTTTTACCTGGGGCTGGTACAGAATCACTCTGCCTGCTGTTCAAAGTTATGATGTAGAGATTATGGCAGTTCATAGAGCATGGAGATGGTCTGTGAAAGGGAATCTAAGGTTGTTCCTATGGGAAAGTGAGTGTTACTTTGTGGCAATGAACTGCTAACTTGGCCTCTGGTCTGCTTTAAGGTTATAAATGATTTTTTGGTCTTGGAGAGGTAATGGGAAGTTCAGGTGCTGGGCCATGCTTTCAGAGTGCAGCAGGAGGCATACAGTTTGCAGTAAAAATCTTGCAAGAACGAGGGTTTTAAACTAAAGTTTTTCCACAAAGGTTGATTTGAAGGAGGGAAGTTTAAAAAGAAAATGTAAATGAGTTTGACTATTCCATGGCTCAGGTTTGTTCCTTAAGACTGTTGTGGTGCTTGGAATGTGCTAAAAAGCTGAGGCAAAAAATTCCGAAGGCTCCTCTAAAAAGGTCAATTAAAACTGAAAACCAAATTACAATGCAAATAAGCTTTTTTTCTTTCCAGTTAACTACAATAAATCAGTACAGATACAACTGACCAACAGGTTTTAAATGTATTTGAGCAGAAAACACATACAGGAGCACCCCTGTTCTAATTTGAAGTCATGGTCCCTTGTTGGTGTGGCAGTGATCGTAGCGTCACCAAAGACTAGTGACCAGTAATGAATGTGTCGCACTCGAAGATCCCTCCAGGGTTCTGATTCAATCTTTTGAGTTATAGGATCAGGACAAAATGAACTATTTTCAGGCTTGTAAATATGTGACAAATGACAGTGCAGGAACTATTGATTCCAATCACACTGATACAATGTTTCATAGTCAGGACAGACCCGCTTTACAAATTACTTGCAAGTTGAACAGCAAAGCCATACATAACATGCTTCAAACCGTATCAATCTTCTACGGTGCTTCTGTCACTAGTTACCTTCAGATTTGAATAAATTGCTCAAAATTGAAATGTGTGTTTTAAATATTTTTTTCTGGATGAAGTCAGTGCAGCAGTGCTTTGAATTGAAGCCAAATCACACAATGGGACTTGGGCCCCTTATGTAGGGTTGTGGCTCTGGTAGAGTCAGCGAACACATGCCGTTGTTTATCTAATGTTGGCAATGTTTAAATAGTCTGTAGATGTCAATAATGGATTCTTTTCCCTGTAGAGGTTGTTACTGCTATTATTTCAGTACAAGAAATATCTAAAGATGAATCTAGGACACCTCAGATGACTGAGGAGTCAGTTAAATTTTTTGGAGAATTTCTTTAAAACAGTGGGCATGATTGGAAAATGTGGTTGAATTTGCAATGTATTTCTAAAGCTAAGGTCTTAATGTGATGTAACCTTGATGAAACACTTTATTATGAATGTTTGAGAGTACAGGCTAATAGAAACCCACTACCCTCTTGGAAAAGAGACACAATAATGAACAAAGAAAAAATTGTTGCATACACATGTTGAATATTCAGTTTTCTTCTGGGAGATGCTCAGAGGAGCCAACTGCATGTGACATGTCACTTAACATATTAATGAAAACTACCTAGGCTATGGTAATGAAGGCAATATAGTAACCTATACAAAATGGAAAAAACGTCTCTAGTTCAGTGTCTGTTGTATAAAAAATTAGTTTTTCAGTGGTAGTTATATGTTATAGCTAGGGACCTACAATATTGATAATGCTTAAATTTTCCCTCTGCTGAATACCAAAGTCAAATCAAAGCCGAAAATAGAACACTTGGGTATTTTAGTTAGGGATAAAATTACAGGTGATTTAGAAAAGCTCCTTTGATAGTATGTGGCCTACAATGCTTTTCAGTGGGATATGAATAAATAGCTTCACCTGAGAACAGCTCTTGGCCATTAGTAGTTATCTTCACAGTTACCGGCAGAAGGAAAACAATAAAAAGAAATATCCATGTTCCTAATGAATTATTATAGTTCACGTCTGGTTAGAGAAAGGGATGCAATAATTTGAGCTATGTAACTATTATTTCTGTTTCCCAGCTTGCTACTATTATCCAGAATTCAGCCTTAGTTCACCATACTTATCACATACTCACCTTAAAGGAGCCCTGAATGATGATTTATAGACTTTTTCCCTGCTGCTTGAAGGAACAAGCCATCTGTGTGCCATAAAGGTATGATAAAAAGCTTTACGGTGTTGTCTGTGAGGCAGATCTAGACAGTTATTACAAAGAGCAGCTCTTGTTTTAGAAGGGACTTGTAGCACTGTGAGCTCTGCTGGACCAGCTGGGATGTAGTTCCATCCTTTGCTTCACACCCTTTCACTTCTTCCTTCTCATCTATTCTTCTCCACTAAAGTGTGATAAACCAAAAGGCAAGAGAGTTAGGGAAACAGTAATGTTACAACCAAGCTCTCATTAGAAAGTCAAGTTCCTGGCAGGGCTGTAATTAAGTAGGGTTTTGTTCAACCACATAAATGTATCAAACCATGTCATTGGCTCAGTCTACTCAAGCCAGGTCAAGCTTCATCTACTGACCTCACTAAGTGAAATCTTGGTCTGGAAGCTATTTTAGCTGCATGATGCTGCTAAATCAAGATTGTGATTGCCTGGTTTTTATTTGGCTGTGCAGGCTGCAGTTATAACCCCGTCAAAGTGCAAAGAATTCAGCTTTGCCAAGCCAGGTCAAGGCAGGCTTGCAGCTTCCCAAGTGAATTTTTCCTCAAGCTGGAATCCATATTTTTTTTACTGCTTCAGTTGGTTGATCAATGGGTCCCATTCAATGATAATATTGACTTAGAAAACTATCTCAGAATGTCACGTGAAGTTCATACCACTCAGACTACAGGAGGCAATGGTAATCACCAGCACTTTATAGAAAAGCAACAGCACAAAATGAAGAGAGATTTTAATTCCTTTCCTGAATCTACAGGAAGATGCTGCTCCAGTGCTTTGTCACAGGTTTAAGGAAGCACTTAATTGCAGGTTTTCACTAGCTTCTGTTGCTGCTTGCTATTCTGTAAGTAGCTAGGCTCACAATTTCTGATGTAGATTCACACATAAATCTGTCAGTTTAGTGTTACATGCAGCAATTTAATCTGGTGTAGTGTGACATTTCATGGTAGCATCCATACTTCCAAAGGGGAAGCTCACTTATGCCTTTTTGTTTCAAACGGCAAATGAGAATACAGTAGTATGCTCCAAGTACTCTTTACAAAACAGCTGTGAGGGTTACAGCAAACCTCAGGAAAACTCAAGTTTAAGTATTACAGTTTCTTATTGTAACCTCAGCCAATTCAGATCTAAATGTGGCATTTCTATGGTAATATTTATTTGATATTAGCTGGTAAAAAACCCTGAAGGATGAGAGTTTCTCTCATTCTGAAGGGTAATGCATACTGATGAAAAAGTGTAAGAAAACAGAAAATTCCCTCTTACTCATCAACAGTATTGCTGCTGGTGGGGAAAAAAACATCTGCTGTGACAGCTCCATAAGCAAAGGGATAGACTTAGCTCCACTTTCCCACACTGCACTGATCATTTCAGCTGATGTACTGAAAGAGCTCATACCATGTATAAACCTGGGGAAAAATGTTGCCAGTATGTCTGGGAGAAATCTATGGGAAGGGGAAATACAGAGCAAAGCTCTTATGTTCTCAGAAATACATACTGACTCCAGCTGAGAGCTTTCAGAAAAAACACAATTAAACCTTTTTCTACTTAGAGCCTGCAGAGCATATACCACCTGTTTGCTATGTGTACCCAGGTTGGAAATATTGGTATCAGAAAGCTCTGGGAGGTTGCGTGGGTAAATTTGCAATGCCTCATTGGATAAGCAATTTCTGAATCTGCTGGCATCCAGTGTGTAAGATTCAGTTCTCAGGAAATGAATTCCTTATGAATATAAACTTAAAGTTTGCTTAACAGTTTGATATATTACTCTTAGAGACACAGAATGGTTGAGGTTGGATGGGATCTCTGGAGGTCATCTGGCTGAACCCACCTGCTTGAGCAGGACCACCTAGAGCCAGTTTCCCATGACAATGTCTAGAGGGCTTTTGAATTATCTTCAAGAATGGGGACTCTAACCTCTCTGGGCAATCTGTGCAGTGCTGGGTCACCCCACAGTAAAAAAAAATAAAAAGTATTTCCTGATGTTCAGACAGAACCTCCTGTGTTTCCATTTGTGCATGTTGCCTCTTGTTTTATCACTGGGCACCATTGGAAAGAGCCTGGCTCAATCTTGTTTGCACACTATCTTCAGGTATTCATATATATTGATAGGGCCCCCCTGAGCTTTGTCTTCTCTAGGCTAGACAATCCCAGCTCTCTCAGCTTTCCTGATAGGACGGATGCTCTAATCCCTCAATCATCTTCATGGCCCTTTGTTGGACTGTCTCCAGTATGTCTATGTTGCTCCATAGTGTGAATTTGTTGATTCCTGGACCCTTGGCCGAGATCTGTGCCTGAACAGCTCATTTGGGCTTCCAGCCTGCCACCTCCTTTCCTTGTAGAAACCCATAAAACTATAGGAAAATAGGTACATGTGTCTCCTGTAACATTCCATTCCCAGCTGTTGTGCTAGGCGCTAGGCACTCAGCCATTTGGACGCTTACTTGCTAAATTTAAGCATGCAATAAGAACCTTTAATCTGTTAATTTATCTTTAAACTCATGGCATTATAAAGAAAATCGAACTTATTCCAGCTTTTAAAACGTGAGATTAGAGTTTGGATGCAGCCACACTAGTGAACACCAGGGGTTCACAGCAGTTGTACCCAGAGTCCCACTGCTCCTTGAGTCTGTGCTGCTGGGATTATGTCCTGGCAGGGTTTTTTTTTTTACGGGAAGGATATCTTCTGCCTCTGAGCTGGCACAGAGGGTGATACAATTGCAAGGCTGCTGCATCTGCATGCAGACCTCAGGAGCAGCAGATGGCTGGCTGCTGTTATTAAACTGTGCATCTTTCCCTGAAGAATTAAGGTTGTCCGAGAGTAATAACCTTTCCTTTTTATCTCGGGATTGCTCTCAAACAGCAGTTAAAAGGGGGAAACTGCTGATAAAACATTATCCCTTCATCTTGGCTACTGTATTTAGATCTTTTGTGATTTTTTGTATGATGTAGCCAAAGAAAAGTTTAAATGTTTATTTGACATAAAAATTGGAGGAAAAGCAATGAAGAAAATGTGTTCAGTTTAAATGGAGATCAAGTGAACTGCATGAATAAAGCTCTGGGGTGTAGCTTTTCTACAATTATTAAGAAAGAAGGGAACATTTATTAGTAGTGCTTTGGTGCCAGGATTTTATAACATCAGTGAGTAAGTCCCCCATAACCTCTGTCTCCTTAGCATTTTTCCCCACTCAGGGAGAATGTTCTTTATTATCCATGAAAACATAAAAAATTATTTCATTTAAAATTAGATATGTACATCCTCAGGTGTCTGCTATATTTGATTAATACTGAGTAATGTCACCCTTCTAGCTGATTAAATGCACCTCTAATAGAGCAATATTTTTGAAAGATGTAATAAAGTGGCCTTTGAAGTGTCCAGTACTTGCCAATTCATCAGACATTATTTTGAATTTAATGGTATGAAGCCCAGTAGTATTTGGTTGCTCATTTACTTGTGTCTTTTTTACTGAGAGAAAAATAATTTAGCATAATTCATATTCTCAAAACTGAAATGTGTTTTTCAATTTAGTGTTTCCAGAATCTTGTAGTATGTGTATATATTGCTATTTTATTCAGTGCTGAAAGCAAGCTTGTGTGCATGATTTTGCACAAATAGGTAATGTGCCGTTACTAATAGCCTACTTTTTAAACCATATCAAGCAACTTCTCCCAGCATGAAACAAATTAACTATTGGGGATCTAAACCAGAAATCATTGATAGATCATAGTCAGGTCTTCAGGGTTAGCTTGAATCATAGTGCTAGGGGTGAAAGGTCAGAACTTCAAATACTTCCCAATTCGTTATTTCCTCTCTTAATAACATTCGCTTAGTTACAGCTGTTACTACTTCCAGGCCCAAATGTGTAGCCTTGTTTGATAAAGATAAGATTTCATTCAGGAAAATCTATGTGGAGTTTCTCCTTAACTCTGTAGCTGAAGCACTAAATGATCAAACCACCACCCAGGTCACTTGCACACAACATGCGTGCACAGCGCACCATCGCATACATGAAATCCTGAGTAGGGCAGGGTAGAATAGGGAAAAACTCTCCTTGCCCTTTAGTAATGACCCATTTTGAGCCTTTTGGAACTAAAAGTAGCTGAAAATTGAAGGACTTGGGGTAGTTCCTTGGCTGAATTTTTGCATCCCACTTATGGGGACATCCTACTGCTGTGCAAAGACAAGTTCATGGACTTCAGGCTGTAATGGTACCCAAGTCCTTGAAGAGGTCTGCTGTTTAAGGCACATCCAGGAGTAGAGAGAACATTAGCAAAGTCCAATAATCCTCTGCTGGCAGAATGGGTCCCCATGGGGCCGACCCACTTGGCATACATTAGAGCAATCTGCTGGCTTGTCTTGTGTTTTCTGAGGTTGCGAAGCCCAGCCCTGCCCTGCCCCTGAACTGGCTGGGGTGCTCCAGCATGCTCTGCAGAGACATGAAGTCTTAAAGGGCTACTCTTCTGAACACCTTGTCTTGGAGCATAGACCTTATGTGTGGCTTCCTGCCTTAGAGAATCTTGCACAGTTTGTCAGAAGCAGTGTGTTGGAACACTTTTATAACAGAGGCGAGTGAGATTTGTAGGGTGTTTTCCCAACAGAGTATAGCTGGTTCCCTTCAGGAAGCAAGATCCAGTTTGTAACTGATAGTCTCTTAAAGTAGTATTTTGTCACTTGCCTGTGTGTCAGTGATTTCAAGACCTTAATTTAATCAATAGTTTACAAATGGATAGAATTAAATGTCAAGTGAAATTTCAAAATCTGGGTAAATGCATTAACTTCAAACAGAAGCTCTCCTTTCCTATTTCAGGTAAGCAATTAGTGTTTGGCCTCCTTTAACTTTGTTTTTCTTTCAAGTGTTTTTATTCCCCCCTAAAATATTTTGTGCCTCTTGTGAATGACAGGAAATATATCAAAGGAAGGTGTGGTATTTTCATGGAGCTTAATTTCATTTTGCTCATTTATCTCTCAATCCCCCAGTGCCCAGACTGGTAAATCCTGTGGTACAGTGCACCCCATGAGTGCAACAGCTATTGCTTCCTCCTTGTGAAACTTTAAGGATTAGTTCTGCTTAGGTAACAGGTGAAAGCACACTTGAGTCCTGGCACACCTGGAAGCTGCTTCCAAGCTTCCACTTGGAAATTCATTAGATGCCAACAAAACACTGTGTTCACCAGAGATAACACTTTCTCCAAAAGGATTTGTAACTCTGCCACTGGCTAACTGCTGCCATAATATAATTTGTCTACTAAACAAATATTATTTGCTGTTAAAATCTTGGGTACCTCTTGCTGTTTCTATTTAAAGGCTGTATGTGTCTTTAGTCCATAAGAACTGTGTTAGTAATCAGTTTAATGAGCTGTATGTATTCCTTCTCATCCTTCTCATTCTTCAGCCCATTGAAAGATAAAATATGTCCCCAAGTAAAAAGAACTGCTAGCATACATTGCAAATGAATTTTTGGAGATATTTTGTATGTTTGGTTTTTTCTCCCTGATGAAGACTGTTCATTAAATGTGTTTTGTTGTTTGTGATCACCTGAACGGATAATTCCATGTCTGCTTCTCCCTCTGAATTTGTTTTGTCTAACAGGACACCTAGAATACTGCTGTTTTACAGCTCAACATTAATTCCAGGGAGTAGATAACATTGGTTTTTTGTCATGGTGCTATAATACTTCCATTGTTTTTCCTCTTGTTTAGTATATGGACTCTAGAGATGCAGCGAGTGAAATTTGCTTCTAGCTTTTCTAAGCGGAAACATACGATGTGCCATTGGTCAGTAGTAGTAGTAGATGTGTTCACAGCTTTGTAACTAAAAGTTGTGTAATTTGAGAGAGAACAGAAGGCTATTGAAACATATGGTAGGTCATTCTGATTGACCGTACAAGCATCCGAAGTGATTTCAGGGCCAAACCTTAATTGATAAATACAGTTTCTCTCTAAAATAAGTTTATTTCTGTCATTGTCAGGAGGTAAACTGTGTGCATCTGAATTCTTGTCAGTGCTTCCAGGTTTAAAAATTTGGATGCACATTGTGCTCTCAAGCTGAAACTTGGGATGTGACATTGCATTGCACGCAACCAGAGTTGAGGTCAATGGACAAACAGAGCAAAGCTCAGGTGCACATGATCAGTGTAAATTGAAACACCAGCGTACTTCATTTATGTATAAACTATTCATGCTTTCACTATAAGGAAAATATGAATTGGAGTATTAAAATGAATGTTAATATAAAGAAAGCCAAAATATTCAAGATTAACCACCACTGAATGCTATAGGATAAATCTCTGCAATTCTAAACTCTGCAATATGCAGTATTCTGATTCATTTAACTTCAGAGGGAGATTCAGATAGAAATGCTAGGAATCGAGTCCTATTTGAGTAAAGTAGAAATTATGAAAAGAAACAGCTTAAAGTTATTTTAAATTGAGGTTAAAAAAAATCTGTAGATTGTAACTGCTGTTGCCACAAATCCTGCTTCTGCAGAACAGCTTATGGTCTGAGATAGTGAGGAAGCAATATCTGGTTTGAAAAATATAACCTTGAAAACAAATCAGTGGAGAAGTTAAAGCTACATAATATTTCCATAAATTCTAATTTGTCTGTAAATACTCACTAGTGCAAAGACTTTAAAGGAGTCTTTCTATTCATTCATTTATAATGGGATTATTCTAGTGTACACTATAGAAGGGATTTTCCATGCATCAGCTGCTATTGTATGACCATACATAATTGGGTCTAAGTGCTTACATCAGCTGCCTATTATGTGAAATTAATTTTTGGAACATATGCTGTTGTATTTATACCATTGTTGTTTCATGCTAGATTAATTCTTCAAGGGTTATAATCACATGACACTTATCACTTTAATTATGCCTCTTTAGTTGCAACATATGACAGCTTTTGACTTCTCACCCTCTCCTTCTGCATGTGTGACAGATAAAATTATTAATAAATGCCTGTTTATTATGTAGTTATGCTGTACATGTCCACAGGGTGTAGGTTGGCCTCATGTATTTTACTCACAGTACAGTGTCATCGGAGCCTTTGTGGTTTGCTAATGAGCTAAATCCTGCTAACACCACACACACTCTAAACTGCCAAAAGCCCTTTACACATTCAAACACATACAAAGACTCAGCTGGGTCCTTTGTATAAAAGATTAACTCTTTATTCCAATTAAAGATGAGCTGGCCTGGCTTGGTCCAAGCAATTAAGAACTGGAAGTAATGAACAAAATGATGGGCAAGGTGGTTTTACAGCAGCATTCATCCTTGTTGATAGTAAGATATTTCTGCAGTTTTTGAACCTGGTAGGGAGAAAAAGTTAGGTTCATGATGACCTTTTTCCTCATGCTGGTCTCTGAGATGAGACATCTTGGTTTTGTCAAGTCTCATTTCTAGCAAGAAGCTGGTTTTGACTGTAAGCAGGTGAAAAGGGAAATGTTCTAGGATAACTTAGTGCACTTAAATGCTGATATTCTCTGCGCCATCACTTTTACTGAGGTCTGAGTTGCATGCTACTTGACTTTACATCTTCAATTAAGGGAAACATCTGCTAATAATTTCAAAATGTTTAGGTTTTAAATAAAAATTTTGAAATTGTTGGCTTTGGAGCCTTCTGGCCTAGCTTTCTTGTGTTATTTTCCTTTTTCCTTTCATTTTCTTTCTCTCATTACTATGAAACTAACTAAGGACATATTTTGTTGGACTGTTGTCTTGATTTCTAACTGGTTGAGTCATGGGCAAGGGCAGCTGACTACATACAGTGGAAATGAGGACCATGCACATAGTGTTGCTCAATATGCGAAGAAACTAAAATGCCTTCTGCAATCCTTTTCAGCAATAATAATATTGGATATTGGAGTGGCTTATAACAATAGGCAGTACCTTTCCAAGCAGAAGTATTCTTTGAGCGCTTTCAAATGCGTGTAGATAAGTGACATTGCTTTCAAACAATCTGTCTTATCCTGTGCTTCTCAACTCTTGAGTCTGAACCTCGTTGCAAGCAACAGGTAACTGTATGCCATGGATTCCAGGTACAAGTTTATGGTCTAAAATAAACATAGACTTTTCTGATCTATTTAGACAGCCCTGACCTGTGTAGACAGAGGGATGCCCTGGCCCTGCTTGCTTTCAGCTCATCAAAGCCATCAGTCCCAAGTGTCAACGTGCCTTCAAGCTGGGCAGCCTATGGCATGTGTGAGATGGCGTGCTGGCTCTCCCATGGCTCAATGTTAATGGAACAGCTTGTTCGGGTTTTAATAGCTGGCACCAAGTAGGAAAATCTTAGAAATTATATTTATTTATTTTAAAAAAAGTAAATATCCAAACAAACAGAAGAATGTTTTAAAAGCTACTTGGCCAAGATACTGTTTCTTGTTAAAGCAACTTTAAAATCATTTGTCTCTCATGTATGTATACTAATACACTTTTTGATATAGACTGAACAAAATATTCCTATATACATTGCATACTCTTTTAAAAGGCATAAAAAGTATTAACTGAAAGTTCTATAAAATAGTTTGTGATCTGGCAGCCTTAGGGGAAAAAGGTACCTTGTGAATTAAACACTGCTTTCAGTAAGACCCTTATCTCAAAATAGAGCAAGGTTTACTTGTTCTTTCTCAAGAACTAAAATGATTACTGTTCCAGTTAAATTTGACTTAGTTGGATAAAGGAAAGCAAAACTTGTCCTCATGTGATACAATTTCAATGAATGGAATTACCTGATCTGAATGAAAGCAGAAGTTCATCTTTCCTGCTAGTATTTGAAACCGATTCAGCTATTTTCCTTAAATGTAGCCATAAAGGCAGAAAAATCTTCAATCTGAGCCAGGTCTGCAAAGGTACTTAAATGCTGAGAATGCTGATGACATGACAGTGGGGTTTTCGAAACTCTGTCACTAATGGGAATTGGATGTCTAGGCTCCTTTAAAAATCCCACTCGGCACAATCTAATGTCTTAAATGTCTGAATAGCTTTTTTTTTTAAAAAAAAAAAGAAAATCTGACCTTCTGTAGGTTACAATCAGTGGAAAAATCCTGTGAAATCTAAGATGCCTTAATATTTTAAGGACTGGGCATAAATCTCCATTAACTTTTAATGAGACTAAAGTTTTTTTGAAACTATTTTTTGTAGCATTAATTGGTTATTGTAACACTTGTTTGTCTTACTTTAGAATCATGTAATCCAGTAGATTTCATTGTCACTTTGAAGGGTGGCACAGAATAACCTTCCCAATGCATCAGTTAAAGCATGTCACTGGCAGCTGGGGGGAGGGCTGGTTTTCTTGTTCTTGCTCTGCTTTTTTTATGTGTTCTGTTTTTTCACCTCCATAACCTTGTCTGATGGGCATCCCTCACATTTACAATGCCTGATGTGCTTCCTGACATCTGTTCAATTTGATTTTCTATAATTTCCATTGATGCCCCTGTTTTCCTGCCATTAAACTGGTATATTGCCCAGCTGTATTCTGGGTCAAGAGTGGGCAATCTTTTAAATCTAGTATAAGGTGAAATATGACTGTGGAATGGAAAAGGGAGGAGGGGGAAGACAAGGATTATAAAACTGACTGAAGGGCTGCCTGTCCTGGAAAGGGAAGGTGTGTGTTTTATCTGGGAGAGTGGAAGAGACTTAAGGTGCATGTATACTTAAGGGAAGAGCATAATATATTTGCTGGCACTGGAAGGCTGTGCCTCATCAGCAGCTGAAAATCTGTGTCTGTAGTCAAGATGAATACAAGCAGACAATATCAGCCTTTCTACCCCACAGTGACTAGCCATTGACCTTAACCCTGAAGGAGAGGGGCACCCTCACTAGGGGAATTGCATGCTTACTCAGCCCTAAGCCACATCTGAGCCGAATCTGCCAATTTTGCCAAATTATGTGTGATGCTTTTGAAATGTGGACTATTGTCCACCAGGGACTAAGCTGAAATGACCGAATTCATTTCACTTAAGTTTTCAATGGCAATAACATTATTTAAAAAAAATACCAACTATAAAACATTTATCATTCTGATTTTATTCATCTTTGTCATTTACTTATGTTTCATGGTAGTTTGTAAAAGGCAGTGAAGTTAATGTCCCATTATTTCAAACCCCCAAGGTTAGATTTGCAGGCTTAAATTGAATTTAAAAACCACATGTATAGTTAATTTGTACATTAACAAAATTTCTATCAATCACAAGAGCCTTGAGCTCTTGCAGATTTTTTTCATGTTTTACTGAAATCATTACTAGCTGAAAAAGAGCCTAGAGATACTGAGATATGTACTCTAAAATGCCTCTGAGAGATAGACACAGAAATGTTTCCTTAGGTGAATCTTTAGCATTCCTCTGCTATGCAGAATAGCAAAGACAAATGTAAGAGCTAATGTACCCTTAGGTCGTTGGTTCAAGTGCTGTCAGAGCATCCTCTAACAGTATTGCCAGCAAGTGTAATAACACCTACAGCACTGTGTTGGTTGTGTTAGTTATTTTATATTTTTTTTTTAGAAAACTAAGCTGCAGAGCTTTTAACTCAACACTCTGAAGGACTTCGTTAAATCAACTGGTAAATTTTAAAATAGTTACTTTGTCAGGAAATACTTTTTTTTTCCTTCGTTGTGAAATTTTCAGAATTGCCTCTGCAATGTCTTGCTGGAGACAATGAAAATCAGTCACAGAGCTCATCGGTCTTGGAGACAGAATGAGAATGTGTTTCGTATTAGCATTAGAAAAAATATAATCGCACTTTCTTTTTAGAAGGAATGAGGTTTTAGGGAAATAGAGCTGTTTCAGTTTTTAAAGGAAGTAGAAAACGCCCAGACAACAAAAGTTGTGCAGCAAACTGTCCAACACAGGTGGAGAGTGATGGTACTAAGTATGTTCTTCATGGCCTCAACTATGAGTCGCCACACGTTTGGCTGCTTGTGGAGCCATGGGTTTGTAAATGCCCATAAAGCTGCCTCTCATCTTGACTTGAGCTGCAGAATTAGGGACAGCCTTAAACTCTGTCTTGCTTCAGCACTCTCTAAACCTGTTTGAGGCCACACAAGCTCTGAGAAATCAATTATTTGATAGCCTATTCCTCTGTGGTCAATTGTTTTCAGCACAAAACTAACTTTTGGCAGAGCTGAGGATGAACAGATGTAGACGCAACCAGCCCAAACGTGTTCCTTTTGGACAAAGAATGGAATATGGGAACTACCCTGAAATAACCAGGGGACCCAAGATAATCTATGCTTTAAAAAAAAGAATTGGTGGTCTACTCAAAACTCCCTCATGTTTTTCCCCTCCTACAAAAGCCGACATTGCTGTCATACTCTATTTTTTCTGAAGACCTCACTTTGCTCAGAAGTAAAAAGCTAATAATAGCCCAGCTGACAACCATGTAGCTGTTGTGTAATTATTCATAGAAATGCTCACATCTTCACTGACTTATTGCCTGTATTCATATTTCCAGAAAACTGTACCTGAGTAAACT
Source organism: Gallinago undulata (assembly GCA_026546715.1). Classification (NCBI taxonomy): domain Eukaryota; kingdom Metazoa; phylum Chordata; class Aves; order Charadriiformes; family Scolopacidae; genus Gallinago; species Gallinago undulata. The sequence goes on from JAOTQQ010000071.1 coordinate 27,924,695, forward strand.
TGTTTCTATAACATCTTTCCTGTTTCCTCTTGCCAGCTACAGTAATTTCCTGCAATTGTTTTTACTGTGTTTTTTAGACTCTTTTAAGGGAAAAGGTATATGGCTGCTTATGCTAATCAGCTACTAGTAGTGAGAATATGACCCAGGAAAAAAGGCACCCAGGCCACTTCAGCAAAGCAGCAAAAGCCACTAATTATAGCAGGGAGCTTCCTGAGATCTGCATACTGAGATGAGTCGTCTCCTACTGTATGTTATGGTCTATGGTGCATCTCTTTTCTTTTCATATGACGAGTAAAAGGGTAGAATTTGTGGTTTTCAGATCTATGGAAATAAAATTTTCTGATTTGTATGTGTAATTACTTTTGGCTTTGGAAAAGAACTGGAAATAAATTACCTGCCAAGCATTTTCACCTCAGTTCATTTCAATGTCAACTTTTTCTGCAGCTTAGTAATGGCTAGAAGAAAATTATTTTTGCCTCTTACTGATAATCACATTTCTCCCCTGCATTACTTAACATTGTGGTAGGACTGAAAATTAATCTCCTTCTGCAGTTTTTAGCCACCTTATAATAAATATGTAGTTGGCTTTTGAGTCAGCTGTGCCTTAGGAAAACAAGCGTGATGGTGGTGGTAGGCTGCTTATTCATTTGACTCCTTGCTAACACAAGGCATGTGCTGAGCTAATCTGACATTGCTCATCCTGCATAGTTGTGCAAACTGATCACTTTTGCTGTTAACACACTAACAAGCTCTTTGGTATTATTCACATGACTGCTATCTAAGGTGAATAATTGTGGAATTGGGCTATCTGCCAGCTGAGAAATTCTGTCACTTTTACTGAGTATTTCTTTACTTTGCAAGTTGACCTGTAATGGGATTCTGATGGGAATAGATAGGAGCTTTTCAACCAGCATAATTCAATGATGAAAAATGAGTATGAAATCACATTTCTTTCATATCATTCTCCTGCTCCTTCTACTGCATCTCTAACTACTTTTTTTTAAGCAATAGATAAGGATTATATTACAATTTAGGATACTATCAAGCAGAAAAAATATACTCTCTGAACAATAAGACTTGCTGCACTCAGTAACACAGGAAGATTTCTCATCAAGCTTTCCTAAAATGCATTTTCTGAAAGGGTTTGTGTTTCATTGCCTTTGTGTATGTGTGCCCTAGTATACACACTTAAGGATTTTGTTAGCTGCCTACACAAGTTTCTGCCTTTGTAGAATCTTGCCGATTCCCTCAGGTCTGGTTTATTCTCTGAGGAGAGTGATGCTTCCCCAGAGCTCTCCAGCTTCCCCATAGGGTTAAAGCCACTTGTCTTCAGGGTTTTGTATGACTGAAGACATTGAAGACTTTCACGTCTACAGCCTGTGAAAGTTCGCTCCTATTGTAAGGATTGCTCTTTGCCTTACTTGGCTATAGTACTTTAGACACAGACCACTTTTCCTCAATACTTTAATTTTTGCTGTAGATGAATTGCCTCTTCCTAGAAAGAAATAAAGATGAAACAATAATAATCTTTCTGTCACAAAAGAAGATAGTTTCTGGAGTTTATTTTTACAGACCGAGTAGACTATTTTTTAAAAGAAAACAGATTGTCAGTCCAGTATATTATCTTCACTTGAATCTTTACCATTCTGTGGTATTTCTATGAAAGGCAGTTTCTGATTTTTCAGTTCTTATTGTGTTAAAATACTTTTGGGGGCATTGCTCTCTCTGATTCTGGACATACTGGTTATTTGAGTCTACTGTTGGCAGGTGCTGTTCTACAACTAATTGAGAACACTTAACTGAAATACTTTTTGTTTAATGTTTAATTGTTAATTATAAAGAAATTTGAGATGCCTTGGTTGTTTCACTTCGTTAAATTTAAAACTCCTTTTCTAACTTTTGTGGGGTCTTGAGCAATGTCCCTAGTTGCTACTGGAACTATTTCACGTCTCCAAAAAGCTTTCCATCCCTGGAAATGGGGAATGATCTGCTTCATAGTGCCTGCTGTTTGAGCTCTGCACCCTAGCTGAGCTCATATCCTCCCTGTTGTAATCTCCAGTCTCGTGGGTAGGGAAAGGGGTATCTTCTGCATGATTCAAACCATTAATATTCCTATTTCCCTTTTTAATGATCACATTGCTATCAGACAGATGAGATATTTTAACTGCCTTCTTTTTTGAAGATGTCTCCTTCATATGTTTTTATCATCTTCCTTGACAGTGACAAACACTTCTCAGTGAGGAACTGCAGTGATTACATAGACCCTTTTTTCAATTTGGTAGTTTCAAACAATAAACCCCTGTTGTAAAGAGACAGTTTGTAAAGAGGCAAAGGTGGCAATATCTAGAAAACAGAGAGGTGTCTGAACCCAAGAAGCACCAACCTAATTAGGAGATCCTGTAGTGTCACTATTGCGTAAGAATACACTCTAAGAAGCTAAAATTTAGAAAGGTGCATGAGCAGACCAGGTAACTTGTTATGGTGTTGGCTCCAGTGATCTCCCTGCTTCTTGGTGGATGCTGTGTATCCAGGTAACATCTCCCAGGAAAGAATTTTACAAGGAGGAAAGCCCCACTCTCACTGCTGAACCCCACCAAGTTTGTTCTCAAGAAGTCTTGCTTCATAATCACAATCTGCAGCTCTTTCAATTAACTCAAATACTGTACTGATGAAAAGATGAGTAGTCAAGTTCATCTCCATTTCTTCTTTGTGTGTATTTGTTTGGGACATGGATTTCATGCATCTATGAACGTTCATTGTCAACCTTAATTTCAAATAAGTAAATCTCTGCTGATACTATCCTGTCTGAGCTATTTGCTGAAAAAATGTCGCAGTTTTCATTTTGTTGAGCTTATTTATCATAATAAGGGGAAATGCAGTATTTTTTCCTCAGTTCCAACTTCATAAGCACACACAAGTCCTTTTCCAGCTCCATTTGAAATCAATGTGAAGAAATTGATTTCAAAGCCCAGTGAATTCAGTAGGAGTTACTCCATTGACTTTTAATGTGCTTTCAGGTGTGCTCTTTAATAGGGGTATGATTGCATCTGAAACAGAAAAATGTCAGTCTTAAAATATGCAATAGGGTGATGAAATTCTTATTAGCATAAGAACTGTCTTGCAAGGTGGACTCTTGAGGTAGTATTTGCCACAATTTTAAGTGTACACAGACCTCACTGAGGAAATAGTCTTTTTCAGTCAGTTCAATGACTGTAGAGTCTGAGTCCCCAAGGGCTGTGGTAGGCCTACTATAAATTTAAAAAGCTGAAGAAAGTATTCCTGAACTTCAAAGTGAAGGCAATACTCTGGATTCTTCCAGCTGTTTTTAACTCACTTTAAGTTAAATTGTGTAGCCTGTTGCTCCAGTACCTTTGAAGTGCCTGGGGATGCCTGTATGTGAAAGCAAGTATTGAAATCTTAAAAAAATAAAACAACAGCATTGGACTGGTTTGTTTGTTATCAAAGTGGGCTGTGCTGAATCCCATCTGTATTTGAGACAAAACATAAGAAAACATTCACTCTAAGCTATCTGGAGTCTCTTTCTTCAGATGAAAATTGAAATGTTAAAGCAATTTCTTTGCACTTAAATATTTAAGACCTTGAGTCGTTTGCAGAAACGGCATTATAGCACAGCTTTTAGGGAATTGGACCCATTCATACCAGCTTCACAATGGCACAGATGCTTTTGTTATTCCCTGTATCTGGTGCTAACTCCTTTTGATTATTTTTTTTTCATTCCTGCACCAGGGTGTACATAACTGTATCTGCGGATTTATTCTGAAGCAACCCTTAAATTAGTGCAGTAGGCAGTTGCTCCTTCAAACACTAAAGAGATGCTCCCTAGTGAACAGGGCAAATGTCACTCATATCAGATCAGGCTATAGGTTATTGTTCCTTCTGCAATTAAATACAGACAACCTTCAAATTCAAACTTATAATAGCTGATGTAGAAATGGTCGTGAACATGAAGGGCTCAAATAACAGTACAAATAAACATCAGACCCTGTTACTGAGTTCAACTTTGAAGACTTTGATTGGTTTCCTGTATCTCGGGCCCCCAGGTTTCTTATCAAGAGACCAGAAACTTCACTCCAAGAATACTTTCTATCTTCCGTATTACTAATTAGCTTTAAAATAAAACAACTAGTTCTTCAGACAAATAAATGAGATGTTGATGTAACTGGAGAAGAGGTAACAAAAACTAGCAAGGTTTTCGATAAGGAAAAATGATGAGCTGCTTCTTGTACATGCAATCTACTTTTGTTTCCTTTTGAGTCAGGAAAACAGAATTTGACTTGAGGTACATAACCTACTGTCTTCTCCAAATTCTGCAGGAAAAAATGAACTTTGCTATACCTCCTACACTGTTCTTTGGCGTATATGATTAAATTTTGCTCTGTTTTGTCTTTAATGCATGCTATAAGCATATAGAGCATTAGAATAGAAAATGAAAATGAGTGCTAAAATGAGCCTGGATAAACTGAAAGCAGGTTGGTTAAAAAATTATATCTCTAGGAGTGTTTGCATAATGAAACACAGACTTTTACTGGATTTCTGGTATTGCTTCCGTAAGTATTTCATGAACAGACAATAAATATGAGAGGTGTAAGGGAATACCAAAAAATTTCCTTTTAAAATTCAGTTTTTAAAACTGTTAGCCAGTTATGTTCACAAAAGGAAGACTGGAAGTGTTCTATACCACCTGACTCAGGAGGACAAAGCTCTTCTACTTGTTTTGTTGAAATGGCTTGAATTCTAGAAATTTTATTAATGATTGTGGACTGGAAATATGCCTAGATAGATGTTACCTCCACACCATTCTTTCTAACTGTTCAAAGGCAAGAAATTAGGAAAGACGAATATACTATTTAAAAAAAAAATTCTACCTTAAATTTCATCATGCTCAGATCTTCAGCTGATTTGCCATTCATCTCCTGAAGAATAGTAAAGATCAAGACTCTAAACTGTGTAACAGTCAACAGTCCCTTAGAGTTCCAGGTCAATATTTTTGAAAACTCAAAATAAACACAAACTCAAGCACTTCCAACACGGGGCCTCCAGCAGAGCAGTATATCAAACTAAAAATGTCTGAATTCACGTTCAAATAAATGATATTGCTCACTTCCAAAGAAGAGGCTTTTATGTGGAGTAATGATTTGCTTTTATTGGTTAAGAGGCAGAAAAATCCATAAATACAAATTAAGTAGGGGCAAGGAGTAAAGTCTGGAATGAGAGCACAAAGAAATCCCCGGGGCTTAGCCTTGGAGAGGTTCTGTGTCACCACCCACTGGAGCTGATTTTCCAGTTGGCATATACCCTCTTAGAGCTGCGCTGGGTAAAGACAGGTTAATGCTGAAGGGAAAGGAAGAAGCTTATTCTTGTAAACATGGCATTTCCATAATGCCACACTGGGTCAGTGAGTGTCTGCCTAATTCGGAAGGGAAAGCTGCATAATGCAGCCTTGAGGCAGCAATGCTTTAGTTACTCCATTAATGCAGTGTATTAATAAAATAAGATTTTATTTCTTTATTCTATTTTTAAATTAGCAGTGATTAGTACTCGTCTTCTTATCGTTGCTGCAGTTGCTGTGATATTTATTTTTGCAATTAATAAGCTTGAATCAAATCTTTAAGCATCTTTGTTATGATTTACAGGGGGTATTGAGCCATCAGACCTATCAAAAGCATTAATCTTTAATACAAGGGCAATTCAGTTATCATGCCAGAAAGTTTTAATTAGAAGGAAATTCTTCATCTTTGTGATGCTTAGCTGTATTAATCTTTTGCATCAGTGTATCAAGTTTTGGCTGCAGGAACAATGTTTTAAGTTAATTAATTCTTAAAGAAAAAAAGGTTCTCTGAAAATTGAGCTTATCTCTCATTTGCTAAACAACTACTTAGTGCCTCTTTGGCCTGTGAATAGAAACTTACTTTTACAAATTGTACCAATTTAAAAAGTTGAACAAAGTTTTATGAAAGCATTTGCTTATAACCTCTGAGTGGCATTGCACGTGCTGACCGGACAGGACAGGAAAGGGGCCCTTACGCTTCCTGATGAGCTCCGTAACGATCCTTAATGAGCCTTCTCACAGCACCAGGACTGTAATCATTACTGTGACCAGGAACTAGGGCCTTTAGGAAGCTGATGAATATAGAAGACTTTAAAGTCAAGAAGACTTGACTACAACAAATGTAATTCTCAGAAATGGTAGTGCAATTAAATCTTTTTTCACATGGTACATTATCAAAATGAGAATTTTTCTCTTTCATTCCAGGAAAACATTTCAGACATTACTTTTGTCAATATATTAGTGGTAAGCCTTGATTAAGATGATTTGCACAACAGAAAAGCATATTTCAAAGTTTCTAATTTATCCTAAATTACATTATATAGAAGATACTATTTTTCTTTAGTAAAGCAATTGCATAAACCAAGAGAGAACGCTTGCATTAAATAGAGGCGGAAAAAAAAAAAAAGAAACTAATTCCAGGTATTTTAAAAAGTTCACAAGAAAAAAGATCCCTAATCTAAAAATGATATAATCCTGGCTATATATTTATGTTTCTCACAATAGTGCTTTTTCATTGTAATTGCTGAGTTTACAGGAAATTGTTAGTGTATTCCTATCTAATATTTAATAAAAGATGCATATTTCTTTCTGAATGTTTATACATACATCTTTCAAGAGGCAAATTTAATTTAAATGTTATATCTCGCCTCTTTCTATCTTTCAATGGTTGGATATGAAAACAATACAAGAATTCACTGCAAATAATTCTTTGTTAAATATTTTGTCTTTGAAAAAAGAAAAAAGGCTTTCATTCTCTGAGGTTTGATGTTTTCCTCCTCTTGAAGAACCAGTATACTGAGAAACAGATATCCCATGACACTTCTCTTCCAAAATTTGCCATATGAATATTCTTATTTCCTTATATACTGTAAATCTGCTTGTAGCAGTCATCTGCTTGTACTTTTTCTTGCACTCTTGTAAATTGTACCTGTATTGAAAAGTCCATCTGCAGTTAAGTTTTCAGTTTGATTCCCTTCCCAGATGATTAGAAATAGGCTCGTGTCTGTATCCCATCCTTTGTCCAAGCCCTTCCTAACTTAATTTGCCAGAATAGAAAGATGGAGGTACATGCCTTTTTATCAATTGTATCGTTCTTTAGAGAAGCTGAATATTTTAGGAGTAAAGTTTTTGCTGTTCTTTTTGTCTTTGACTTAGAGTAATTTCTTGGCTATGGTCTCCTCATGCAGTATATGCTTATGCAAGCAAACACAGCTATTGTGGAACATCAAGACAATCCTGCACCAGCAGAAATTATTTCACTATATCAAACGTAGCTGACACTGCCAACAAAAAAGCCCGATGTGACTTTTCAAGCAAGTTGCTTGACAAGTTCTTGACCCCAAGGAATATTCAACTTAATATAGGTTGTTCTGTTATGTAATAGGTGTACAGTACATTTTGCTGAGAGAGTGCCTGCTGGAGTACTTCTGCTCGGGAGGGAATCTTTACTTTAGATAAAATGTGCACTGTTCTGAGCACAGAGTTACAGCTGAATAAAAATAGATTTGACAGGCAAGTATCCTCCAGGAATCATTATGCTGCATTAGGTAAAATATGAAGGCCTAATAAAACTCAAGAGCTGCATCTAATTTTCTCCATATCTTTTAGGATCTCTTCGGAAATCTTCATGTTTCAGTTAATGAATGTTTGCTACTCAGCTAACTGTTGCATTTCAAATTACTGTTCATCTGAGCAGCAAAAATGTCATAGAAAAGTGACAGTAGGGTCACAACTGATTTACCTATATTGTCTTACATTGTTTCATTACTTCTGATAAAAGCCACCATATTTGTTTGTTGTCCTTGAAGTATTAGTACTTAAGGTGATCCCATTCAGCATCTGTTTCCAGAAATGGTATGATTTCAGAGTTGTGTCTCAAATGTCCCTTGTTTAAAGCTTAATAAAGCTACTGACTGTCTGTGTCCTTCAACAAAAGGACTGCCACATCTCCAATTAGGTCCAGCATTTTGAATGTATACATCTTGCAAGTGGCTTCATGCCCTGGCTGCATCAAATGCCAAGATCTAACCAGGCTTCTTAAAAATGAGCTGGGTCAATTGCTGCTGTTTCAAGAATTTGACTGTCAGAATAGTACTAAAGTGTTGATTACAGTCTTAAGGAAGTGAAGTGAAGTTCAGGTTCTGGGAAAGCTGTGCTGGTGCTGTTTCTGCAGGCAAAGATTTTCATCTAAACTTACCTCAGCTCCACTTGAGGCTCAGTTTTTTTCTCTCCAGTTTCATGCAAGTAATATTATACTATGCTATAAACATGGTATATGAGGCTGTATTCTACATATAATCAACTTTTTTAAAACATTTCCTTTAAATCCAATGGAATGTTGCTATTGTACTTTTTTTTCCTGTAGAAAATAAGTAATTGTAATATGAAGAAAGGTATAAGTGTTTCAACTAGGAATGGCCTCTGGAGTTAGTGAGTGCAGTTGGTTTCTTAGGCTGTTGGGAAGCTTGTAAAAAGAACAACATAGATGGACCAGAATAATGTGGTTTGTGGCCAGCGAGGAGCTGATATAGTCTGAAACTGAACACTAGGCTCTGGCTTGATGTTTGAACATGTCACTTAGGAGACCTCTAAAATGGAGTAATGAACCTAAAAGAAAGAGGACTTCATGGGGTGCATAGAAATTGTTGTTCAGCAAGAATTACTGTATTTGATTGACTTGTGCTTGTGAGACAAAATACATCTAATGCAGATGAAGAGACAGAAGAAAAACAGTGGAATAATCTAAAACTTTCTTTGAACTATCTCACTTTCTCCATGCCGAAAACTGAGTATTCAGCCTTTTTCTTCAATGTTCAGTGATTCTTGCTATCATAATTTTTCTTTTCATGCTCAGTTTTGCATGTCTGAGTGTGTTTGGCTTTTTAAATAAGATATGCTTTCAAATGACTTACAATGTAGATTTTCTAGGGTAATCACACTCTTTAATTTCTTAAAATGTTCTCTGTCATCTTAAAAGTGAACTCATAAGTTACCAGTTAAAAGAAGTCATACAAGTACATTCCTTTCCATTTTTACCTCGCCTAAAAACTAGGTTCTAGATCCCCAGTTTAAGACTTATTTTGCACCAATATGTTACTTTCAGAAACCCAAGTCTGTGAGCTATGAAAAAGTATTAATGTGCCTGAGGTATTATTTGTTGAGAATTTAATTTGTTCTGTAAGGGAGTGAGAACTGCTTTTCTATCAGTGGTGAAACTACTGAAGAGTGGATTCTTGTGAAGTTTGTTCCTTTCCATCTCCCAACACTGGGTATTCCCACAGTCCCAACTTTCTCTCCCTGCTTGGCCATTGAAAGTTATTGCTATGCCTGATTCAGGACTGGGTGCGTATGTATTGATGAAAAAAGCTAATGAGTACATACGGGGATTAGCCAAGTGACTGCTGAGTCTCAGAATCGAAATAAGAACAGGACATAGAATGTTTCCTCCTCAGCATGGAGCAGTAATAGAGGTTGCTATCCTCTGTCTGCTCGCTGACTTTCACAGAATTGCTAGCAAATTAATATTTTTGAGATTTCTACTGTCCTATCAGTTTTTGTTGGAATTGGCTTTTTTTTTTTTATTGAAGGACCAGATGCAGGATCAGAGATATTTTTTTAAGAAACCATATAAAGAAGGTTTTTATAGTTGGGTTTTTTTAAAATTTTTAAATAAATTTTATAGATACCCTTATTCTGAAATTCAGAAATCTTGAGCAATAGACTAGTATGGCATTTTAGTCATTTAAACGATGCTTAGTCTGCTAGTTGTATAATAAAGGCTGTAAAGCTTATAGTGAAGTTCAGAAGAGGTGCAGAACTTCTCTTCCGGAGATCATAGACTTGAAACTGGAGGACTGGTACAGACAGAAATATGCTACACTGTCAGTAACGTCAACATCACCATAGCAATATAGAGTATTTGTACATTTTCCAGTTTTGACTGAGAAGTTCAATGACTCAAGAAGACAACTTTTCTCGCTTCTAGAGATGGGTCCCAGGTCAGGGCTGAAGCACGTTGAAATAGCTCTTGAGTAAAGCAGCTCCTGTATACTGCGAGTGTTCTCCATAATGTATTTGCGTGGTGGATCAATGGCTTAGATTTTCAGTGTCATAAATCTGGAAGTTCAACAGCTTTCAAAAGCAACGCGGCACTTACTGAAATCTCTACTCAACCATTAGGTTACTTTTTGTAATGGGATCAGCAGTGCTCATGGAAAGCAAAATATTCTCAAGCTGAAGAAATCCTAGCAAAACAAAACATTAATCAGATAAGGCAGAGTCATATAAATATATTACTTGGTTTCTAAATGCAGATATGAATAACCCAATACTAAGCATTCAAACTCCATAAATGAATGTGCTAATAGGCACTTACCAAAATACATTGCAATGCTTTTGCATGTGTCAAATACCTGTAACCTCGAAGACATTTATGTGTTGGCTGAATAGATGTTTAGCTCTTACCCTTGTCATTCCTTTGTGTAAATACTTGTGATATGGGCCCAGATGCTGAAGAGAGTACTTGGGGATTTTAGGGACCCAAGATTGATTTTTAGAACAGATGTCCTAAACAGGTCTAGCAGTAGAAGTATCAAACAATTACCCCTTGAAATTTAAATTAGGATAATTTGTATTATTTTTTTCATTCAAAAATTCACAGGAACTTCATGCTCCCATTGGTTTTGGTGTCTATTATATTAATACTCTGTACTCATCTTTGTGGAGGTAAAATAGTAATAATAGTGTATTAATTTTCTTGGCAAATTGTGTACTCTCTCTAAAGCATTAATATGATACAGGTTAGTATGTTTATGTGTACATCTGAAATTAGAATCCATCTGCATTTAATGTGATCTATCAAGATCTCTTCAAACTGCAATATGTATAGGATCCACTTTCCTTATAAGGCACACACATTATTCTCTTTGAAAATTTTCTGGCTCTCAAATACTGTGCATGAAAGCCTATTACATTCTCCTTTATTACAGCAACATCTCCTTGTGACATTCAAAATGCTTGTCTTTCAAGGATGCTGTTATAATAAGGTCCAGAGTGTTTGTAATAAATTCATAGAGATCAATGAGTAGTTCATGAAATAGCTTCACGGTCACTTGTGTAAAGCAGCAGTGCAGCAATATAAAAACTAAAAAAAAAGCAGCTGCAGTTGCATACAAAATTAAATGGCTTGCTGCTTTTGAGATTAAATGATTGAAAGCATTATATTTCTGTCTTGAAAAGTAGTCCTCAACAAATTCCTGAAAATTTGGAGACTCTGAATTCCACCTTTCTCCTGCTCTGGGATTTCAAGGATTTCCCATGTTTTGGTGAAAATGAATAATCATAGGACTACTAAATACTTGCAGGCAGTCAGTACAATAATAGGCTTGTAACACCTCATGTAACTCTTGACTATATCTTGTTGTTACCAATGGAAATTAGATGACTCTTATGCCAGGTAATTACTCTTTCATTATTTCTGTATATCTAACACGTTAAGAACCTGGTGATGATTTAGCACTGTCCATGTAAGTAAGAAATCATAATAAGATTCAAATGCTGTTTTGAAGGAGTATCTTTTTATAAACATACAGGAGCATTTTCATGTATTAGAAAGAAAGTGAGTTTGCGCTGTTGCAATATCCTCTATTATTTAATTTTTTTTAATAAAAGACATTATAAAGTCATTTTATTGACGCTATATCATTATAAATAAACCAAGCAGCTTGACACATAATGTACTCCATAAACATGTAGTCATGGATAACGGCAGTTAAGGATATTGTCGCATGGAGCTGCATAATTATGTCAGAAGGTGATTCTAAATGCACAAACTTTGAACTGTGTTTGCTTATAGAAAGCAAATTTTAATGTATGTAGATTAGCTGTGCAAAATTCAATTAAAAATAGTTTTAATTAGAAACAGATAAAATTATTCGTAGTTGAAACTTTCTGAAAGAACCTTCTTCATACTTGGTCTAGAAAGCCAATTTCAAAAGTGCATATTTTCATGAAGTAGTGCTGGAAAAGGAACGTGTTAGAAATTGCTTTTCTCACTCATAGTCGAACCCATCACTGTTGCTCTCTAAAACAGCTAAGCTGCTCTTGATTTCCAAAGATGGAGTATCACTCTGCTTTGCAATTGCTTTAAGCCAGTTTTGCTCTTTAGAAATCCAGGAGAAAGAAGAATGAGGCTGTGTGGGGGTTTTGTCTATCAGTCTGAATAATCAATAGTTGACACAAAAGGACTAATTGCTCTTAGCATTTAAAAAAGAAGTGCTTATTAGCGCAAAAGCTGTGTATCCTCTTATTGTAGTTAGCAACTCTACTACTCTGATACTTATCTAGTCACAATTAGATAAAAAGAGTTGATTTCAGCCAGGATCTGGGGAACAACTAAGGACTATAGGAAGGTGAGAAGAGCATCATGTTAGAAATATAATCCAGTCTGTCAAGAAGTTTCTCTTTGTTAGTGAAGGATTGGCTTGATGCCTCCCCATTTTACCCCTATTTTTAATATTGAAATCAAGATAAGCTAGGGGAGAGAGACTTAATATTCCTTGAAATTCAATTAATTAACACTTAATTTTTAATGTTTTGAAGTATTCTGCCTCTCAAAATGTTATAATTATGCCTGTTCTGCATTTTCTTCCTTATCTGGAATCAAGAAGTGCAGTAGAACTGTAGTGAAAAGCTAACACTGTTTTGAGATGCTTTATTTTAAAACAATGAACAGGAATAGGCATAAACAAAATGTAAAGTGCCTTCCGCTGGCTGCCTACATCAGATAATGCTCCAGACAATTGATTTTGTTGCTTGCACTTATGTATGAAGCAATGTGTTGGCCTGATTCAGCACATATGTACCATGAGGTTATGGAAAAAGCTAATTCTACTTAACAAAGGGGTGTGTATATGTAAAAACAGATCAGTGCATGCACACGCAAAAAAGAGAAAATTAGATTGACTAAAATGCTTGCAAATTATGCAAGACTGATCAACATTTCCCGCTGTCATCTTATATCTTAGAAATTTACTGTAGTCAATGCTTTTTGGAGTTGTTTCAATTTTAAAAGCTTTCTGTAGAAAGATTCTTGAAATTTTTATTAGCAATGCAGTAACTTAAGTGCTTTCTACACCCAGTATTTTCATGTTGCTCCACAAACAAGTGCTGATGTCTAATTAAAGGAACGAGAAGGTTCTTGCTAATTTCTGTGATGTTCTGATCAGAGCCAGTGTTCCCTGCAGACTGTGGCAGGGAAGCAGTGTAACAGCTTGCTGAAGGTAGGACACTCCGCAAAAGAATGCGTGTCATCATCTTGTCTTAAAAACAGAACTGAAGTTTCAAAATGGCAATGGCTTGCAGGAGCAAGGGTGCACATCCTGAGTATTCTATTTCCTATAGAAGAAAAGCATTTTTTGTGCCTCAAAACTATATTTAGCACAGACCCACTGGCTCCCTGCTTTGCCGTTCCCCATCTTTCTGCTGTCTTCCTTTCCAGGTGTCCTTTGTGTAGCCACACACCAGCTTGTGCTGCCAGGCAAGGTGGGAAGCAAAGAGGCAGAAGCAAGAGCGTAAGGGGTGGGACTGTTAGCAGGATTGCTCCAGGAGGTTGAATTGCAGAGAAACTTCACTTTCAAATTGCATTTGCCTAGCACTAGTCATCTACAACTGCATTTAGATATCTACATGGACATAGATATCTGGTAGCTCCACACTTCCCTGAGATCTATGACAGCTGTGAATGTACAGGATGTAGAAAAATAATCTCGTAGGTTGGAGACCTTGATAGACTTCAGTCCCAAATTTATCAATGTTGATCTGAGCTGCTATTGCAAAAGATGGAACAGGACTCTAGCATAACAGGACTGTTTCTTCTGTCTATCGAGCTGTTAAAACACAACCATGTGCTTTAAGCTCAGGCATGGCTCGAACTTGAGAGCCAGACCTTTTCTTTTGTAAAATGGCATAGTTTCCTTTATTTCCAGATGAGGGGTGATCGGTCCTTATGTTTAGGTATTTTTTTCATAGATTGTCCTCTTTAAACTTCTTTCAAAAGATCTGGTTCCATCCATGTTTTCTTAAGTGTACCACAATCCTGTGCAACTCTACTTTTCTTCTCCTCATGATGGTTCTCTGCCCTTTTCATGTTCTGGGTTGTTGAGCATTTTGCTGGTGTTTCAGACTTCTTCCTTGGGGTTTCAGGGCCCTAGGACTTATGTTTAATTTTTTTATTAATTTTTTTTTTTTCCTTCTGAATTCCTTCCAAAATAATGGTTTGGCATCCTTTAGGAGCTAGATAGAACAAATGCTTGTTATTTTTTCTGTGCCTTTGTTGGTACATAGTATACCTGGTATACAGTTCTGCTATCTAACACTGTACTGTCTGACAAAATTGCTACCGGCATCTCTAATCAGAAAGCTTCTACTTTTTCTCCTTGATATATTAATAGAAAGAGTACATAAATCATTACACAAAGTTTTCCAAAGATACTTTAAAACATCCTTTAACTGACAGGGTTGGGAATGTTTTCCCAGCAGCTACTGCTAATACAACTCTCAATTTGCTCCAGACTTCATTAAATGAGTATATAAAAAATCAGAAGCCTTGCTATAGAAGTCTATGTAATACAGAATAAATGCAGCATGGCTAATTCAGGATGTGAAATGAAGAAAGCTCTATTTCTTAAAGATAACTTTTCCAGAAGTGTCCCTGCAAAAGTAGGCTTTTTTCCCCTTCTTCTCTCTTATATTTATTCCTAAAGACTCTTTTCCATCAATCTATGACTAAGTCAATCTTTTATCTTGATTTTTATGAAAAACTGCTTTTCCCTTATGGCTTCTTTTGGCCTAGAGCTTGTGAACCTGCAGTCTTTGTCAGTACAGAGTGAAGGAATACAAAATTTTCTGCAAATTGCCCCAGTGTATTAGCACTAGAGCTATGTGAACCTTTCCAAGTGTGATTTGAAAGGGTTACTTTCAAATCATAACTTCTGTGGGAGATCCAGTTCATATGGGTTCACAGGCCAACCAGTTAAAGGAAGGGTTTCAGGCTGAGCCGCCCCTCCCTTCTCCCTACGCGTTTTCCCATGGGTTGGATCTCATTACAAACCCACAGGCAAGGTACAGGGTCAATCACATCATGTTAATTCATACAGGTTGACTGGTTCACTGGGACTGGAAGCTGGATTAAAGGTGAGAAGTTTATCACAGCAACAGAACTCTGATCTTAGTAAAACAAACATCTCTGAAATAGGTCTCTAATTATCATATGAATCAAAACCTTAAATAAAAACAAGATCATTTTAAATAATTGAGGGAATCATACAGGGAATCAATCTTCCCCTGCCAGGAATACTCAGAGGTTGGCTTCACTTCTAACACAAGAAGAACTCTGATCTCAAGGAACTATGCCTTTCTGAATCTTGGGTATAATTACATGAGCTGAAATATAAAATAATAATGAGTCAGTTCTATATACCTAGGAGAATTACAGTGTGAGACACACAAGGGAAGGAACCATTTTAATGACTTTTCTGGCTGGAGAGGTGAACTCAACTGAAATCCTTTATCTTTTTAGGGGGAGGAGAAAAGTAAAAACACCCTCAGCTGAACAAAAATTACACTAGGCAGCTTTGATCCCACACATTAATTTTAGCTAATCAGGGAAATCTAAGAAGCATGCAATACTTTTCCTACATGAGCTCTCTTAAGGAATAAATTTGAAGTACATTATGAACGTAATGAATTTTACTGCAGTTGGTCTGAAAGCAGCCAGTGGTATCACAAACAGTTTTTGCTTCATTTCTCTTTGCTTATTAGCATTGTATCATGATCGGGCTTTATTTAAAAATTACAGTATCAAAAGTTTATCTCTAGACCTAAGCAAAGCCAAGTGCAAAGTGTGGATTGTTACCCTTAGTGGATGTCCATGCAAATTTGCACACTTCCTTTGTGCTTTCACTTGATTAGACTGTCCTCATCAAAAAACAAATTCAGTTTGATTTGGATGTGTGCTATGCACATGTGAGTTATCTTTGGCAACTCGGATGATATTAAAAAATGCATGTGTAGTATGTCTGTGTATGTGCTGCACCTAGCATATATAGTACATGCTAGCAGCAATTGCTCTTCTTTTGAAGGTAGTGCTGTACAGTAGATTTGAACCATAAATGGCTGACTAGTTTCTAAATAATCCCCTAGGAAACAGTTTAGTCTAGGCCATTATCTTGATAGTTCATAATTAGGTTCAATAATAAAGCTTGTTTTGCTGACCTAGGTCAGATCATGGCGTCCACCGCATCTGTGCGCAGTGACCTTGCTCTGAGAGTGTATTGTTAGAAAATCCATTATTATCATCACATACACTTTGGAGAAGTGGCTGTTTTGTGAATTGATGGTGTGATGTTGCCACTTTAGATAAAAGAATCCATGAATTATTGACTTAATGAGTTAATGTTGCTTGATTTCACAACAAGGTCTTTTTAGTCTGGATGCTATTTACTGAACACATAATCACAACATACGAAGGAAGGCACAGATAACAGTAAAGCACATTTACAACCCTCTTCACTTCTAACAAAGCAAAGTGTTAGCTAAGAATTGTTCTGTTTCCTTAAACCATTAAAACTTAGGTGGCTATAAGCAATTCCTGTTTAAACAATTAACAAATAATCGTTTGTCACTGATTTCTGTCCCTTCCTTCTGTTTGGTTTAAGGTCTGTCACCAACAAGAACTTCCTAATTTTTTTCGAACCTAAACATATCTTTGTCCCTATGACTAAGCCTAATGCTGCTATCACATGGGGGCTCCTGAAAGGCTGTCCAAAGTTAATCCATGTCATCCAAAGCTCCTTAAGTTAGTATTTTTCTTTTAAATCATAGTTTTCTGGTGAATGCATGGAATTCAGAAAGCTTAAGAATATAAAGTCTTTATTACAGAATGTAACCTGTGAGAGGAAAGTGGGAAAACACACGGATCATGTCCCAGAGCAGATATTTTAACGATATAAGGATCAGATTTCAAATACCTATGCTCCTTTGATCCCAAAGTGTGAATCCCAGCTCTGTTAACCGCTCGCTCTTACAAGATAAAGTAAGGGCTGTGTGTAGTTTCTTATGGAAACATATGTCCTATAGAAATATAACTCACTAAAATTGAATGGAAAGGTTTCCATAGAGACATGAGTACTGTAGAATTCAGCTCCACGTCCAGGTCTTTTGGAGGGGACCATATCAACCAACACTCTTACATTCATCTGAGATTTACATTAGTTCTTAATAAACTCTAGGGAAAAACAAATAAATGTGTAGAAATTTCCCAGCAGGTATTTATCTGTATGTAACTCCCACCCTTACTTTCTGTAGAAATAGGTGTGGTTCATACATGCTGGCTATGTATGACCAAAAATACTGTAATGAGAGAACTTGATTCTGACACTTAATGTTTTTTTATGTTTCAGTCTTAAGCATAGTCTTAATTGCTGCTTCTTTTCTACTGGTGTCACAGTGGTTTAAGGAGCTACCAGAGGGGATTGTGTCATCAGTGCTGAATGAGCCGATGCTTATATATATGCAAAATAGAGTTTAAGGGCTGGATCTCATGTTTGTTGTCATGATTTTTCATGTTCAGTTTAATATTTTTTGTAAACCACAAAGGACTTTGGCCTACCTGGAAAATGGAAGGGGTCAGTCCAGAAGTACAAATGGCGGTGGGTTATTGTCCCTAGCAGTGTGGTTGGGGGGCAGAACCTGGGAAGCAGCCATCCTAGACTTTCTGGAAGCTTCTTGGGAGGAAGATGCTATGAAGAGCCTAGTTACTAATTCCAGAAGCTAATATTCATACTGCAGTCTTGTCATCTATGATCATTGAAACACAGCAAGCTGAGGACAATATCTGTGATGGTACCTAACAAGTATTGACCTCTCTAAGCTTGTCTGAATCACTGAATTAGAAAATCATCAAGATTTCAAAACTTTTCAAAACATGTGGCTTGCAAATGGTTAAAAAACCCCAAATGACTGTTCTGCAGGAATCTAAGGATTAAAAATCTGAGAGTGCACATGGGAGTTTTCCTGGAAAAAACTAATTGCGTATACCTGACCAGCTCTGGTCACAAACACACAGTTAGCTGGAAGAAGCCCTTGAAATTCTCTGGAAACCAGGATTTTGACATCATAATTTCTATGAGACTGTTCCTGGCTTTGAAATAAATGCAATTAGTAAGTATCATCTATAACCACTTGGTATTATGTTATAATAAGTTAACTGAAGTATTTCAGTCATGGTGAAACTTTTTTTTAGTGGAAAAAGTCTTTCTTCCCAGTCTTCAGTGTTACTCTGTTAATCTCATTCCTTGATCTTCAGTCTTAAAATTCTTTTCAAATACCTGTCAGCATTACGCTAATGTCACATTAGTACACTCTGTTTACTGTTAAAATGCAAATGATTTAATAATGATTATCTAATTATGTTGAAGTGTCATCATAGCCACTTAGAAATATTGCTAAGCAGAAGGAATAATAACTAAATTTCTTCACTTTTCAAAAACCAAAGCATAAAGAGGGAGGAAAACATTAGGGCTTTAAGGAAGCTCTCAAACAAGAATCCTCACATTACCAGTTCAGTATTACACAGCTATCAGAGGAGATAATTTAGATAGTTATCTAACTTGCGACAGTGGTTAGATTATTTTGCTTTGTTTAACAGTATCCTTGGTTATATTAGGATTAAAAAAAAAAAAAAATTTCCGTGACAGAGAAGGACAAGATGCAATAAAAAGATGAGTTTTCTAAGAGATGGCGAAGAGGAAGCAGAAGTACATCAGGTGCTTGTGCAGCGACTGTGTCCTTAGGGATGGCACAGGCACGCTTGCCTTTCCTGCCGTAGTTCCCGTACAGCTTTATTGCCATCGCTTTTCCTTTCCAGGTGTGTTCGGTGCTGACCCAAATCTACTTTCTGCAGGCTCCTCTTGCCTGCAAGGATAGGAGGGGTCAGGGCAAGCTCTTGGCCATTTGTCTTCCTTCCCATGTGCTGTGCTCTTTGTAAATGAAAGAGGGCAATCAATAGGGCAATAAGGAAGGAGGACAAGCAGCCTGCTGGTACACACTGCACGGGAAGGTCTGCTTCTTCCTGAGGTTTCACAATTTGCTGAATCATGCTAACTAGTCATAGGTGAGGGAAATGAGATGGGCAGTTTTCCTTAGGAGTGTGTGTGAGAGCTATGGAATACATGACGGCACCTTGTTGCTTTACAGTGTCTTATATCCTTCCATCAGAGTGCATTACACAGAGCTGGAAGGGAGATGATGGTTTCATTGGTGTTTTGAGTGTTACCTCTGTGCACAGTGGAGGGATGTGCTGCTTAGCCCAAATTCCCAAGAAATGCCTGCCTTTTCTTGAGGCAGAACACAGACCTTGGTTTTAGTAGTTGTGTGTATATGCACCCAGCTACTAGAAATGTTGGCAGCATCTGCTGGTAACAGAAAAAAAAAAATCTAAGGGTGTGACAGACTGTGTGGATTTCATCTGTACTTGGAGGTGATTTGGTATGAATATACTCAGACTGGTAAAGCACATAACTGCATAGCAGTAGATGTATTTTTGCAATTTTTAGAGTTCATCTATGTGCGTTCCAACCTTCCTCAGTGTTGTGAAGTTAGTTTTACAGGCCTTTCAAGGTGGAGAACCTGAGTAATTAACTTAAGAACATTTAAGTCTGAACTGAGAGCCTTTCTGTGCCTTGCAACACTGCAGTTCAGAAATTTGATATCTTATGATCTACCAGGATTAAAAGGACTAAGCTAAAAACTTTTACATCTGGTACAGCTTACATTGAACAATTAGGGGAGTGAATTTGTAGCTCTTTCTCATTTATATAAAGCACTAATTTCTAACCTTCAAGTGTTCTGAGATACTGGACTTTAAACTTGTCAGCGCTCTAAGAGCACTGAACCCCAGACCAATACATTTTGGGGGCAAGTTCCTCATTTGTAGGAAGGAAGAAAACATAGTTTTTTTTAGCAGGTTATTATCTGAAAAAAATGATGGTTGTCTGCAAGCAGCTGATAGGTTTGGAAGGTTAGAGGTAGTCCTGGCAAAGATGGATTAGTGGGCAGAGTGCAGGTGGGACGGTCAGAGGTGCTGAAGAAATGCAATTTATCACTTGGTTTAGGAGTTTAGTACATGTATGTCACTGCTGCATATATGGTTTGTGTAATTATTTTATGTGAGGGATAATAGTGGTTTGGCCTTGCCAAAAAGGGAACTGGTGTCTTTACTAGTAAGATGGTATGAATTACTGGAGGAATTGTATTGATATTAACTAGAAACCTTTTCTAGAAACTATTTGACCAAGCAGATTTCTAAGCTTTGTTAAAAATGTGTACATTTTATTTGCCATTTTGTGTATTTGCAAAGCAGAATCTTTATATAAAGGTTTGGATTTCATTCTGAGTTTGGGCTATATATTCCGAACAACTTCAATGACTTCATTAACCACATTTTGAGTTAACTCCTTGCTTTCCTGTTCTGGTGTCCTGCAACTGTATGTATTTGCATTTAGGTACTACATGAGCCAGATTTATTTTGGGCTACCCTGTCTTCTAGAAACTTCAAGTTCTTATACTAGATTGTGTTGATTATTAATTATTCTCTCTCTAAGAAATATTTTAAATTTTAAATTTAGATGCCCTTAGTGAAAATATTAGCCACAGTAAGCAAGACTTAGCAGAGTCGAGCTTCTTAGATTTACTAGGAAGAAGGATTTTCTTTTCCCATTAGTTCAACAGCTGAGATGCCTGTCAGGTATCAAGGAAGGTGCTAAGAGCATCAGATGATCTTTCTGCTCTTTTCTAATAAAATAATAGTAATTGTTGAGAAATCTTCAGCAAGGCTGACTGTACTATTTCTTTGTAGTTTTCTGTAGTAAGTGGTCTGCTTTTGTAATTGGGGAGGAAAAAACAGTAGATGACTGGCACCAGAAGAAACCTTGGTAGTAAGAGCAGAAGTTACCAGAGAGGCAGTGTTAATGAGAGCACATCTGCTTTTCAAAACCATTAATAAATTATTCAAAACATTAAAATGCTTCCAGTTTGTTCCTACCTATAGCAAAACAGCACAAGTTTTTGTTCATTTCTCTATTGGTATAACTTTGACATCTTCAGGTAATCTCTTGTGGAAATTGGGATCTATGATAGTTTGTGAACACATTAAACTTATATGGCAGTGGAAGTAATGACATGTTTGAAAAAAAACATAGTTTGGATATAATTGTGTATAAAGTACAGTTTCTATTATAGTTTTTTAACTCAATTGATTTCTTACCTTGTATAAGGTATGTTTTAGTCTTATTTTTCAGACAGATGCCTGCTTATTTTTCAGCCTGCTAGAAGTCACCTTGTTTGGATATCTCAGGTTTTTTATGTTTCTGTTCAGCAAAGCCTGTAGTCAGATACCTGTCACTCATCCTCAGAAAGGCTTTTAAAGCAGCATTTGACAGTACCCATGTCTTAGGAGGGTATACTCTATATATTACATCTCACTACACTATGAAACTGCCTTACGGAGACAGATGTGTAGGTAACTGAGGGCATGTATTGCAACTTTGGGTGGGAATTAGTGCAGACGATCCATTATCCCAAAGGATCACACATTATGAACAATCTATTACACATTATGAATAGTGTAATAGAAATCACAGCAAAATCTGAGAAAATAATTTTTAGGGAAAAAAAGCAGTCTAAACTGCCTAAACATGTCTTCAACAGGATCTGTTATCTGACAGAAGACAATACCAAGTGTAATGCACACAGTTCTCAAGTGTAAATCGGAATCAGCTTTATTCTGGTTTATTATTTAAACCAATGCAAGGAGGGGAGAAGTCTGCCTTCTGACTCTTCTGGTAACAGTGTGAATGGCTCCTGACACAGTAGTACTGGGAGCCAAATGTGATCACTGCTCCAATTACATTTTGCTCGGACATGGTAACGCTTGCTTCTGCCAAGCAAAATAACTCTTCAATTACTGTATTCCTCATCCTTTAGTGAAGCCCTTCTCTTCACAAGAAACTTGACCACGATTTCAGTCTTGACCACCAGTGAAACACTGAATTGACTCACCACAGTCAGGCTTGACTGTGGAATCTCTTTGTAGATGAAGATGTCAAAAGGCAATCTGTACTGAGAATGACAGCATGATTAACCAGAATGAGGCCTAAGTCAGAAGTAGCATGGACCACTGGGAAATTAAGGCACCAATTTTCACCGTCAAGATTGGCTGTGATAGGGCAGTATATCCTAGCAACAGCAGAAACCTTAACCTCACCATCACAGCAAAACCTAATTTTGTTGTGTTATCTGTTCCAATATCTTTTAATCAAAAAAGTCTTTAAACAGAAAGTAAATACACGTCACTCTTCCTGGGACTGCTTTCTTCTCTAATTGGGAAATCCCTAATTCAGTGAATTAAAGGTTACAGAAGCTTTAACACAAATTTAATTTACCTTACCTTCTTGAAAAAGTGTTGTGGGAAAGGCTCGGAACATCTCTTTGTTGCAGCTGCAACAGGTTAAGAAAAGTTTTAATGAGTAAAATGGTTTTAATCATGCTTAGGACAAAATCTGTATCTCGGAATCTTTCTTATAAAAATGCGTGTTATAGGTTGGACCCATCATGCAAACACTATTTGGATAATAAGGACAACTTTCATAAGAAAAAAATGCAGCATTAAACAGTATATCTTCATGAAGGGCATATAATTCACATATGGTGAGGAATATAAAATGGAAATCCTTGTATTTAAAGGACAATATAGCTGCCTTCAAATAACATGTTAGTTTGCTTTTTACTTAGTAAAGGATTTCACAGTCAAGCAATCATTAAAGTGGATTACTCTGCATACTTTTTTAAAAGTACTGTCATGATCTCAGCAGTACAGTTGGCTATGTTAAATTTGAGTGATACTGGTAAATCTTTAGGCAGGGCTTGCTCCTAAACTTGAGTGGACATAGATTTTCTTCAATTAGAATTATGCAAAATATCTCTTTTTTCATACTGTGTTTTGCTGATGTATGTGTGTGTATTTCTATATAAAGGCATATATATATGTCTACTTATGTAGGTATAATCTGTATGAGCAGATTCCTCTTCCATGTCTTGCCAGTTCTGGTGTCAGTTCTGCAATGAGAGTGCTTGAGATCAGGACTGGAGCAGCAAGTCTGAAAGACATCTGATTCCCTTTGGGGATGGTCCATATTAAAATTTGAAAAGTGGGTGAAATTTCAAGTAGAAGGAGAGCTCTCTGGAGTGACTCTGTTTAAGCAGCATTGAAAATCTTTAGAATGTGATTATTTTAATCTGATTTTCAAGGACATATACTGATATATCTTGATATTTCTGAAACTCAGGCTTTCTGTAGGCTTCATATTAAAAAGGCTGCCCATGGATTCTGTATTCCTACATCTAGATAGAAGGTGTATTTTCCAAGCTGTCAAGTTCTTGTGGTATTCTATTCTTTATTTCCAATGGGATTCACAGGCATGTATCACTCCTGAAATCCAAGTCACTTCTATCAGGGACACAAATTAGGTTGAGCGTAATGTGTATTCATTAAGAGTTCCAAATTTGGGGCAGACCCCAAGAATATGGTATCTTTAGCACACAATCCAAACATAATAGCTTTGGTGGTAGTAGTAGTTGTTACAAGTCCTATACTAATGAAAAGGAAACCAGATCCTCATTTTCAGTCTACCAGTTCTGGGAGGTCAGAACCACCGTTTTGTAAATTTTGCAAGAAAACTAAAAGCTAGAGAAATATTCCACTATTGTCCTGCTATACTGATTGATTTACATGTGGAACATGTATTCCCATTCCAAGAAAAGTTTGAAAATCTAGATGTGAAAGTTTGTCATGCTGTGAGCCAACTGTCCCATATTGATGCAAAAGGGAAAGAGCAAAAGCCAAGAAAAAGCTTTAATTGATTCATCAATGCACCAAAGTGTGAACAGGCGTGATGAAGTGTGAAGAGGGATGTGACACCAGTGTGGCAGAGCTGTCAGAGTGGAAAGGATTTCCTGTAAAAGTGATGGCACTTAAATGTTATCTAGGCCTCCTGTCTGAGCTCTCATATTCCCTGGAAATTTAGTCTTGGGGGAAGTGTCTGACCAACTTATGAGCAGCCGGGCATCATGCCATCTCAACAGGTAAACATACACAGGCTCTGAAGAACCCCTAGTTGTATCAAGTTTGAGTGTTTTGGCAACTAAGTAAGCTCTGACAGATCCAAACCCATCAACGGATATAATCTTGAGGGAGAGGTGGTGATCATTAGTGGTGATTCTGTGTGGTATATTTGGAATCAATATCCACAGTGTTAAAATGATGCCCCCTGCAAAGCATAATCACGGAATTACAGAATTGTTAGAGTTAGAAGGGACCTTCTAGAGATCATCTAATCCAACTCCCCTGCCAAAGCAGGATTGCGTAGAGTGCTATATATATATGCATATATATACGGCACTATATTGCCTATAATGCATTCTTACATACTGTACCTTAGACTATATTTCAGGATGGTAGGGTAAGACTTTGAAGGAGAGGCTACTGATAGTGAAATATAATTGTAGGAGATGGATTTGAGCCAGAGTATTGTACCAAAAGGTTTTTGCAAAGTTCTCCAAGGGATTTTTACTGAAGAGGTTGTAGCGTGTATCTCATCCAAAGAATAGAAAATCAAAGAGGGTGAAAGCCCTTAGAGTCACTCTGAGGTTTTGGCTCTGGATTCATTTGATTAACTGGGTATGAATGTTACTGATTTAATATTGATGCTTCTTACAACACCTAAAATCACTTCTGTGTGTTTAAGCTTGCTTGTAGGGGATTAGACATGTGAATTACTCTGTAGGGGTTTTGCCAGCTTTGGAGAAATGTTTGGGAAGGAACCCCTGTCATTATGGCTTAGGTCATTTGCTTTTGCATTCAGAGATGCATCAGTTCCTGCCTTGTTCTGGGAGACTAGAGATTCAAATATGGTCCTGAACAGAAAACGTTGGCAGAAGTACAAATGCAAGTGTGTTACCCCTGCTACAGTTACTCTGCCACTTGAAAATCACTAGTCAGACTCCATTTGGAATATCTGCAATTCTGCAACATATTATAGGAAGGACATTGCTGACTGAGCTTGTAAAAGTGCAGTGGAAGGTAAACAAATGCATGATTTAGGATTTTGAAAGTATGACTTCTAGAGAAAGATTGACCTAACCTGTGTTCTGTAAGTTAGAGGAAAAAAAGATTTGAAGGAGTGAGGAATACTGGTATGGACAAAAAATACCAGTCATCTGAATCTTTATGTGTATAAAGACAAATGTTTTTCTTCTGGAACATGGGTGTGATCCAGGTCTTTAAGAATGCATTTGTGAGACTCCCCAAAACATTTTTTTTTCTGGTAAAAATTGATTTCCAATCAGTATGTTATCACATGAAATTGAGTCTTTCACTTAAAATGAATTTGTATAAAGACCAATTATCATTGATTTCAAAGTTCCAAATTGCTATGTTTGTAGCTGAAAGGTACAAAGACAGTAATAGGGGCATAACCTAGGACTGAAGCTTCTCACTGTTGGTAGTAAGAAGATAGCTTGGATTTTGCCACTGTACAAGGAACTGCTGGGTGGAGATAGAGTTCCTCACACAGTCATATGCCACCTGCTCTCTGTCAGAAGTGAGAGATGTTGCTAGAAAAAAGGCACAAAGACAGGTACTGGTGACTGAAAGTGGGAGCAGGTAAAACAAAAGCTGTAATAGCCCTTTAAATTTTAAGGGCTACTCCTTAGAGTATGAACCCTTGCTTTAAAGACATGAACAGCATTTTCATGCCATGTGAGAAGCTGGAATCTCAGGACTTTATAAGGATAGTTGCATTCATCTGAAGTACAAAATCAGTATAGATAATCTGAAAATCTAGCTTTTTCTTGATTTTTGTATTCATCAATACTAGGAATAAAATGGTTCCATTCCAGTAACATCTGAACTTTCTCCAAACACAAATATTCAGCTCTGATAAGTATTGATATGCTATTTTTCCTCATTTGTTGTCAGGAAAAGTGGATGGAAAAATGAAATGGTGTGACCACAGTGAAATAAAAAATTGTGACACGTGGTGTAGCTAACTTGGACCCTGTCTCCCTTTGCCATGATCTTATGAAAAATGCTGAGGTATCATTTTGGGCTAGGGATTTCATGACTGGCAAAGCACGTGTACAGGTTTAAAGCTGATAACATCAAAGAACTGCTTTTTCTTTTGTGTGTTCCTATCCATCTGTCAAATAAGGCAGGCGAGGACCAACTGGCTTGTAGGAAAGAAACTTAACATATATCACCAAACTTGGAAGAGACTGAGAGAATAAATGGCATTCATAACCTGAAAACACTTCAGCAGCTGAGGTATGGTTTCAGTTCATGAAACCATCTGTAGTGCAGAATTTGTAAGAGGGAGCAAGTATCTGAATGTGTTGCGGGTAGCAAGAGCACAAAGACCACATTGAAAGGTGATCTATACCACTAACAAAGTGCAACATCATGTCAGCTTTTGCCAATGAACTGGACTATATTAAAGTGGTGTTTTATATTTCATATTCAATCGTATTCCTTATAAGGAACTAGTAAAGGAGATGGTTGAGGTTACTGCAATGTCTAAATCTCCCAAAGCCACAAACTCCCCCCGCCAGTCACTCATTTCTTCTGCATGGCAAAGCTTCATGATCTGCAGGTGTAGTGTGGACTGCTTGCCACAGTATGAGTTATCAACTTCTACCTCTTCACTCCCACCCATGGAGGAGGGTCTTCCTCCATGAGAAGAAAGTGCTGCACTGTCCTAGAGAGTCCCTGGCCCCAGACCCTCTCCCAGGCAAGTCTGAGCTGACATAGGATGGAGCAGAGCAGCCAGGAAAGAGCTGGGGTGAATCTGAACTTCAGGGATCTATGGCGCTGCACAAACCAGGCAAACACAGAGTGGGGGAGCTTTTCATATGGTGTTTTGTGCCAGGAGCAAACCAGGCTCAGCTGCTCTAAATGATTGGCAAATCCTATGCCGCCTGGCTCCTATGCTGGACTCTCCACCAGTGCTAGATTCCTGCTGTGTATTTTTTTTAATCCACAGCAAGCATTTAATTGTTGTTGAACTCAAGGTTGTTAACTAAGTTGCTGTTTTCTGCAAGACGCAATTCCTGTGAGGACACTTATTTGGTTTTGGTTTTTTAAATTCTTTTGCATCACACTTTTACACAAAGGGAAAGCATCTACAGCTTTTTAAAAACCCTCAGAAATGTTTCTGCTCTGTGGTCATGAAGAACCCCCATCTGTGAGGTAGAAAACAGTGGATGTTTTTTTCCTATCAGGTCAATAAAATGATAGATGGATTTGAGCAGAACTGCAGTAGAGGACACACACTTTATTCTCTGTAGAAATAGCTGAAAAGACAAGTTTATAGTGAAGTGGATAATGTTGGATTGTCTTGCAATGCTCCAAAATAAACAAGAGAAGATTGCTAGAACTATGCATATTCACTTGCATCAGCTCTGACATCTCTATATAATACTCATTAGGGTGAGTGGCAGACTTTAATACAATCTTCGGTGGGGAAAAAAGTAATGGTAGGTGGGTTTTCAAAAATGTAGTACATGCTTGATTTATATTTAGATACAAAGTCTGATTTTCCTCTTTTGGTCATCGACCTCTCTTGATTTCAGAAAAGTTATACCTGATTTATACTTGTGGTGAGAAGCGGATCTCACTCCTGAGACTGAAATATTTTTCCCGTTATCCACATGCTGAACATTGTCATTGTTCCTGCTAGGGACTGAGCCCTTCTGGGGGTGTCTCAGCTCTTGCTGCAGTACCCAGCCCACTACAAATTCTGTATTTCAATCTGCCTAATCCTGCAGTCCTATGAAAATTTACAATGGGTAGGATATTAGCAGGCAATATTTTAATTCAGCTGACTGTATTCTACTTGGTTGTAAAATAAAGAATTAATGTTGCTGACTCTTCCATGCACTCTTTTGAAACTCCTAGATATCTTTCTACTACAACATTATATCAACAGGAAAGATAGCTGACTTGAACAGATTAAGGAATTTTTTATAAAGACTTTTCTCAGGCACAATCAGTGCTGATCAGAGATGAGCTCTACGCTCCAAGGGAGGTTTACAAAAGAATGTAGGCATTTTAAGACATTGTCAGGGAGAATCCATGGTAGATTGGCAAAAATGTTTAAGCTGACACGCATCTGCCCTCTTAGACATTGGCATACCTCTGATTAGTGTGGCTAGTCTACAAATACATTGAGATAAGTAAAAGAGTCATATCTGAAGTATGTCAGTATAAGTACTTAATTGAATATGCTGGATATAAATATTTGTTAAAAATGTTTAAGATAACAGCACAAACTGAAGTTCATCTGTTCTGGATATCTCTGTTCTTGATAACCAGTATCTGCAGCCTTATGTGAAGTCTGATTGCCTTTAAAGGTTGTACAACATGTCTTGGTTGGTGTCTTTAATTGGGAGATTCTCTTCTTTATTTCAATTGTATTGCAAAACTTCCCCTGTTAAAGACATTGAGTTAATGTAATCAAGAATATAATGTATGACGTTGGCCAGATTTCCTGTTAGAATAAGCAAGTAGAGCTCCACTGACTTTAATGGTTTCTGACAGTTGTGAATTTGATCCCATACCTTCCTTGAATAATAAGATTTAATATAATGTGAGTTTAGGGTAGGGCAGGAAGCCCTGAATGAAATATCTTATTGCATTGATTTGTCTCTTATTTTCTGTCCTATGAGAATGTCTAAGTTGCAAATAAAGGGTCAAAAAGGAC
Organism: Gallinago undulata; assembly: GCA_026546715.1. Taxonomy (NCBI): domain Eukaryota; kingdom Metazoa; phylum Chordata; class Aves; order Charadriiformes; family Scolopacidae; genus Gallinago; species Gallinago undulata. The sequence goes on from JAOTQQ010000071.1 coordinate 27,953,636, forward strand.
ATTTAACAATATATGGTCTATACAGTATTAAAAGACCATCTCACAGTTAATCATATGATTAATTTCTACAAGAAGGCTCCACTAAGTCTGCAATAAAAAGAAGTAATGAGGTTTTATAATAAAATTGAAAAGCTTCTGTGATGCACACAGAAGTCTTTTAAATAGAAAGGTAAGAAAAATCAGCTGTCTTGCTTTCAGTCCATAGATTGCTGCAGTAGCTTTCTCTGTGACAGCTCTTGGGCTCTGGAATGACATCTAGCTCTGGCTTGAAATGGTCAAGATATAGGGCATGTTTTAGGACTCTCTTCCTTTTGCAAGATCTATTTAAAGAGTGAGAGGAGGTTCACAAACTGCCTAATGTATTGTTATTAGGTTACTGGCATCTTATAGTAAAAGTTGCTGATCTACAGGAGGGTTGACTCTGAGGTGTATGGGATGGCACTGTGATTGTGAAAGAACTGCCTGGTTCCTCAGAGACTCTGGAGGCACATATTCATGTTACAAATGGCAAGCAATAAATCTTACTGTAATGCTACAGTAGCCATTGTTGTTGTGACTTGGCTTTTATGTTCTGTATTATAGGGATTTTCAGCAAGCACATTCAATTTCACTGAAAAATTCAAGATGCATATAAGGACACCTTGTTTCCTGAGGACTAGGAAGGTAAAGAAACTGTGAAAAATGCGTAGTTGAAGCACAGGCCCAGAATAAAGCACCTGAATACTAATCCACTAGAAAACCATGCTGTAAACTAGTTGAGTATTATGGCAAACTGAGGAGAGCTCACTCGTATGGAATCCAAATCATGATTCCCCTACAGGGGAAGAAACCTGCAGATTGTGAGCCTGACACTCAGACAGTTCTCTGCTCACTAGAGAAGATGGCAACAATTGAAAACATGAGGGAGGTCTTGTGCTTTCTGTGTGGGATCTGTCCAATAAAGTATTTTAGAAATATAGAAATATTTAGAAAGAACAAACTGATCTGTGTCCTCGCAATGTGCCATAGTTGGTATTTCAGCTCATAGGAAGAAATTTTTCTGCCAGGTCACATTTACTGTCTCCTGATTGAGGCTAGTGATAGGTTTGACAATGCACCAGTAGTCCAGGTGAGCCTGACTTTGGGGTCTACTGAGTGGATTTTAGTGGCAGAATACATTTAATGTATACGGATATAGATTTTGCTAGATTTACGATGTTAATCTAGTCACCAGTGATCAGCCAGTATATAATATTTCTAGGACAGCAGTTACTTTGCTACTTGATTCTTAATGTTCCTTTCTATAGGTAGTTAAGCTACATCCTGGATAGTACATCAGTTTACCTCCTTGTAGGTAGTCAAACCAAAAGCATATCTGGTTTGTGCCTTTGGCCAGTATTTGCACATAGGCTGCTACATAGTACATGTTATCAAAGTCTCCCAGGCTTCAGGAAGACCTGACTGGAGCAAGCCAATAATTCAGTGGCATTACTGTTTGGCTGCAAATGCAATAGTGAATAGTCTGCAGAGACTTCCTGTCTGGTTCTCAGGGAGTAGATACTCAGTTAAGCTGCTACCTTGTTCTGTTCCTCACCATGACCACTGGAAACAATCGCAATAATACTTAGTATACTCTACTGCCTGTTTTGTAACATCTCTAAGCAAAATCATAATCATATGATTGTGCATTTTGTCCTCGTCATGAGAGGGCATTCATAACAAATATGAAAGAACAAACTGATCTGTGTAATAACGAATGACTTCCAGTGGCTAAATAGCAGATGCAGTCAAATTTGGGTCTAGAGCATGGGAGTCCTACATTCTAGTTTCTTGCCTTAAATTTAAGGCTGCACAAAAGAACAAGAATGAGAGCATGAGGAAGATGGAAATACAAAGTGCAATGATATGTTAAATTAGCAATTGAAGTTAAAACTCAGATAAAGACCCCAAAACTAGTCATAAGGCCAATCTGACAGTCCCATTCCTTGTGACTCCAAAATTCTTTTGGTTTATGAACAAGGTGGACTTTATGCATTTCTAGAGTCAAATATTGCTCAAGAATTAGCAATGTTGTATACAGGAACTAATATTCATTACTTAGAATCTTTTCTGATTTTTTTCCTTACCATAACTTTGAACACAGGCCCTTGACATGAGGTTGTCTTAGTGTTCTGACTCTTTAGAAACAGAATATACTCCTAAAATAAAAAGGATAGTTTCTCACCTTTTATAATAAATCTGCATATTTTTCTAATCCCACTTGTGTAATCTGTCTTGTAAAAGTTTGCTAATTTTAAACATCTAATATAGGAATAACTATTTGAAAACACATGAGGCTTTGTTACTTAAAAAACCCAACAGTTATTTTGACCTATCTCTACGTGCAAGAAGTATTTTGGATTTGACCAGTGTGTGTATCTTCTAACAAAACTTCTATATGACTCCAGTTCTAAACCACACGATTGTACTGAAGTTGACAATCTCTTTTAGGGTCAGTTGAAATACACCTTATTTTGTCTTTTAGTCAGTGTTCAGGAGTAGGAGTATCATGATTTTTGCAAGTAGAAATGTCTTTAGGGAATTCTGTGATAACTCTACTTCAGAACAGACCATCAAATTCAGATTCACGTAGAAAATGTCTTCAGGCAGATAAAGTTCTTTGAGAGTCTATGAACTTCCTTACAAAGTTTCTCCCTTCAGTTTACCCTAAAAACACTTTCCCCCCCTTTAAAAAAAAAAAAAAGACAAGACATACAGACAAGAGGAAGAAATGGTAGGTCTACAGAGTTGGGCAAGATAGAATGAAAGCATTGCAAATACACAAGCAATAAAGTAAGCAGTTTGAGTAGGCTAGCCATATATTTGCATGCAATTCCAAAGGTTTACAATGAAACTAAGCTAAATAATTTTTTCGAAGCAACCAAAGAATTGCACAGATTGTTAGTGTCTGCAGGTCTCAGAAAGCACTTATGATTGAAAATCAGGCAGAAGCTGATCTCTGGATTTGTAGTTTTGTTTGCTATTATGGTTTTTACAGCATGCTGAGATAAATTGATATTTCTGCTAAAGGGATTACATACCTTGGAAATTTCCTCCACTGCAGAATCTGCTTTAAGAAAGCATTTCTTGTGAGGTCTACCCTAATGCAACCCTTTTAGATTGAGGGCAAACTGGAAATACTCTATGATCTCTCCTCTGCATTGCTTAATAATAGTAGGACAAATCCTGAAGTCCTTATAAAATCATTACTGGAATCATTACACATTTTTCAGATTAGGGATTGACTATAAACTGACCAGAGCCTTCATGACTCTTCCTCATGGGACTCCGCAGGCTGATGAAAGTTAGATTACTAATGCTGTGTGACTTACTCCCTTATGACTTAAAAGGGCACAAAAATAGGTTGAAACAGGAGACAGTCATCAATTCTAAAATATTGGAAAACCTGTTAATCTAAGAGAAGTGAAACATATGCATGTGTATTTCAATGCATGATTAAACATGCACACGTTTTCAGTCTCATCTTTCATGTGTCACTGTGAACACATAAGCATGCAAAAATATGGAAACCAGACTTAATATTACATTATCTGCAGTACTGATGCTGATGAAATACTAATACCAAAATACATAACAAAACAATCACTGCCACAAAAGCATCAGGTGTCCAGGGTTACATATACCACTTCAAACTATGGAAAAACAGTTCACATGGATCAAAAATTATGGAAATTTTCCTCTATCTATATATGAAGTCGTTAAATTGCAGCGTAAGGGAAGTAGGCAGCGTGTACCTGTCCATTGCTCTGAAAGGGAAAGTTCCAATATGTCATGGACATAAAACATTATTTGTCATTGCATCTGCCCTGCTAATATTAGCATTGGCTGCTTTCCCCAAACTGCATGAAGATGTAAGCAGTTGGCAGTCCTGGTAACAATATGTAAATTACTCAGAGTGAACCTAATCTTGTATAATAAATGCCAATTTGACTCTAAATTTGTTAACAATATTTTAATGTGGTGAATGAGGTCAAGGGAGGCTGCAGTTAAATGCTAAGCTATCTATAACTGCCAATGTTAAATAGTACTTAGGTATCCTTGCTGAAAATCAGATATCCAGGTTAACATATATCATTGGGTTTTTGCAGCCAGAAATCAAATAAACTGTATTAGTCTTGGCAGCGTGTAAGCATATTAGTTTATAAATGTGCAGCTGCAACTATCCATAGCTTTTTGGACTTGTTTTGTATTACGACATACCAGTAATTGCACTTTTTCCTGTTCTGTATATAATTTTGATGAGAAATCAAGTAATAAATACATGCCTAAAGGCTTCTGGAAATTAACTGGCATGTTTTTGTCCTGTCAGCTGATTGACAAGGTTCAATTTTAACCAATTTTATTCACGTTTTCACTTATCATTGCTTTTTTAAAAAGCTTTCCAACATTGTGATAGACATGCAAGTGATGAACTTCTCTAGCAGCTATACTGGACTGAAAGGATTTTGTCTATTAAAATGTTCTTATTTTCCCTGAGGGTGTTGGCATTCATCAAAAACGTGTAGATTATTGTAAGTCAATCTGTGTCCATTCTCTTTTTATAGTTTTGATGTAACTGCAGCAGGTCTGAAGGGAAGTTTTATGCATAACCTCCCTCATTCCGCCTCCATTTAGCATGGACTGTAAACATGAAGCACCCTACCTTTCCCTTATACCCAGGAGCAAATTTCTAAGAGGTAATATAAACAGGGTTTTTTAGGCTTAAGGAAAGGTTGGGGGGTTTTGTTTCAGATGGATGTATTTTTTGTGAATATTCCAGCTGAGTGTTATTTTAGCCAAAGGAGACTTGTTCCAATTTCCTTATCCTAGATTTGTCCCTTGTTAAATGGTCACTATGTCCAGCATAAGAGAAAACATCTTCTCTAATGGAAATTAAACTCCTTCAGCATCATTAGCACCTCCCCTCTTTGCAAGGAAATCATCAATTGAGAATAGTAGTCTGTCTCCTTATACTAACACGTGGAAGCATGCAGCAGCTCTGGGACCATCAGCGCAGTCTCCTGCACAATGCGGGTGGAAGAGATTATGTAAAAAAAAAACCAGCTCAAGTCCCTTGCTTTCCTTGGTCCCACATAAGGCCAACAGTCTCCTTGTGACAAAAACCCTCGGGAAATCCCCATGTAGCCCTTTGCTGCACAGGGACTTTCTGTGTTCTGTGGGACAAATTACAGAATTTCTTTGCACCACCCTCAGTGGTGAGAAAATGCAGAGCTATCTGTTTTGTTTTACATGCGCAGTTGCTGGTCTTTAAGCCCTCAGATGTTTCACACACTCAGATGCAGAGAGCTACTAATGAAGTGGACACAAGCCTATGGTGGATGAGGTGGCTTTAACACACTACAGAATGGCAAGGAGTTTAGTAATGGAAATTTAGAAGAAATAAGACGTGAAAAATACAGTGGTCCTAGCTCATTTGGTTCCTACAGCACCTACATGGGACAGAATGGCTTCTTCTCCAGCACTCCCTACAACTGCAGCCCTGTTCTTAGTGGAGAACTGCATGTGTTAATGACCTACTAGTAATTATTTCCAACAAGTTTAGAGGCACTACTGTTTAATCTAGGATTTCAAACCTTAATAAACAATTCCTATTCAATTTTGATTCCAGGAAGGAAGGGCAAAATCTCACTTTATTTGACCCTCTATTTGTCTTCTATTCTAAATGCTCAGGACTCATACTTTGTAGATGGCATTATCACATATAATAGTATCCTGAAATCTATCCCAGTTAATCTGGTTGGTTTGAGTTTTGTTTAGCACCTTGTAAACTTTGCAGATCTTATAGGTTTGCACTGACTGAATCACCAGATAAGTAATAGCTTCAATAAAATCTCCTCTGGTGGAAACACTTCATGATCAGATTTACAGAACAAGTAAAAAAGTTCTGTATATAATCCTTTCCCTCCTTGTTAATGCTCGTACAGGATAGTTCTACTATAAAGTGTGTTAATCCAGTGAGTAAAGATACTGCATGATAAATCAGTTAACAAAAGCTGATGTTAAATTCAAGCTGATTGGATCATTTTTATTTCCACTGATTGCAGGCATTGGGGAAGTTTGTCTGGGGGAAGAAGGGAAGAATTGGGGAAGTTTGTCTGGGGGAAGAAGGGAAGAATTGGGCAAGGACTTTAGGATTTAGCCTCTGGGCTTCTAAATAGATTTAATAAAAACAAGTAATAACCTGCAGTACACCATAAACCCTGCAAGGTATAAGGAAAGAGAGGGTTGGCTGAAAATGGCTGTACTTTTCAATAGCAGTATAGCGTAGGCAATTCATAGTTAACATACTGAACCTGGAAAGTCTGATTCAAATCCCATTGAAGTCAGTGCTTGTTACACAGACTTTGAATCGGGTGTTTGTGCCTTCACTGGTCAGCATAAGGTTTCTGGAATTGCCAGTCATTCTGTGTTAGTGTGGTTATAATTTCACTGACTACTGAAAACACTAAAATTATAGCATCGCAGATGTTCACTGTTAGTCCTCACCTGCCTATTTGCAAATTACACTCCTTCAGGTATTAGAACCTAAACAAAAGATTGTGATACAATCTGGAGAAGTGGTACTATCAGAATCCTCATAAAAATCCACCAGGACTGAATGCAGTGTCTTGATATCACACTTTCATGTGTTGTTTAAGAATAATGTCCTTGTCTTTATTGGGAGCCAGGGCTGACATACAAAACCATTATTAGTAGCTAGGCTAGAGCAGCTGGAGCAGTGCGATGGCACTGAATGCAGAAGCAGCAGTTCAGGCACAGAGCAGCTTTTGTCTAGTGGTATTTCCTGCTCATCCTCAGGGGAATCCAACTAAACCCTGGACATTCAAACTCAGAAAATTGCTCTGGCCTTGGCTAGACTAATAGAAGTCAAAACTTCAATCAGGCACTTATTAGTTACTTTGCGCACGTGATATAAGGTGCCTTTGTTGGTGGCAAACAAGTGCAATTGCAGTTTGGAATTGACAATGAATTTTTTTGCTATCTTTGACTGCTCAATATAAGGTTAGGATTGGGTCATGTACCAAGGCTTTTACCAAATTAATGCTATCAGGGGAATTACGCTTAAATGGAATTCTCTCTACCTAAAAAAATTCTTCTATTTTTTGCCTCTACATTTTCTCTTTGGCAGTTGGTATGAGTACATAAAGTAATTCAGACAAGTCAACAAATGAAACAATACATAAAATATTGTGTTTTGAAAGAGAGACGAGGGTGTTTGCATCCGATCTTGTGCTGCTTCTGCAACCTAAAAGTTCTAAGCAGCTTCTGCTTTTTATCAGTCTTTGAATAAGATTTTCCAACTTGCCTCTTGAAAGGAGATCCGAGTTTAGGTTAAATCTAGGATGTTTCCCTGAATTTAAAAAAGACAATATGCAGTTTTATTGAGCCGTAAGTAACATTGTGAAATACTTACCATCACCAATTTTGTACTGTTATCAAGAGAAATTATTCATGTAGAACTCAGCTAAATGCCACTGCAAAGGTGTGGCCACATAAAGACTGTTTCTTTGTAGATGAAATCTGCAAGAATGGAATGAAAGCTGCACCTCGTGCACTTGCCCTTCAGGATGATGATCGATCACATGAAACAACATGGCTTTTCTTGCCCCGAAGGTTATGCCAGGAGTAGATAATTCCTAGAAACGGGAAAGAAAAATATAATGTAAGTGATACAAGTATTTAATGAAGTTCCATGACAGTATCAGTCTTTAGATTCCCAGATTAGAACAATAGACAAGTTTGAGTGTTGACTTTCCAACTTCATAGTTTGTGGACTGCTGAATGCAGAGCTTGTATTTGACTGATGACTCCAAATCTCCTTGGAAGTAATTGAGGATCGGTATCCTGTGAGATTTGCCTGGGACAGAAAGAAAACATTTTGAAACTGCCTTATCAAATGTTTCATGCTGACCACAGAAGTCATGGTCAATGCTATCCAAAGGAACCTGTTGAAGTTATTTAGGTCCTCAAAGCTTGTTTATCCCAGGTGGAAGTTATAACTGTTATTCACGTTTCCTTAGCTGCAGCTCTGCCATCTGAGATGAGACTGCCAGGAATCTGCAATATTCAAACAAAAATGGGTTTTGCTTAGAATTACGTGTTAATAATTTCCTTAGACTTGAGGTTTGCTTTGTATCATCCCCTTCTTTTTTTTTTGATAGCACTTATGTTAGCAATATGCAAAGATAACTCTAAACAACAGTGTAAGTGAAGGATATTTCCAATAGAAAAAGAGAATAATTTTCATTTGTTAACATGGCCCTATCAGCAACAGGGAGGGAGCTAATGTAGCAGAAGCAAATCATATTCTCCAAAAGTTTAAAAGGAAAGGAAATTGAAGAATAAAAAGAACTCTGGGTGATAAGGTTCATAATGTTTTTTCTACGGATTTAGCATAAAGCTAGTTTTCAAAAGCAATAGATAATAAAAGGTATAAATGCTCTGCCAACAAAAGCTCATGTATCCTAAATAGCAATGTACAGGTTTTCTATAAATGGCAATGTTTCTTCTTTATTAAATTAACAACATTTTGCATGTGTTTAATCAATGGACTTTTAATCAGTTAACTTTGATTGTATTTGTGTGCTTATTTTGATAATTTCTTTTTGTATACTCTCATGTTAACTATGCAAGTATAGGCTGGTAGTCAATGATCTTTAATTTGAAAGGAGAGCTTTCACCACTGACAAGAATTTAATTCAGTTTTTGTATTCTTCATTGCTAGGAAATAATCCTTTGTTTTCCTACCAACTGAATGGATTGTGCATAATTCTGGAATAGCTAAGACTTTTCTCTCAAAGTATCTGACAATTAAATGCCATGGAGAAGTTCAAGTACATCTCTGTACTGCTTGTTGATTTATAGCAGTTCATAGATTACTAAAAACGTCTGTGAGGATGACACTATGTAAATAATACTCTTTCTTAGAATATCATATGACTTGATTATTTTGTTATATCTTGATCTTCTTTAAAATGAAAAAAAAATGTTTACCAATGACACTTATGTCAGCATCTTCTCAGATTGTGTGAAATAATTTTAAAGTGCTTTTAGAATATTGCCTTTAGAATGAGCACTTCTGTACAAGTAAATGTGAACATTTGCAATCTAAGGAGGGAAGAAATGCTAGAAGATTCAGGGAAAGATTTGGAATCAGTGATAGGTAATTTCTCTCTAGATATATTTTTACAGTGCATACATAAAAACAAGCTGTTCCTCAGCCCACCTTTAAATTCTGAACTTCCTCATCACACCACAGAAGAGGTAGTGTATATAGCACTCTGGTCCACGTGCTGTTATTTCCTTGCACTTATTGCAGACTTTCTCACCCTGTTGGTCTCCATTTTCTCAGTAGTACAGGGAGATTCATCCAAGTCCTTAATGCTTACAACTTTGTGCTTTAGAAAATAGAGGTGATCTGCTGGGGTGACACGTTGGGTCTTCGCTGCAGCCTCAGGTTTGAAGTCTTGTTCTTCCACATGCTCTAAGAGATTCTTGTATGCTTATTGATTGTCATCTAGGAATTCTTCAGGAAAGAAAGAGAAAGATTACTTCTCAGACTCCCTCATGTCTCTGCATGATTCTCTGCAGTCCAGTTTCTAGGTCTTTTTCACAACCAATTCTTAATCTTTCTGCTGCTGTTTTTCTTATCTGGACCAACCATAGAGGGATCTTCAGCACTTCTTGTCACTTGTCAAAATGGGTTTCATGGAGGTTGTCCTCAATCCTGGATGATGCTTGATCTTCAGGGGTTAACTTCCTTTTTTTTGTGTTTCAAAATCCATCAAACTAGGATGCTGACATTTCTATTCCCTTCAAGAGCCAGTCTCCTAAAGTATTTCTGATAGTATGCCTAGAACAAAACCTACTGTGAAAGAATGCTCAGAGTTGAATATAAAGCTGGCATTTAGCAACACAGGCTGTTACGGTTATACAGTGAGAAAAAATTGTGTTTAATATTAGTTTTGTGATATGGGAGTAGGAACGAAACCCAAGAAGAGAATACAGTACCTAATTTTGAGGTTTTGATCATTTTCCTCAGACTTTATTCCTTTCAAGGCTTTGTAATTTTTTTGCATTTCTGCTGTCTTTTCTTCACACAATAGATGAAGTTTATAATCCTTTGTAGGTTTTGACAGAAATTGCTATGTAAAGGAGCTGTACTCCATATTTACAAATTTATATATTTACTTTGGGCAACTCTGCACTGGTGCAGGTGAGATAATCTGAAAATGTATGCTTATACTGGGAATAGTTTCTATTATTGGCTATTAATTGTGGCAATAGTATAGAAGGACCTATAAAATGCTGACATCAGACTCTTTTTGCATGGACACCCCATGATCTTGATAAAATATCCAATGCCATTAATTTTCACAGTATTTTTCTGTATTTCCTTCTCTAATTTATCTTTTATATGTATCCAAGGAAATAGAATTTTTTTTTGAAGTAAAAATATTAGTTATGACAATTTGTACGGATTTATTGACTTTAAAAACATAAATTGGCTTAAAGTGTTGATTTGAAATGTCGATAATGGGTGTTATCTTGCAATTATCAGAACTGACAAAGGATAAAAAATCCCCTCTTTTCCACTAGCAATAAACTTCTGTAAATTTGTAATTAGCAGCTGCACCTTGAGAGTCACTTATTTAAATTACTTGAAAATTTGCCAGTTTGTTTCCATGCATGTGAAAAGGAAAAAAACTACTTCAGAGCAACCCAGCTCCAAATGCTTGTCTTGAAATCTAGTGCTATACAATGTGATTTACAGACATTATGTCCAAGTTTGTAATATTTGCTTCTTTGATAAAACTTGATAAAAGTCAAGTTTCATCCAATATTGAATTTTTATGACTACTTAGAAATGCCTGAAAGTTTCTTTCAGAATTGCTGCTGACAGACCTTTTTACTACAGAGGTGCATTAAATTCACTATAATCAGAATGCAATTATTAGATTTATATTATAAAACAACTGTGTTACTGCCTACAAATAATATGGAAGAAAAAAAGGCAATTTTTATTTCCTATCTTAAATAGCAGGAAAACAGTGATTAATCATCCTGTTCATGTAAACAGGGTTATTTTTCTTTTTATAACATGACATTGAGCCAAAAGTATGTGATTGATTTTATAAATCAGTCACTACCCTGTTTGTACCATCATTTTTTTTCTTTTAATGCACTCTGCATTAATATCCTGCCTCTGGCTTGTTTCATTTAATTTCTTCCTTGCCAGTAGAAAGTAAGCAGCTATGTATGTTTGAAGGCAGTAAGCATTTCTCTGAAAAAAAAAAAAAAAAAAAAAACCAACACAAAAACCAAAACCAAAAAACGCCCACAAGAGAAGGTAGAATTTGGGGAGCATCCAGTGGGAATTCAGTGATAAGCATGATAAGCTTGTTTTGTATTTGGAACTGAAGAGTTAGATTTTCTGTTAGGCTTTCAGAAATTGCTCTTACAATAATAGCTTTACTGCTGTTAAACCTCTCACATAATATGCAATACCTTTCTGACTCTTTATAAGGATTTCCAATATCTAGCAATGGTAGATAACACTCAAGACCGCATCCTGACCTTCAGCTCTATGACTGACTAGGCCATTTTTTCACTGTCCTTGCATCCTTGTGAAGCCCTATGCTTTTTCTCAACCTTTGTTTTTATTCTGATTGCTAACCAGGCAATAATTCAGATAGCTTCTGACTTGGTCATAGAAACAGGGAATTTCAGCAAGGCTTAAAGCCAGAAATCCAACCAAAGAGAATTTGAGCTACAGTTTGAATTTTGTGTTATTTGTCTTTAACTATTTATTGACCCCATGTGCTGGAGCTCTTCATAATCCATTTGATAAATTCATAACAAATATCATAAATACTTAAAGTACAGATTTGTTTGTTGTCACCGGCCTCTTTTTACTCAACATAATTTATCTCGTTCCGTTAGTAAAATGTTGATTCTACTCTATGTCACTGTATCCCTGGTCTTGTAAGAATGAAGATACTGGTAGTTTTAACATACATCTCAATAGGCACTGCACCAAGAACATCCTGATGAGAGTCTCAAATAATTTTCTAGCGTAGTCTGTAAAGGTCTTTTAATAGATTCTCCTGTCATCTACTGAGACCACCTACCTTGGCCTGTCTTGTATTGTTGATCTGGATTGCACCACTATGTTTAAGTTGCTTCTTTTCCTCACAGTTGTGGTTTGCATTTGATAACTTTTAACTCTTTGTATCAGCATCCAGTCTCCACATCCTATACACACTTAACATGTCCTCCTAATTCTGGAGGAGACTAGTTGTTAGCTAAGATTTACTGAATTTCTTCTTTCATGAAAAAATCTTTCCATTTAACATACAATATACTTTAAAGTGCATATATTTTAAAAATGTCTTGTTTCCTGCCTAATGTTTTAGTAGTTCTCCACTTGTATCTGGCTGTGTGTTAACATTTGTGGGGTCAATAATATAGATTGGTCTTGGCACTTGGCCCTTTCAGATGTCATACTAGTCTGTCCAGTCATGATGCCTTGGCTTGATTTGTTGTTGAGACTGCAAGAAACATCTGGAATTATACTGAAGTGTACCTGAATAAATGCAGTATAAAATCAGCTTGCGATTCTTTTACAATAAACACAAAGGTAGGTGTATTCTGTCAAGAATCTCTCATTCCATTTTATTAACAGTATGACGTAGTGTTTATATATGTCTGTATTTTTAGAATTTTCTTTTCTTTGTATGAGGAAATTAGTCTTCTTATCTGCTGACATACCTTCTTAATTTCACATTTCTTACAGGTGGTTAAAAGATGGTGCCTCCTATATTATTTATTTTTTGTGTCCGTTTAATTCTTCCGCCTTCAGTTTCTGGGCTTCATTCTAAAAGTGTACCAATGCCTGCTCTACGTGATGGTTATACTAAAGCTGTTCTTCTTCCTTATCTCATGCTACTTTATGCTTCGATTATACCTCTGGATTTCATGAAAATTATTCATTTTAGACCAGTGCCTTTTTCACATTATTCCCTTTCCTACACCTGGGTTTCACACCTTGTAGTGCTTCCAGAACATTAGTTTTGCTCTTAAGACTCAAAACTGAATGCAAATCATTTCAGTACTGATTTGCCTCTACATGTACTTGTTTCTCTTTTTTTAGAGTATATGGCACAACATGCATATGCCTTTCCTTATGTTGTAGATCCCTAGGATGTTCTTCCCAGGAAAATGAGCCTGTTTCGCCATGGGCCAGGAGATTCATTGCCAGGGCACTTGGACAACATCTGGTATGGCTATATACATCCAGTGAGACTAAGATGACTGCAGTATCTCAGCTGAGCCGGCAGCATTGTCACTACCTGGAAAAGCCCTTAGACCTTTCTCATTCGCACAATATGAAAAATGCCTATCATTTATTGTAGTGCAGTGTTCATCCTCGCATGCAGGAAAACTAGCCTGTCCTTTCTCTTCAGTTATGCGTTATTCTATTTCATGGGCTTATTTAATGTCCACTGGCAAATGGCTTTTACATAGCAAAAGGCAGGAGGTGGCATGATTGTGTTAGAGTAGCAGGCAATTTTTAAAGGTTTTATGTTGGGAATGGAAAAAAGGCCAATAGCTTACTACTAACCACGTGATCAGACTAGTTAAATGGACAGCCCTGGACCACATATTTAAAGCTGTGGCAGTAGATGTGGGGCTGTTTGTTCAGTGCTATCCCATCACAGAATTACACAGCTCGCTGTGGTTGCAGTCTGATAATTATTATTGATTCGCTCTCAGGCTGTCAATCTGGGGACAGCGCTAAAGCAGTCCATGATGGACAGAAAGAGGATTGGACAGCCACCATCCAACGAGGAAACTTCATCTTGAAAATGAACTTAGATGAGATGGTGCTAGTGGATAAGGGTAATTGATGATTGTTTCAGAGTGGAAGAAGGGAAAAAGGAAAGATAAAAAATTTCTCTTTGGCATTCATCCTTAGTGTCCTGTAACACTCCAGGGACTGTCTGCAAACTCTATAAAGTTTAAAGTTTCTATTTTCAATGGGTAGCCAAATATACTGCACTTATTATAAGTAGTGATTAGCTTAGGGTCACTAAGAACCATGAGAAAGAATAATACCTCAGGGATATAGTTTTTCCCAACCCAAACGTATTATCTTGATCTACTTTTGAGTTCCTAAATGTAAGCAAATCTTAGCACTTTTAGGTTGGTTAAAAAGTTTAATATTTGAGATGTAGATATTAGTACTGTGGATCACTGTACTAAAGAGTTGCATGTGCAGTAAAGAGACAATTACATGTTGTATTTTGAAGCAGCCATACTTGTTATATATTTCTTTATAAATCTGCTCTAGTTAATTAGAGCAACTCACAAGAGAGTGAACAGTCATGACAGAAGTGCTGGACTATGTAACCTAGCCAGAGTCTCATTTTATGATGTGGTCAGCCTTTATATTTTTAAAACACCGTACAAAATGCTTGAGATGGAGATGTCAGTGCAGATGAATTGGATCAAGATGTGTAGGTAGGTTTTTATCTTTTTAGCTGAATTCTGCCCAAGCTTTTATTTCAGAACTGATAATGTTGATTGCAATTTCCTCTGCCCTTTTGCTAACTGGAGTTGAGCTACTGTGTTTCAGTTGGGGTTTTTCATTGTTGGTCATGTTACCATGTATAGAACATCTGGGACCCCAAATTTCCTATAAGCTCCAGAAACCACAGTGTATGAATTCAAAAGTGCCAGCTGGAAGCAAGCACTATTGATGTGGCTGCTAGCTGGCAGGGAGTACCTCTGAGCCTCTCCTGAAAAATAAACCTCTGGGCAGAAGGGAGCAAATAAGGGCCCTTTTCTCTTCAGAAACACCATATTTACTCTAAGTGCTGCAAAGGGAAAATGGGATAAATAGTATCTTTTACCAGCTCTGATGCCTTCAGCATGCAGCAAGTGCTCAAACCTTCTCCTCCTTTGCAGGACAGCAAGGATGTTGCTTGCGGCCCCAGGGTTTAGGGTGAATATTGCTGGCTTGCTTGTAGGGGTGACTTCCTACTGGCTCTTTTGTACAAGTATTTTCTTCATGTTACCTTTCAACCTAGCAACTGCTGCATCAATACAGTATTTTCCCTGGTATTTCTTTGTTGTTTGACTGCTATCATAATAACCATCAGTCATAATTAGAAGGGACCATAATTTAGGGAAAATTCACTTGGATTTTCATATAAGTCCTCATAGGGGCCTATCTTAAGTGTTTAAGCTGTGAGCCCAGTCTTCCAAGATTTTAATAGAGGAAGAGATGGGCTCCTGCAGCAGACAAATCTGAGCAGGTGTCTAATTTATGTGACCTGACTGAATTTCATGAAGAGCTTTTCTGTCCTCTCACTACACGATCAGTCAGTAACAGCGGAGATCCTAAGGCAACTCAGTTGAATAGCAAAAGCAACTCTTCCTTTCTGGTGTCTGCCATTATTTCCAACCAGTGATATTATCCTCCGCAGAACAGTACAGAAGAGTGAAGTGCAAACCAAAAGTGTGCATTCCCCATCCAGTAGATGTGAGGAAGGGTACATCCGCTCTTACTGGTAGTAGAAGGAAAAACAAAAAGATTACCTCCAGGGCCATAGGGCTACCTAAAGGAGTGTCAGCAGAATGGAAGGTGTAAGCCTGGTAAGAAGGATTTATAATCTTATTTGCAGGTAGCCAGGATATAGCTAAAAAATGGTTAATCCTGCTTTCCTTTCATATTCTTTTTCTTTAGATGAACTTTCAGATAAAGCAAAATTGCATGAAACTTTTCATTCCTGTACCTCAGCAATAGCAGAACCAGAATATTTCAAACCTGATAAACATTTGCTGTCAATCTGGAACTAATTGTACCAGCCATCAGCCAAGAAGACTAAGTTTATCCTCAAATTCTATGACAGAGCAGATAGAGCTTCAAAATGAAATTGCCTGGGTTTACATGGGAAAATGAGGACTATTGTGGAAAAGGCATCATTCTTTCATTTGTGACTCTTCAACATTTCCATGGTTTACCTGGATCACCTGAAGAATTAGTTAGGGCAGATGATAGGGGAAGATATTCTGTGTGGTCACTTTTTCAGATATCTGAAAAGCTTCTACATCCAGTTGTTTTCTTAACTTTGTTCCATGATCCTGTACTATCCATAGTGCAGATTAACGTTTTGATTAGTCCTAACCTTATGATTAACATCATCCCTGTTGTCATTAATACTGTCCACAGAGTAACAACATGTGGAGGTACTCTCCTGTGTTATCCCTCAGGATGCTGTCCCTACAAAGGCTGAGGATGAGGCCAAGAGAGATTTTCCTGGGTGCATCCAGGGAGAGTCATGTAACGCTTAATGTGGTGCGGCACTTTGGTCGCTGCTGTCAGATCTGCTATGGCTTCACCAGTCCCCAAAGCACCAGAGTTTCAGCCTTCAGCAGCAGGGTGTGAGAGGAGCCTTCTTGTTGCAGCAGATGCGGTAATGCTGTAGCCCATCGTCATCCTTGTGCACAAACTGAATTTGCCTTTCCTAAAAGGGATTACCAAAATATCATATTGGAGGGAAAAAATCAAGCCAACTTCCCAAAGATTGGGATTACCTTTAAAGCTGTGGTAATCAACATGTGTTTTAGGTGAGATGTGGAGATAATAGTGCTGTTTGTATTTGGTTCTTCTATTTCATTTGCCCTAGTTGATGTGGTTTTACTTCCCTGCTTTCTAATTAAAGGCAGAGCTAGATGTGGCGTTAGCAAGAATAATATCAGACTGGACACAACAAGATATAGCTGGGGTGTGCAACAGACCATGCACTCCACAATCAGAGAGGATGTCCAAATTTTGATGCTCTGCTTACAAGTTTTTTTTAGTATGGGTCAGGTGGTATTTTGAACTCTACGATGCTGCTCAGTTGCATTTGGGTATACAACTGCTTGTATTTAATGGCCGTGATGCCCTATGTCTTAAAGTCCCCCTTTTACTCAGATTTGCTGACTTTCACGGTCACAACAAGGTCTGTCTAATTGTCCATCCTTTCCCAGAAATTGTGAATTGAATAAGGCTGTGTAAATTGAAGAATTGTTTCTCTGATAAGATTGTGGTTTTTCACTGTTGATATTAATTTGTATCTTTATTATTTATATTAACTAGCTTTCTTGGCTGTCCCTTCTTGCGTCAATGCTAACTGCTAGTCCTGGTCCTGGGCCAAACTGTGTAAATGCCAGGAGAAAGCAGACAGCTGTCCACAGGCTATTTGTGCACTGCTCAGAAATGGCTTGAATATCACTTTAAGTACTGCAGCCTTGGAAGCCTTGGCTTCAATAGCTTCTCTTATGACTGGGTTGCCTTGTGACACAGGTTGTTGGTTTGCAGCCCCATGTCCCAGCCAGACTGCAAACCAAGGAACTGAGCTACCCTTAGGGCATGTCAGATGGGGGGTTGTGGATCAGTTCCTCCCATCTTTTATCTACTGGGCAACTGAAAGAGTCTGTGGCTCTATAGATGCTTCCTTCTAGGGAATAACATCCCATCCTGTGAGCTTTTAAGCCTGTCTCTGCCTAAGCCTCTCAAATCCCTCCAAGGAGCAGGTACAGGAGGCTACAGCAAGATGTTTTATTCTTCTGCAAAGGTTTATAGTGCAGGTTGTGCTTTGACTTTAGGGGCCATTTTCTCAAGTTACAAGCTGTGACTTGAGGACTTCAGCAGGATTTGTCCTGGCAAATTCCTCCAAAGGTAACACAGAATAGTAGAGGTGAAGGCACAGAAACAGCAGTGATGGCTCTACTCTGAGTGCCATGCCAGAGTAGAGGAATAATTGACTATATTGGGCAAATGATGGGAGGTCACTGTGCTGACAGGGAAGCGTGTGCCCCTCTCACTCATAACCACTGGAAATGGAAAATGGTGGGTACTCACTGAAACAAGTAATACGAGGAAGAGACTGTTCCATTAGTTCCTTTGAAGAACACCAGTGATTAATGGGTGTCAGCCCCAGTATTTTTGCCTAGCACAAAGAGTCCCTGCTGCTCTTAACTGCAGGGGCCACAGGCTTACAACTGGTGTGTAGGGTGCATTTTCTGGAAGCCAGAGGCCTGCAATTGCTGGGAAGAAAGCTGCAGCTAAAAATATTGAATTTCTTTAGATCCCTAAGCAGACCTGCAGGTATAATAATTGATCACAGAACAGTGTACGCTGGTCTGAGAATGTACAGAGATGAGGCAGAAAAAGGTGCCATTCCTCAGCTGCCTCATTCTGCTTCTTTCTCCATCACGCAGTTTGTGTCGCATCTGCTGCCCTGGGTTTTTCAGGCGTCTCCCATGCCTCTGACCATCGTGTGACAGCTGTTGCCAGATGATGACCATCACTAGAGACTGGCCTTTACATCTGTGTGCATATGCATGTTGTTAATACTGTAGTGTTTTAGATGCATCCTTTGAGACTGTGACACCACTATATTTCTCTTACATTATCAATATAGTATTCTGTGTGCTCATTAGGAAGCAGGAATTTTTCAGGAATTAGGAAGCTTTTTGCCTAAGGTTCAGGGGCCTAAAAGTAATATTCTGCACTGAGTAGTTTAACAAGATTCAACAGATTTTTAAGTAGCAGCATTGCTGCTCTCCTAGTAACAGGATAATGATCCAAAATAAGACTCCGATGCCACTGCAGGCATAGAAGCCAGTGTGATATTTATTATTTACATGTTGCAACTCTGAGTAGTCAGATCTTCCACAGATGCACCGTCTCCTGATTTCTGACCCGAGTCAGGGTGGGTGTGGGTACTAGCCTCATGAAAGAAGAGAGAGCACAGTAATCCTATAAATGGCTGGGACACACTTGTACATCATTTGAATGAGACTGTGTCAGTCAGCAGGTAAGCAGTTTTGTAATAGAAAAGAAGCTGGTTTGCGGGAGCTACCCTGCAGTCCCACCGCTTGGAGCAGGTGTTACGATAAGATAATGGTCTCTTGTAGTAACCCTTGTGAATCACAATCCTTGAGGAAAAAGTAGGGACAAGCCCTTCAAATTGGGTTTCAAAAGCATATAAAGAGTTGACCTTACAGAGGTAGTTCAAGGAATAACCTAATCTTTCTGTCCCATATCCCCCCATGTACAAAAGCTTGCCTGAAATTGAAAGGAGGAGGGGGGAAGCTTGTAAAGGCGATGTTGATACCAAATAAAGAGACTGGTGTCCCCACAAAATCATTTTACAGCCTCTCTCTGCAATCTGCAGAGGATTACAGGTTTGCAGCATGTTTATGTCTGGCTGAGACCAAGGAGGGTTTGCTGCAAAATGGTTATCAGTATAGAATCAAGGCATAAACAACAGCACCGAAGTAGAAAGCCTAACGGTTCGAATGAACTGAGTGGAAGAAATGATGCATCTTAAAGAAAATGTTGCTTGAAGAAAATATATTTTCTGTTGTGGGTTTTTTCCCGTTATTAATCTATAGTATACTCATGTATGCTCACAGACTTGCCTTCTGCAAAACTAACATAATTTTAACAATTAAAGATTGAAGTGTGGACTTCTGAGATGATCCCTTATGACCTACACTTTATTAGATTTATGTTACCTTTTGATATGTTCTATTTGCTGGATGCCCCAGCATCCTATCATTATGATTCAAACAGGCTTTGCTCTCTGCTCACAAATAATTGATGCTCCCTTTGCACAAAGCATAGTTTTCAGCTGATAAGCAGCAGGGTAATTGGCACCTTCATAGGATATTAGGCAGAAAAAAAAGCATCACACTTAGCAGACAGGAAGCAGACAGGAGAAGGTAACCAAATAATTGTGGTAGTGTAAGCAGGGCTAAATGCTACTTGACAAGTTCTGTATGTTTGCACTTCCTGTAGTAAATATTAAGATTGCTATTTATCAGCAGAAGGGTGGGTGCATGGAGAGGGGAGGTGGGGGGTTTTGTAAGAGAGGTGCATTGTTAGCAGTATCTGTATTGAATATGATTTATTTAAAGCCACTGTGCAGTTTTAAATGCAGCTACATGAAGCATCTCTGTGGTCCTATGTTAGCTAGTGGGTGTGACATAATTAACAGCACTGTCATACCAGATATGTGGCTATGACTAATGCTAAATTGCAATGGATTCCTGTGCAGCTGCATGTTGCACATTGTGCCTACAGGCTTGCAGCCTTTTAAAAAAAAATGTGCATTTGAGGGAGCCAAGAAATGCTTTCAAATCTAAAATCTTACTCTGTCCGATGCAGATAAAAAGCTTCTTGGCTGCCGGCACTGGCAGTGTCACTGCATCTCTCAAAATATTTTTAGTTTGTTTGACTTTGCAATGCTATTCTGGTACGACTTTTGTGGTGTCCAGCAGCTAATAGCTATACATTTATTTTGAAATTATCCTTTCAGGTTCAGCCATGTACCTGTTAAGACTAAAACCATTGAACAAATGAGTCATATCAAATGTGCAATCTCATCAAATTTAGCTTCTTAAGCTTTGGCTGGTATTTTTAACGTGTGGCATTTCTCACCGGTAATTGCTTTTTCTTTATTTTCTTTGTATAGATTATGGACTCCATAGTAAATGTATTGGTGCATCTTTAATCTTGCGAGTCACTCGGATGCTACAGTGAGTTCACTGGAAATGTGTATAAATAGAAAGGTTAAAAATAAATGTAACTATGTAATGCCATGCACTATTTCTACCAAAACCATTTCTGTTTACTAAGATCCACTTTTGTTAGCTGCTACTTACAGCTTCCTTATGTGTTGTGTAAGTGTGTGAGGGCAGGAGAATGTTATATTAACAAAATAATTTGGTCATGAACTAGATTCTATTCTTCAGACATAGGCCAATTCTTAACATTTGATAGTTATTAAAATATCCCTTTGAATCTGTACGAAGTACCAATATATATGTATGAGGTTTAATTATTACTGTAGGTTTACAAAGGCTGTGGTGGTGTGTTTTATTAGAGAAGAATAAAGAGTGTCAGTGGAAATAAGACCTATCACATTATACAGCAGCTCATTCTCAAGACAAGCACCTGTGTCTGTCCTGATGATGGTGTTGCTGTATTTGTTTTCCAATTACATCTTGAGTGAACTCAATAGAGCACAAGGCATGATGGGAGAAATCGCCTTTCACTGCAATTACTGTTTATGGTCTGCCCAGAAATAGGTGAAGAAACATTCTTACTTACCATCCCTACTTGATTTCCGAGTACATTCCTTAGTACTTGTGCCGAAACTTGAACCTGCAGCAGGAGGAGGCACCTACCAGAGCTCTCTCGGGTTCGGTCCTATTTCTCACTTGCACGCACAACAATTACACCAGAAAAGAGGATTGATTTCTCCAACCAATTATGCTTAAACATGCTAAGCTTGTTATCGAGCTACGTCGTTGTTATGTAGAACACTGTGCTTATGTGGTACAGCACTTTCCACTGATACTAATTATGAAATGAGTTCTTGCTGTCTTCACAACACACAGATGGTGACAGTCTAGGTCTGAGTAACGCGCATAGGGAGGCAGTGTGTGATAACTCTTCATAGAGCATGTAGTTTGGGTAGTTATGGCCATGCGTGTCTCACTGTAGTACTTGTCGAACAGAATTAGTATTTTAAGAGCTGATGAATTTGTTGTAATATCAAATTTCACTGAGTTTATTTCTGTGCATTCTCCAGGAATAACGGTCTGTTTCGCATCAGAAATCAAACGTTCAATTTTTCTTTTCTGGGCAGAAATATAAACACCAGTTTTGTTGGAGAATATTCTGTTTCATCTTTAATATTATGACCATTTTTTTCTCCAAGTTGTGGAGTGTCTAGTATAATTATAGAACCTTCTATTGAATTTTTTTAAGTCTTATTTAGCCACTTTATTGTGATTGGCATTATTGGCCTGTTATGGCACGTTAGATATAGACGACTTGTATATGTGTTTATCTTGTCTTGTGTGCCGAAGGGCCTTTAGTTCATAGCAGTTTCCAGCATTCCCTAGGTACTACACTGTATTGGTATCAACCTCATGGTACATGGCAACCCAGCTGCTGAAGAACAATATTTCTGCAGCTCTGATTTCACAGACACTACCAGTATCAGCCTGTGCTGCTGTAGATCAGGACACTGTTTGATGGTCTGGAGCTGAACTCCTCTGAAACTGTGCCCCTAGTTCACTGTGGTCTGTTCCTCCAGAGCCTGCTGTTACCCCCTGTGCTCTGAGGAATACAAAGCTCCTATAATATTCCTTGAGTATCCATGGAGTCTGGAAGGATTGCCATAGCATTTAGAGAAATAAATCCTGGATTAATCTCAATCTGCTCTATTCTTACAGTGCAACAGTCTGTTACGTAGTGACGTTACTTCCCATTTAGTCTGTCTTCCTCCTGTGGCTCTGCTTGACAAGAAGAAAGTGTACACAAAAATTAAAAAAAAAAATTAGCATCTACTTCCATGGGGAATCCTGCCTCACAGGACAGAGGCCCTCCCCTTCAGCTTGAAAGGTATGGAGGAGACAAAGCATCCAAGTCATGAGATCCAGAGTGAGATGAGTTTCCTCCAGTCCCTGCAGCCACTACTTACCTAGTGCTACCAGATGCTTTTTAGCCACTGCCAGAGTAACACTGGGATGAAGATATGCAGTGCTGACTTCTCTGTCTTGTTGAATTGGCCATTCAGAATCAGAAACAAAGCCATGGGAGTTGCACCTAGATTTTTGTGTCTAATTTGTAGCATGTTGATGCCTGTGGCAAACTGAGAAATACCTTTTAAAATATATGCTCTGATGTGTTAAATTAGGAGTAGGACTTAAAATACAACCCTATGGTGCTAGTCATTGCCATAGATGTAACTCCACATTAAGAGACTGTGCTAATAGAGGAAATACCACTTTTCTTCACACAGGACATTAACCCTGCATTGCCCAGACAAATAAAGCCATAAATTAAGGTGTAATTTTAGTTAGAAAACCTACCTTAGGCTAAGGAATAAAAATCTGCTTGAGATGTGATCACAGTATCTGCATTGGATGACTGAGGTTGAAGTTACAGCCCCTAGTAAAGTGCAGCCTTTTAGCACTCGCCATTGCTGTGGGCACAGCAGAGGCCTCTTCCCTTGAGATGCCAAGGGCTACAAGACCCACAGCTCTGAGGGGTCCCTGTGTTTTGTCATCCTTTTCCTGCTGCAGCTGTTGTTTTAGGCAATCTTCTGCAGTATTTCTCTGTTGCTGGCAGGAATCTGAGTCAAGATATATATTGTGGATATGCTCCTCAAGCAGTCTCCTAATCTGGTAAAAGTGACAGAGTACTTAACAGCTTTACAGACATTCATATGTCGCGCTTTTTTCCCCCTACATACTGAGTGTGAATTAGGATGATGCTTTCAATGCCAGGATGACAATTTGGCATCCTTGACATGATGTGCGTTATTGGAACAAGGGAAGGCAGAGCCTGCCTGTTTAGATCAAGGGAACACTTAAGAGGATACTTACTGTTCTTCCAAAGTCATCATTAGGCTCAATTAGTATTTGTTAAGTGGTTTGAGATTTTTAGGTGAGTAGTTTCTTATTTACCTGCTATTACCATTTATATTGTAGTAAAGAGGGGGCTGATCATGTGATTGATACAGAAGCTGTAGAATCGGGAGATGTGGCTCCATGTCCCAACTGTGCCAAAGATTCTTTTTTTTTTTTTTTTGGTGACAAGTCATTTAGTCTCAGTGCCTCAGTTCTTCAGCTATAAAATGGAAATAATAATGGTGCCTTGTTCCCAGCTTTTGCTTGTCTTATTATTGATGACTGCATTCTCTTTGGGGGTTAGACTTTCCCTTGCTTAAAGGCTTAACACAAAGAGATCCTAATCTCAGCTACTTTAATACAAATAACAGCTACAAAAAATAGCGCTATTACTACCTGGGCATCAGCATGACTTGTAACATCAATATCATGCTGTCAAGCTCCTTACCTCTCAGGATTTGCTTTGCCTATCTCTGCTCCTAATCCTAATGCATTCAGTCCTGCTGGTGTAGAAAAACATCTTCATGGTTAATACTCCTCCCTCCTGAAAGGAACATTACTCTGGTTTTCTGCCTATCTCTGCTTGTCAGGATGAGCTTCTGGCATTATGTCCTGCATACAGCATTGCTTAGTTGTTATACTTAAGGAAACCTTTAGTCAGTCCTGGCATTTATTTCTCCAACATGTGTCCATTTTTAGAGGTTTACTTCTTTTGAAAAGTGCAACCACCTCTGCTTGCTTTTAAGCATTTGCTGCAGCACCTTCCATTAATATGGTACAATACTACCAGTTCCTCCTCCTCCCCTTTTACTGGTCATCTTCAATAGGTTCACACAGGCCTTTCTCTAACAGCAGCATAAAAATAGCAAAAGTATCATCATTGAACTTATCTGTTTTTTCAGGGCAGAGTTTCTGAATCTCTCAGTTGAGAAGACTGCAAGATCTTTCCTGGATCAATGCCCTGTAATCAGCCCCACCAACGCCACCACCATCTCCAAGTGATGGGGCAACACGAGTGGAGCCAGGCCTTTAAATAGTTCCCGTGGTTGTAAACCTGCACTTGTTTTCTGGACTAGTGACCTCTAGGATTTCAGAAAGGTCAATTCGGTCTACAGCATCCTCTGTAGGCAATGTATATCCTGTCCTAATACAGTGACATAGCCTGTAGTAATCACTTCTAGTAACAGGATAGTTTTCTGCTATAACCCCTGTTAGCAAGAGAACGAAACACACATTTATTCAGGATTGGATATGGCTAGCAGGGCTAATGCACTAAATGACAGTGAAGTCCAGCTACCAGAACATGTATTATAGAGTCTTAAAAGATCTGAAATAATAGAAATGAGAGCTACCATTAAGAAAATTTAGGGCCAGGTTAAATGCTTTTAGGATGGGTAGAAGTATCATAAATTAAAGTATTTCATAGTGTTTATTACAGTTTCAGCCAAAGGAAATAAATGCAATGACTGGCTGATTAAAAAATATCCTATTATTGGCTAAATTATTAGTGGGCAGTGACCCTAATTAACAGGGTAATAAACCTGAAGATTTGCTTGTGATGCAGCTGTTGAGACACCATATGCTCCAGGTAGAGTTTGCCCTGAAAATGAGAAGGAGCCCAAGGTCCCTGGAAGAAACAAACCAAACAAAAAAATTGGTTGATGAGAGTCCCTGGGTTACTGGAACTGACTCTACATTGTAGGTTGCAGACCATAATTGTCCTGTAAATTTATGGCTTGGGTAATAAGAAAAGGCTACGACATAGTACTTGCATAACACACCAAGCAGATGTGGAGGTCAGATAACAAAGTTCCTATCCAAGCTTCACTTGCTGTCCTGGAAATAAGACTAACCTATTTCCTTCGTTCTGTCTTGCAATTAAGCAGATGACTAGGCATGAACTCTTAATTGTTGCCTTGATAAAATACCTAATACAAAGCTTTTTTGAAGGGGAAGCAAAGAAACAACTGTAATACCACAATTCTGTGGATCTGATTTACTTTGCACCCATTCTCTTTTTGGGATGTCTCACTTGCACTCTTCCTTTTCTCTGCCATTTATTTTCCTAGGTCTTTTTTTTAGTTCATAATCTGATCTAGCTGACTATTGCATGGTTTTTTGCAGTGCTTAGAACAACTGGACCCTATCCTAGTTAATGCTGCCTTCAGGTTTTTTGAGTAACTCATCCTGAAAAACTCAGAGGAATGTTACATTTCCCTGCTACTCTGATAAGCTATAAACATATATTTTGGGAATTTTAGAAGAGCCCCAAAGCTGTCTCTGAATTTGTTGATGCATTTTATCTTTCAAAATAACAGCAAACTTAAAATTAGTTATTTGTGCAGGTTTTGTAGGTGGGATGATATAGTAAGTATATAATCATGCTTAGATGTCCAACTATCTGGTTTGCATGTTTAATCTGCGCATCAGATGTCTAAGGGCTATAAAGTGCTCCCATACTTACAAAACTGATGGATAAAATTAAGGTCATTTTCCAACATCAGGCCTAATTATGTACAGGATAGCCTTCAGGCAGCAAAATTAATCTTGTACGTTCCATGGGGCAAAATGAAGAGCACCAAAACAGAGGGTCATCTCATTGCTTAAATGATTTGTTTCACCACAAAGTAACATATGAATAGGATTTTCCCTGGTTCTCTTGACCTTTTCAGCTGCTCAGGAAAAAAAAAAGTTATCATTCAAGACTGCTGTATCGGTAGCTATATGTGGGGGTTTTTTTGTAGCCATTTTGTTGTTTGAAATTCTTCCTGTTTGAAAATGATTGGGAAAAACAAGGACTTTTTAATTTGCGTATTGCCTGTAGTTAGGGATGGAGTGATCCCCAGTGTCTCTGGGTTCTGAACCAAATTCGGCTGATGTTTTTGGGAGTTTCCTAACTGCTTGTGAGTGGTTTTGGAATAACCTATCAGTGGCCTAAAATGAAAGCACAAAATTCACAGAATCACAGAATCTTAGTGGTTGGAAGGGACCTTTGAGATCATCGAGTCCAACCACATTAAAAAAAAAAACCA
>JAOTQQ010000071.1:27984892-28015699 GCA_026546715.1 Gallinago undulata
TTTTTTTTTTTTTTTGTGGTTGGACTCGATGATCTCTGAGGTCCCTTCCAACCACCACAATTCTGTGTGATTCTGTGTAACAGTTAACTCAAACATTGGGGTATATTTAACTTTAGGGGTTCAGGTCTGTGTTTGATGAAACAAAAGCCCTCATAAACACAGGAGAGAATTGCCATGTCTTGTTTAGGCAGTGAGCACTCAGTGAAGGCAAAGAGCTGAAAAGAATACATTGTCCTTTTCTGGGCACTGGTAATGCCTGCAGCTTTGGACTGGGTGTGTGAGGAGATGTGATTACTTTCCCAAGGAGTTCGTCATTTAAATAGGCAGAGGGGAGCAGGCAGGATGCTTCTTGGAATCCATCCAAAATAACATCATGGGTCAGCAGGGCTTCTGGACTACAGGAACGCTGTGCGACACAGCCGTATCTCCACCTGGGTGGGTCCCACTGGCAGAATAAGCCAAGTGAAATCACCCCCCTAGGCAGCACTCGCTGGGGGAAGAAAGGTATATCAGCTTTTCATCGTGTGCTATTGCTGTGCGCTACTGAAGAAGGAACAGAAACATGTTTATTCTGTAGACATTATGCAAGTTGTTTCAGCAGGGAGAATGAAATTGCCAGAATAACGATTTGGCCAGGTAACTAGAGATAATATTCCCCCTCTGTCAAAAATAGCCACAGGAACTACAATGAGTGCAGCTGGCAGAGGGGCTAAAAATAGCATCAAGCCCACTAACATTGTATTGAAATATTGGCTCAGCACTGATTAACTCCCTCTGCTTCTTACCACCAAGTATTGAGCCATTGCAGCTCCGGTGTCTTCCTTGGCCTCACAGCAATATAGAATGTGTCGTGTTAAAATGAAAAACTTTGTTTTGGCTAATGAAAAAAAAATAATCTGTTTTCTATGCAAGAAAACATGTACAAAAATGAAGAGTTGTGGAGTTTTTTATGTGGGCAGGGAAAAATTCCCCCTCACCTTTATGACAGGCTGATGCTGGGTATCATTCCTGTGACCACTGAACATCTGCAGCACCTGGCGTGGTCCAAGCTGAGAGAGCTCAGCACCTTGCAAGGTTGGATTTGTCTTGAAGGGCCAGGGATGAAGTGGAAATAGGCTTCTGTAGCAACTGTATTGTCATCTCGTAAACTGTCTTTTTTTCTGCTCAAAATGGACAAGAGTACATTTTCTGTACTTGCCTAAGCATGATTATGGAAAGCTACTTTACCTTGATATGAAGCAAAGTGCAGTAAGAAGAGCCAAAAGAATTGGTGGTACAACCAGTTTAGGTGTAATGTGAGTGAAAAAGAAATTAATATAGTCTAGTATTCTGTACTGGCAAAGCAAAGAATCTGTTGGTGCCAGATACATACATACAAATAATATCTGGTTTACTGGGCAAGCTCTCCCTTACTTTTTTTTATCCTGTATTGACATATTCCAGTGAAATGCATGGGATACTTGGTACTTGTGGAAGATTCACTGTAACCAAATTAAAATGGGATCCTCAGGATCCCATTATTATTCTTGGAGCTTCTGAAGTTGCCCAGTGCTGGAAGGACGATGCAAAGGACAGTTTGTGACGAACAGAGGCAATCCCAAAAGCGTCTATTCACTATAGAGCAAAGATGTTCACTGCGTTAGGGGAGGGGGAGGAGAGTGTTTTACTCTGTGCATGTTGTTTTCAGCTAGGACCATGTAAAGATTTTGTAACAAAAGTCTGAATACAGTTGGCATTCACTTTGGCTTTCATTGCAAAATGGCAAGCTTTCACAAGGACCAAGAAGTGGTGAACATGAATCTGGGGTTAGTGGCAGGTGACCAGAGGATAAGAGCATTTGTGATGCAGGGCAAAGGGAAAAAATTAAAGCCAACTCAGCAACGTCCAGGACAAAAATGTCCTGCTGAAGTCTGAGATAAAGGCATTTCTTTAAATTGGCAGTGATCTTATACCATCTTGAGGGTGTCCAAAAAATGTTTGTGGTGGTGCAGATTCCTACAAGTGCCTGAAACAGGGCGCATTATTTTTCTTTGGCTTGTGAGTTGAACCCTTCATTTTGCTAGCCACCTCCTACAGGATTCTAAGTCCTTCCAGATTCTGTTGGCATCAGAGAAACTCAAGGACAATCAGCACTCTTGGGATATATGTTTTCAAGGCACTCAGCATTGAATTAAGTGGTTGCCAGGCTGGCTAATATTGAGTATCTTGAAAAATCTATCTGCAGCTAAAATTTATAAATATCAACTGTTTTGTAATAATTATTGGAAACTTGGGGCTTTTCGCGTATTCGGCAGATGCCTGTGCTGTGGGTGGAGATGCTGAGGCCCAGGAACTCTTGATCAAGGAGAAATGTCACGAGCATGTCTCACACATATTGCAACCCCTTCTCCTTCTGTCTACACACATGTACTTGGCAAAATTAGGCTGCTATGGTCAAAGCAGAACAGACAGCATCCTTTGAAATCCTTATTACAAACCCCATTTTAAAGCTTATTTTCAAAACCAGATGCTATGTTTTAATGATGAGCTTTGAAACTTAGCCATGACAAACCTTGGAGGGTTTGGGGGATGAGAATTTATGTAAAATATACCACACTCCAGTAAAACTCAACTATCTGCACAAAATGTCCCGTCTGTTTTCCCTGCATTAGATTAATCGTATCTGTCACTTACTCTTCATCAGCTAACATTTGATAGTCTTAGTTTTGCTTTACTGCGAGTTGTGAAAGTTGTGGCAGTGAACAAGGGGGGGTAGCACGGTTGGTCCTGGTCTGTGTGGATAGTTATGTTTCTGTACACAGCAATATCTACAACTCCTTATCAGAACTGGGATCAGTAGAGGCAGCGATACAAAGGTGCAGGAATAGGTTGACACTGTGCTCAAAAGGAATTTTTTTTTGCGACTGCGAGGTGCTCGCAGCTTGTTCCTCTACAGAAGCCACTGCAAAATTGCTACTTTTGAACCCAGTGATTAAATCCCAGGTTTGAGGTCTGACATTGGTGTGATACCTGTAACATTTTGTTGAGCTTGACTGCAAGTGTTGAAGTTCTTTACTGCGCTGTGTTTTACAAAGAAAATATGTAACAAAACATGTTTCCCGGGGCTTCCCCCGCATTTGTTCTGCCTCTGTAAAGCCTCACCAAAGAAGTCCGCTGACACGGCTGTAAAACAAAATTGAATACAAGCATACAAGGGTTAAAAGTAAAACACTCCCTAATATCTCAGGTAATTTACACGTTAAAGAGCACTGTGGAATGAATTACGATGTCATGTCAGAAGCCACGCTTCAACCCCAAATCTGCCAATCATTATAAAGCTGAGTTTGTTGGGCCTTAGATACAGGGACCTAGCCAACTGCCTCCGGCAACATCCATACTTATTAGACAACACGGACCCCAGGGAGCTTTTCAGAGCGTGGCCCTCACCACCTGGCTAAAGCAGAGAGAAATGAAAGGCAGCAGTACAACAAAGCACGAAGTGACTACAGCTCTGGCTGCCGAGCATGAATCCAGTGCCTACCAGGGCAACTAGACTCGTTCCCAGGGGACAGACAGACATGTTAGATTTGTTTTTCACGTCCCCTATGTTTAGCACTTTTGTCAGAGGATATTCCAAAATCTTTGTAACGTCCGTGTTTCGTACAGCCTGTGTCTTTGCTTGACTTTGCGATTCCTGCAAAGAAGCAGCAGTTTGCCTTTAGCTGGATGGATCTTCTTGGGGGTTTGTTGTTGCTTTGTGATTTGACGTGGGCAGATGTAGGGTCGGATTATTGATCCGCCGGCGTTTCCTCCTGCTGTGCTGGGTACCAAAGCCTAGAGGGAGCCATCGACGCGGGCTGCGCTCCGAGGAGGAGGAGGAGGAGAGCTTTCAGCAGGACGAAGCATAACGACAGAGCTGAGATTTTTCTGTGCGTTTTCTTTGCTCTTTTAGTAGAGTCGAGTCTGAATATTTTCAAGAAGAAATGCCTCCTTGATACAGGTTTTGCAGAAAATTCTATACTCTGCTCAGGCAAAGGATTGGAAATAAATCAGAAAAGCAATTTTAAAAGCTGAAAGAAATATCTAAAATTGTCAACTATGCCATCAGCAACAGGGATACTTTGTTTCTGCATCTTTATTCATTGTAGTGTAGGGTACAATAATATTTACATGTTTTTCTACCCTAGTTAAAGCAGTTGGTCAGTACACTCAACCTTTTTTTTTTTTTCCCCTCCTGCAACCTGCTTTGTAATATAATGGCTAGCTTTAAAAGAGGACTTAAAGGTAAAGCTTAGTACAAAGTCGTATTTCAGCAGTTCAGACAGGGAAATCAAGTAAATTTTATTTTCTGTTCCAAGTGGGCTGGGGAAAAGGAGCATCCATAAGGCAGGAAGATACCATGCTGAGCACAGGGGCTGTCAGTTCTGCTTCCTTTAACAGATCACCTTAGATTTTCCATTCTCTTTTGAAATACTGTGGGAAGCACTTGCTCCGTCTGTGTATGGTTTTTACACATAGGTATTTATAAAATCCAAATCCAGTCAACTGTTTGTTTATCTGTTATCAGATTGTAGCTGCAAGGTATATTCAAAGGGCCGCTGGATTTAATCTTAGGGAGAGTGTGAAAATAACAATGATTACTTAAAACACTTATTTCCACATTTAGCCATATCTGTATGTATTTTTAAGTGCATATCAACAAGGGGATGAGTAACCAGAGATAGTTAACACTTCCTATCTGCCTTTTAAACCTTCCCATTGCTGTTTGTCAGCCTTTTAGAAGCAGAAAGAGTATGAGCAGGGTAGTGTGTGTGTGTGAGAACAATTCTATAAAAGATTATCTTGCACACAAAGCGAATGGCCCTGCCCCCATTGTGAAGGCAGAGATTCCCCTGAGATTAGGAGAGAAGGAATTGCTTGTGGTCAGCAGCGGCAGGAGAACAATAGAGCCCAAAATGGGCAGCAGCAGCGGCAGTCACTGAGGTGGGTGGGAGGCTGGCCAAATGGCCATTGCAGGCTACATGGCATTGTCACTGACACCAGAAATGGCTAAAAGGTCTCAAATTAGCAATTGTTATGATTAGCAGGTGGTTTGAGAGATAGAAGGTCTAGGGAAGCGATTGGTGGTTTAGACATCACATGCTATTTAGTCTGAAACACTCTTCACTTGCTCATTAACAGAGAATTATGAAATTGCTTAAAGGGAAACAGTTCTGATGAAATATAGAGAGCTATAAGAATCAATTCTTTAAAGGGGACATGAGTTTTTATAAAAATATTACAATTCCTGCAGATTTTATTTTTGTGAAGGAATTCTGTCAGAAAATCTGGCAGGGAAACCAGTGTTACTCAACAATTTGAGTAGCAGAGCTGAAAAAACTTCTCTGCAACATACGCATTCCTTTAATAAATAACTTATGTATTTAGATTGTGAATCTGCTCTTAAGAGAGGTCCGAAGACACAAGATTCAAAACCAGATTTATAAGAATCAAAGCTCAGGAGTGTTTTGGTCCAGAAGTTTGTTCAGTTTAACCCACTGCAATAACGGAAGATCACATAAACAAAATGTGAATCCCCTTCTTTTTCTTGACTTTGAAAGTAAAGTCAAGGATGTCAGGGCCATATTATCACTGGCTCTTTTAAAAGCTAGGACTGGATTCTCCAATTTCATGGATGTGCAGATACCAATACTCTCCTGAGGACTGTCTCTGTTCCAGACCCAAAATCTGGAGCACAGCAAGTCCAAAGACGCTCTTGGAATAATATCCATTTACACATTAACAGTCTGCTCTTCTCTTTCTTAGGACTTTTACTACCTCACAGCAGAGAGAGTAATGACTTGTACCCAGCTTCAATGTCACAAGCACTCACTGAGTGATCTGCAAAATCTTGTCTTGGAGATTCTAAGGGGAGTTAATTCTGCCAAAAATCTCAAATTAGGGACCCAGATAAAAACGAAATTTTGGTTTAGCATTTTATGTTTAATTGGGATTTTGCTGTTCCTGAGTGTAAATACTGTATACTATTTAAACATGCATATGGTATTCAAGCTGACTGCATTAGTACTGGGCTATATCACTGCACACACCCTTCTCCTGGGGCCTCCTGGATACAACTGACAGCAGTGTGGGAACAGCACCATGGCACACACACAGAGAAAGTGGGAAAAAGGGTGATAGTCCAAGGAGATGTTGTCCTTTAAGTTGTGGAACAGTTGTGCAAAATAGAAACACAAATTCATGAGATGACAATTTCTCTGACCTTGCAACAAGGGGAAAAAACCCCAACCCATAGTCTCTATTTGAACCTGCAGGCGTATGGCATTTCAATTGCTCTTCAGCTGCCATCACAGGGGGCTGGATTCAGGGTAGCTGAGACTTGATTAGAGACACAGCTTAGGACAGCTGGGGTCCTGAATTTGGCACTGAAATTTGGCAAGATAAATCTGCAAATGAAAGATTTCAAGGGAAAGGAGGTAAGGACAGTTTGGCAAAGGAAGGTTTGGTTCCAGGCCCATTGAATAAGTGTAAATAAACATTTTGTCTAGGCTCATTAAATAAGCTAAATAAGCAGTCCAGCTGCCCATGCCACAGAAAGTAAATGGAATAGGTTCAAACTGGAGAAAATAAACAATGTGAAGAAGGATGAAGAAATGCCAGCTTTTATAGTCTTTGTTCTCATCGTTATAGCTTTGCCAACGTAAACACGGCAAAAGTAGTTGTGTATGGTTTAAAATTATGATATGGATATTGCAATTGTGAATGTTAAAAAAAAAGTCTCAGAATTAAATACTACAAAATTTGCAGCAAGCCTACCATTAAAACTACTCTGTTTCCTAAAGATGGCTTTTGGTGAAGCCACCGTGACAAACCCTTTGTTTTATATTCAGGGAAGCCAGAGGTGTTATTTCTCACAAATGAGATCATTTCCAGCTCAGAATGATATGTGCATAATCATATATATTCTAAATAAAATCTTGTCAAAAACCTGCAATCTCCCAATCTTTCTGTCATATAATTTATAGTTGTAGCTTGAAGACAGAAAATTACACTGCAGGTGTATGTCTGAGTATTTCTTCATTTGCTGAGAAGTTGGGTGTGAAGGTATCTAGATTTGTAGCTGTAAATGAAGGGCAAGAACAGAAAATCCAAAACAAGCAAAGTGAAGTGAAAAAAGCCACTATCCCTTTTATACATCTGAAATAATATGCTATAAAAGAAAGCTGTAATCAAATAGTACTAACAAAATCTTCCATGTCAAATGATATTTATCCTTGCTGTTCATTTTTGAAATAAATGTTCCATCTTCTGTTTTATTTTCACTTGGAGAAAAAAATTCTGTAGTGGTTGCACTATATATACATGCAAATTTTTTCCTATTTCTTCCTGCTAAACGCCAGGAAGTACTATCACAAATTTCCAGTGCATGGTTGTGTTTCCCTTCCAATCAGGGTGGCCAGAGGATATCTCCCTGCTTCCATTCCCTTCCCAGAACTGTCCAGTTGTCCTCAGGTGCAAAGCTGAGAACTTGGGCTTCTTCCTGATCCTCCACTTTTCTTTCTCCTGGTTTACTTGCTTGTTTTATCAATGTACGTACTGAACATAGAAAAACATTCAGTAATTTTTTCAAGCTGTAGTAATTGAAACAGAGTTTTTCTATCGTACCTAAACCAAATGATAATGAGGAATAAGATGGAAGGCTTCCTTGGTGCTGTTGCATTTCTCTAAGTCATCCGAAGTGCAGCAAAATCTGTCAGCTTGATTTTATGACAAAAAAAAAAAGCCATGGAATTTCCCCCCCACTTTGCACTCACAAAAGTTCCCAAACCTTACCAAAAACAACCTGTGTATAATACCTTTTCTTCTGTGGTGAAAGAGCACAAACCTCACCTGAGAGGGGATACCAAGGGGAATGAAAAAGTGGAATAGTGGAATTCCCACTGCACAGTGGGAATGAAAAAGAAGCCCCAATGACATGGAAATCGGTGCTTTAAACTCTTTTATCTGGATTTAATCAGGTACATTCCTTCTGTTCCTCTATTTCACCATGTTTTATTTTGAGGTTTGGCACAGTAGAAATCTGCAGATTAAGCATCTACCTTGTTGCAGAAAATATGAAAAGATGTCTACCCTAGAATACAAAACTTGGATCTGATGATTCAGAAAATGCAAATTTTTATGGAGTACCTGGATGTTCACATTATGCCCTTCTGTGGGAAAGCATAACAAGGATTTTCTTTGGAAACAGAAATAGATTTTAACTCTTAATTCAAAAAAGAAATAAGGTTCAAATCTCCTATTTAAAATTTATTTACAGGCACTAGAAATTTCAGCCCAGAAGGATGACCTTTTCAGAAAGCTGTGGAAAAAGTTAAAAGGGAAGCTGCTTTGCACAGCTCCAGTGCTGCAGCTGCTGATATGGGCATCCAGTAAAGTGTATAGAATGAAACAGCACTGATAATCCTCATAAAAAATTTAGAATGGATGCAGGGTTTGAAACTTTTGTATCCCAAGTGGATTTTATTTCTTTGGTCCACGCTGGAATAACTGGCTGAGGGCTCATTAAATGGCTGAGAAGAATAAATAAGGAAGAGAAATTGCAGTTTTTCATTAGTCTTTAGACACTTGAAATTATTTATCTGTTGCTGTCACTCTTCTCCACTACTTTGTGTTCTATTTAATTCTATTTCTATCAAAAGAAGCATACAAAAAAGGAGTATGATTAGAAAACTCAGCTTGCTAAAGATAATTTGCTGCCATCTATGGCTTTTCAAGTGGAACTCAAATGAGTGTTGCAAAGAATCAAGACAAATATTTTCCTTGTAAGAAATCTGGATGAGGATGAGATGTTTAAAAATAATGAATTAAGTGAGGCATCAAGCTTTACATGCTTTTTTCCCCAGACCTCCAGAAATTTTACATAGTACTGCTCATATTACTGCCATTAGAAAATAGCTAAAAATTAGATGGCTTTGTGCTTTTTGTGGCAGAATCCTCTTTGCTTTCTCAGGATGCTGTGATGATACAGAGAAGCTGTAAATTTTATTAATCTACACCTGGAAGTTTCCTCTTTTGAAGGAAGGGAAATGTAGGAGCGACAATGAAAATAGGACCTTGTAGACTCATAGACCTTGTAGACAGACTCCCAGTTCTCTAAACTGGGAGGAATCTGGTCAGAAGAGTTTGCCTGAGCTTTTCTGTATTGAGAAGTTAAGATACATTCAGAATTTAAAAGCATAAAGAACATTTTAAGTATGAACAAGGTTCTATTGACTTCAACAGCTTCTGTCAAAACTTAAGAGGAGTAAATGCTTTTGATATGGGAGGAGGCAGGAAATGGGTGCAGGAGTGTATCTGGAGTGCTGCTCGGGAAATACGAAGCTCTGGGGGTGCTCAGCTCAGGAGCAGGGTGGAGAAAGTGGGACAAAAAAGTGGGAAGAGGACTTTGTATTTTAATGGTAAGGAGAGGATTCAGAAAACCACTGAGGTCCAAAGAAGCTGGGGAAATAAAGTTTTTCTTTAATGGAAGGCATATAGAAAGTGAAATGAAGGCATAATGTAGAACTGGAATGTTTAAACGTGAAGATTAATCCAAAAGGATTAAAATTTGTAACACTGTAGTTCAGTCAATACCCAAAGAACAGTGGATCTGATTAGGATCTCTGTTATTCTCCATTTATACGTGCAGAACTGCACTGATTTAATGCAGCAAATTTGTTTCAGATCTCTACTGCTGAGTGGGACACTACTAATACTGTGTGGGAAATTCTTTGGCTTTTTCAGAACTCCAGCATTGGGAAGGCTGAACACCAGCCAGTCAGAGGCTTTTCAGATTCCATTTTCAGATATTTCACTCTTTGCAGTGAAGTAGGACATTGCTTCAAAAAATGTGAGATAATACACAAATGGTCAAAACAGGAAGGAAAAAAAAAACATAAGAGGAAGCAAAACCTGGAGTTTATTCAAAGCATCCAGTTCCCCTTGGTATTAATGCAGATACACATGTGCTATATGTGCACATACATAAAAGACATATTTATCTACACATGTGGCTAGTGATGCTTTAGTTTAAAAAAAAAAAAAGTACTTTCCCTCTCTTTTCTAACCTTATCTGTGCATTCTTGGGTCATGTAGCCTTTGTGCTGACTCTGGACAAAAATCCCCCTTTGATGGAGGATACATGCTGAAAGGTAGAATTCTGAATTATGTTCTCTAAATTATCCCGTGCTCAGAGAGCAAGTATTGATTTTAAAAATGACTGAGCCAGACCTCGCATTGCAGTCCCCCCAAAGCACAACAAACAGCAGTCATGTGTTCAGCTACCAAGAGGCCACTGTGCTGGCATTGTTTCAAAAAATCAGAAAGTCATCAATCAACCAAATAGTAATCGGAATAAGTACATGGTATCTAAAGACACATTTTATCCAGTTACATGCTCCAATTCAGTTAGCTACGAGGAGAATTAGAACAATATCGGACCGATTAACAAGTCTACCTTGGGAACTGTGAGCTGTTAAGTTATTTATTTTGCTGCCTTGTATAAAAGAATGAGCAGAATTTCATCTGCATAGTTAAGCATTCAGTAACTTCCCACAATAAATAACCCAGCATCTCTTCTTGCTAGAGTGTTTTTTATGGAGCTTGATTGAGAATGTAGAATTTTACTGTAATTGGTTTCTGTAGCTTTCAAATGGTTTGGACACAATTGTGTTTCAGGAAGAATTTTATTTTTTTCTTTAGGAGATGGTAGCCATCAGTGCGGCAATGGAACTTCACAAGCAATAAAATTATTAGGATCAGTGTATTCAAAACATCATTGAGTTTTATTTTAATGATACAATTTAAGGATCAATGCAAAAAGCACGGTTTAGAATTTCAGTCTTGCACAATTCAATTGAATCAATAATCTACGGTGTTGCTATGCAGTATGTGCTTCACAATAATACAAAATATACCATTTCTAAAGAAATACATGGCTGAAAAATACACCGTTCAAGTGAATACATCCAGCTCTGTATAGTTACAGCTGTCTTTTGGGAGATACAATACAGGAACAGACAGACTATACGAAATGCTTTGTAAGTTAAGGTAATAGCTCATACAGTTAAGATGGTTGAATTTTCCAGGACTGCTATATAGCACTTCCCATAATGAAATCTCCAATTTTTAGGTTTAGAGGTTTAGAACGCCCAGGTTCCTATTGCTATTAAACATAGCACATGGTTTTCAATATTGAGAGTATTAATTTAAAGCTATTTTAATTCAATATAGCTAGAGTTTACTAATGAAACAAAAAGGAAATAGATGTGTACTTAAGATGCTATAGTATAGTCTCCTAAGACCTAAGCTGATTTTTGCATTTAAATTTTACATACATTTTCAGCGTCTGGAGGAGAGGACATTTTTCTGTATTCTTACTAACGCTAAATACAAATCAATTAACATTTTCTTTCCTTAGAGCACCCCACCCGTCTGTGTTGTGTAATTATATATGAAGCCTGCAAGACACCAGTTACATTAATTTGTAGGGGTTTGCTGTATTTCAGATTTAGTATGAGTTTGTATCACGCAGCCACTCCCTGCTCTTTGTTTCCTTAGCTTTCAAGAAACGGCAAGGTTGAAGGAGTGGAGCTTTAATTACCTTCTCACTGCAGAAAAGGGTAGTTTTTCTAGGTCTGAGCTTACAAAACGGAGCTGGAAGGATCCAAATTAATCTGTATGATACCTGGCCAATGTATGCAGCTATTTGAGTGTCCTCACATTAACCCATCCCTCTCAAAAGCACCTACTCTGTCCTTTCTCCTTGGGAAAAAAACAGCTTCTGGGCAGCAGTGTGTTATTCCAGCCAGGTGAATAAGCTTGATGTAGGCAATGGTGGTAGGAAACATTTGAATCTTTGGTTTCCATGCAATGATCACTGCAGGGCACTGAAAAATATGCAAAGGGAGCATCGCTGAGCTGTTCAATAGGCTATATGTTTGAGAAACAACATCCAGAGAGGAGACAGGTGCTAGTTCTTCCTCGCCATTTTCTGCGTAAAGCATTTTAAAAAATATATCTAAGGCAAAGTATAGGTAAACCATTTAGGTCTGCTCAGGAGCTTTTTGTTGTTACCTCCTTCTCCAGATATTGAAGTACGGTGGAAAACCCAGGACAATGTGACTCTGTAAGCAGGATCTGTTTTTTCAGTAACTATAGCGCTCTTCAAAGTTCCAGTTCAACTAAATATGCATCAATAGTGAAACTAAATGATGTTTACTTTAATAGTTTTGTTAGAGGCATAAAACATTTTATATCTTTGCTAATTAGCTAGGTGGTGTTTCAGGGGCTTTTCCTACTCTGATGTGTCTCTGCATGTTTTTCTGTTTTCATTGAGATATTGTCAGAAGCCTTCAGCCTGTTGAAAAAAGAAATTCTACTACACCTGTACAATGCTTGAAGTATGGAAATCAGAGCTCTTTTTGGCAGTTAACTGTTATTAATAATGTCTCTACAACAATGAATGAAATAATATTGAATACTGAAACAATATTTAATTATCCAGACATTTTTACTGTAGGTCTGTTGTTTGATTGTATGAATAATGATTAATTGGTGAGACAGCTGTTTTGGTGTGTGTTTTTTGGCAGTGGGACCTCTCACATGTTGCTCAGCTTACAGATATGAGAGCTAGAAATCATTACAGGCAGTGTCAGTTGCAACACTGAGCTCATCTTACTTCAAGGAAAAAAATAATCTTTATTTTGCAAAAAAAGCAATACAGAAATTTTACTCACCTTTGCTTTCCATGGAAGTAGATTTTTTTGCACTTTCTTGTTTTCCTCCTTCTACAGTTTGAAGAATTAGCCATGAGAAAAATTAGTTGCTACATATAGTGATTAACCTGTATTAAAAATAAAGCTTAAGAAAGCCCTAGAAAATTCTGAATGATAGCACAGAAGCTGCTCACTCTGGGCTTCTAGGGCTTGTCCCAAAAAATGCAAAGTAAAACACGCTTTTCAAAGGACAACTGGCTGATAGTCACAGTTTTTCTTCTCCTTTCCGCTTCACAGCAGACATTTTTTCTCTTCCTACCATGTTAAGCTGACAGGTTTTTCTCTGAAGGAGTAGATTGGTAAGAGGTTTGAGTTTTTCATGCACAGATGTTTGTAATTTTGGAGTAAGGAGTGCATGAACAACAGAAAGAGAAAAAAGGAGACAGAGTAATTCTTACCTGTTTTAAGTCCCATATGCTACCTAACAATAGCTCTTTGCAGAAACTAGCTGCTTTTCAAATACCCTTAAATTGCAAACAAAACTTACATGAAATCCAGGGTTAAACATGGATTCAGTGTTGGGTAAAACAGGTGTTTTCCACTAAAGCAGAACTCTCAACAGCTGATGACATAAATTTCGGCAAACTGATGAGGGCAAAAGTGAGTCCCTGACCAGTTACTGTGACCTGCAACCGCCTCATCTGCCCAGGCCCATTGGCAAGTATCAAATAGCCATTAAATCCCCCAATATCCTCTGTTAGCTTGATCTGGGGTTGCCAGGAGAGCAGGAGGTAGGACCTGGCCACCCACACTCCCACACTGAGCTGTTGTTCCAGGTGGATGATTCTGAATGGATTCACGTGGCAAAGGACAAAACATGTCAGTCCCATGTATGCGTGGTTTCTGTAAAGTATTTTATTTTTATGATAAAATTGGGTCCTGAAGATTGAAAGAAAAACAGAAAGGAATGCAGAGAAAGAAATCTGGGTTCTTTTCCCACTCTGACAATATTTTACTGTAGCCTAAAGATAAGGTCATAAAAAGACATGTTCTGTTTCTTCATCTGTAAAATGGGAAGCAGAGGAGTTGCCTGTGATATTGCAAAGGTACAAACACAATGCCTTAACCCCTGAGCTGTTCGTCTTGTATATTGAAAGAGCTTTTTTGGGTCCTAAAAAGTATGTGCTGCAAAATACATTTATCAGAAATAAGCCAATTTACTTTTACTTTTTCAGGAAAAAAAAACAACATTAAATTATCCTAGATCTGTTAGCCACTTTAAGTATTTGCTTACTTATTCCTGAGAGTCCGTATAAATTAGAAAATGTAAATGAAGCAGGAAGAAACACGTGGCTGTAGCCAGCTGTGGCAAACCTCTGTTGGGAGTGAAAGTTGGTTCATGCACACGTTCCCAGTGGACTAGAATAACATTACGTGAAATTCGCATACTTCAAAAAGGTTCCTCATTTGCAATTTATGAGACGGAAGTGCATCAAAGGCATAAAAGCCAGCAAATGGTCAGAAGTTAAAAGTGAGGGGTAGCCAGGCTTCAGAGAACTTAGTTAACTAGATACCGTTCTATGAATAAAATAATTTACCTCAAGAAATCTGTAGTTAGACCATCTCCCTTCAGATGAATATCTATTCTGAGCAGTACCCTGCACTGGAAATTGTTCTCAATGTAGTTTGCTCTCTTCTCTAGCAAGGTGTGAGAGTCGTGGGGTTTGTGGAGTAGTTGAGTATGGACCAAGTGCTGGCTTCCAGGTCAGCTGAGGAGCAACTCTAGGTGAGGCAGCGGCCGTCCTCAGTAATCCTAGATCACTAGATTGACTCCTGGTTTTGCTTCCAGTTCCTTGACTAGGAAGACAAAGCCAGTGGAGTGAAAGGGTGTGCAATAGATATGATACATCCCTCATTTCCATTCCAAGGTTTCCACTGAGATCTGACATCATTCAAAGATTTTTCTGTTCTAGCTTTTGTGATTCAAGAAGATGCTATCTTTTTTGCTCTTGCTGTACAGCATGGATTTTGGCTGTTACAGCCCTTGGCTCAGTCTACTGTCTCTCCTTCTACTATAATTTAAAGCTGTTATTGTGGTTGATGAGTTCAGGTTCATATTGACTTCATATTTCAGATGGGGATTTTTTTGGCATGAATACTGACAAATATTTTATAGTGCAAAAAAGGAAAACACTGTTGAAGGGGGTAACAACACTTACAACGGTCTCTTGCACCGTTTTATGTGGGGGTCCAGAGTGCAGGTCATGTCTGTTTTGCTCTCTGTAGGAAGTGTCTAACAGCATTAGTTAGGTCAGACTCTCTGAGACAGGACTGTCATTTTGACCTTCATTTTAATGAAGCTGTCACTGTGGGGTCCGTGCCTCTGAGATGACACAGCAGTGGTCCTACGTGGTATCACCATTCCTGGAAGTTTGCAACTGCAGACCATGTGCGGCCTCCCTAGTGGTACGCTCGCCTCTCATGGAGAATATCCCATCAGTGGTCTATGCTACTTGCTTTCTAATCTTATTTTTCTGTTTCTCAATATATCCACTAGATATTCTCAGAATAAACCTAGAGGAAGAACATTTTTTTCTCATTTTAAGACCATATTTGATAAGTGATAGACAAGGTTTGGCTCAACTACTGTCTCTACAGATATATTGTGGTCAGAATATGAAGGAAAACTTTATCCTGTAAAAGGTGTTTACGTATTCACTAGGCTGTTTATTCAAGAGCCACTCAGTAATTACTTCTAACACTGTTTCTGCCAG
Organism: Gallinago undulata; assembly: GCA_026546715.1. Lineage (NCBI taxonomy): Eukaryota > Metazoa > Chordata > Aves > Charadriiformes > Scolopacidae > Gallinago > Gallinago undulata. The sequence goes on from JAOTQQ010000071.1 coordinate 28,000,401, forward strand.
TCTTTTGTTAGCCTTTCCTGCCCCCATCATTAATGTTGAGATCACTGCTACTGGGTGGGTTTTGTTTCTTCTAAATAAAAGCCTTGTACAGAAAGGGTCATCTAAGCCTCCCAGCCACGTTCACAGTCAGTGGTTGGGACTGCTTCAGTACTCCAGGCGCTGACTGTCTGGACCTAGCTTCCCTGGTTTTGCATATTTAGATGAAGACTGCTACAATCTGATTCATTCAAATCAACATTAATTCCCTCTGTACAATAAGGTGCCCTAGATTTTTCATGGTTTTCATGTATGGGTTTTTTTTAGGGACTCTTAAAATTCATGGTAGATGCTTGAGAGGCTGTGTCCTTTTCATGACTCATTTCAGGGAGTTTCACAGATGTCTTCAGTTTGTTCAGGCAAGATTTCTACCTGTTACTCTCCAAGCAGAAAAGAATTGCCATTAGCCTTTTATACTAAGTTTAATTGCCAATTACCAGCAGGTAAATAGCATCATAACACTGCATTGCTCCAAGCTCATCACACATTGCAAAGGAGTCCTGTGCAGAGAAATCTAGGCTTTGAAGGACTTACCCATTTCTCCCAAAGTTTCCAGTTCTTCCTTGTAGGTTTGAGAGCTCCTCATACATTTAGCTGGAATATCACACTTTGCTCCTGTTAAAAAACTTACAATGTCACCATCCAATAGAAAGGGCAAAAAGCATTTAAAAGAATCATCTTTCACAAAATAAAACAAATGTCTTTTGAAAATTGTATCAACACAAGCAAACATAATTTTCCAGGTGATTTTTGAAAAATAAGAAATTGCATATGCAAATGAAGTAAAGAAGGAGCATCTGTTTTGTTCTGGTTTGGTTAATTCCATTTCTCCATATTTTAAGCAGAGCAGGTCACAAGCACAGTCCAGTGGGGGAAGTTCAGTATATTAAATGCACCAGCAGTTTTCTCTTGCAAATTGATTATTTAAATTGAGCTACTCTCAAGTAATGGACAATACTTGTGCTTACAAATATGAGTTTGTGGGGAGATTTGCATTCAAATCCATTGTTCTTTCTCTCTGTGCTACCAGAGACATCCAGCTTAATTTCTTTGTGGTTATATCAGCACTTACATCTTAAAATTAAAAATTATTAGGGGTTCATAAATTACTGTAAGGAATTATTTTTGGTTTACTTCTTTCATGGCACCCACGTATTTTCTCTTTTCTGCATTTTTTTCCTCTCAAGTCCTGAAGCCATACTGACACATACATATGGCTGGATGCAAGAATTTTTTTGCTGATGAAACTAATGGAGACATTTGGGAAGGTTAAACAAAAAGTTGCTTTGACATTTTGGCTCAGCTAAGATATCTGTAGTGTGGGACTGGGAAGTAGGGAATAGTGATGACTCCTCCAGAAACTACCCCCAAAGTGGGAGAGGCTTTTTTAAGAGGACATAAAAAAATCACTGGGACTGGGAATTCATCCAAAGATTCTTGGAAGGATACCCAGGCTCTAGTGTTTTTGCTGCTCTGATTTTGGGATAATTCACGAGCCAAATTAAGTTGTTCTCATCTCTTTTTTTGCATATGCACTGCTGTCAACAGCATCATCACAAATAGAAAGTAATTTTCTCATTTTAATCAACCACAGACTCTTCTGATTGCTCTGGCTGGACAGAGCTCTGTACATTCAAACCTGCCCATCACTGTTTCACTGAGGAGTTTGAATGTGAATCTCCTTCACTATAAACAGTAGAACAATCCTGTTTGATGTAAACAGAGTTTCTATATTCTTCAGGGTCAGCCCACAAAAGGCTCTTCTGTAGATCTAACTAAATTTCCCTGGCAGATCTTGTCTCAGTTATGCTTCATTCCATCGAGGGTGCTTGGCAACTTGGCCATATCTCATAAGCCTTTGCTTTTGGAGTTAGACTTGCCAGCACAGCTTTAAACTAAATGGGGCTGTAAATCAAAATGTCCTCATCTACAATTCTTCCCTGAGCATCTGATTACAATCATGCTGCATGCTATTTGTACAGGGATGTTTAAAACTGCCTATAAAACAACAGCTAATTGCTGATCTGCTTAATTAAAGAGAGCCTTTTGTTGTCACATATACAAAGATAAATGAAATAATCAGCTTTGGACTAATGAGAGATAATTAGATTATGCAGTCCGATAAATAAAGACAAAAATCCTGCAGATTGCCACTGTACTCTGGGCAGCTGAGATCTTAACAGGGTTTAGAGGTGCACTTTCCTCTCCTTTCTACTTTAGCTATAGTGGTTTGGATTTTTTCCATCCCAGAGTTAACATGGTGATCAGAGCTGCCAGACATTAATGACTGCTGTTATGTACTATAATTTAGCATTTGTTGTTGAACAGCAGTGATTTGCTAGGACAGAGTTTAATTTACTCGAAATTTAAGCTCCCATGTAAAAGAATAAAAGACTAGATCTGACTGTTCACTGTTGACCTTCCAGCCAGAACGGATGCATGATGCTGACAGTCTTCTTCAGGGAGGAAGGTAAAATCAAATGGCCATGTTTTTTCTTCTTGTCACCCTATTTAGATTGATAAACAAAGGATCAGTTTTGTCCAGAAGGTGTATGCATATGTTCAATGGGTGCTAACACTGAAGTCCAGTAATAGCAGTTTGCCTGTCTTTAGTGGAAATCTCTTATTTACTGGACTCATCTTCAAGACTGGTGTCCAGAGATTTGGGGGAATACTCAACCAGATTTCTTCATTCTTCCTTTCATTTGTGGCCTCTGAAGAAATAACTTCACCTCATCAAAAGATGCTCTTCAGGTATGAACCTCATGCATGCAAGCCGTAAGATCAGACTAGAGTTTGTAGAAAATAAATTTGTCACACAGCTGTGTAGGGTGGACATCCTCAGCACCAACTGTTCTATTCTTCAGATCACTTCTGTTATACTGTACTACTCAGTAATGTTGACAGATCCTAAAAGTTCTTGAACAAATTGGCAAAACAATAAATGAATTTGCCTTTAATTATCACTTTCCATGCCACAGTTTTATAGCAGCTCTGGTTTTCCCACAACATACATGTTAAACTTAGCAAAACTTTTGTTAGAATGAGGGTATCAATAGATGATGACTTTCCCAAGCAAGCATGAGACATTTCTCCTGAACATGGTGTTCCCCTCCATTTACAGCTGTTTACAGCTGATTTTTTGTTTTCTTCATGGAATTGAGTTTTGGTGTCAGGAGCCAACACACAGAAAAAGCACTGGTTGTTTCCTAAGTGACAGGGGTATGAATTTCTTGGAGCCTTTGCCCACATCATGTGATTGTCAGCAAGTAAAGATTAGTCAATTACCAACATTTTTGTCTTATTTACAAGGACAGAACAAAACATCATTTTGACAACGTCTTCCTACATTTATGGCTAAAGTCCAGCCTAAAGAGGGTCTTAAACCTGTAATCAGAGCCTTATGTGGCTGCTATGACACATGAACGATATTCTAGTGATTTTAATAATTTTCACCATATTTTCTGGGTAGATTAGTCAAATATATGATTAAACAGCTGCCACTTTCTTTTATCTCTGTGCTCACAGTCCTGGTGCCACAGCCTCTACTGAGCACTGTGTGTTAGGGACATTCATGGGGCTTTGTGCACCACCCGAGGGGTCTGACCGTGATACGCTTGCTGCGTACAGAAATGCATGCAGCAGCCTACAGGGAGAGCTAGACATTTGTCCCATTTATGTGATGCTCTGAAGAATGTAATTTAGCATATGGAGAGTTATAACATTTTTTAATACCTTTTCTGATCCTGAATCATCTCTGTAAGGAAAAAAAAAAATCCAAGCCAGAGAATAAGAACTTTGAAATTAGACCTTTTGCTTAGAAGAGGTTTAATTTATAATTTTTAAAGGGCTTGATTCACTCTGGGCTGTAGATTTGAACACTCCCAACGAAAATGTCCAGGAATCCATGTCAGGCTGAGACCTTTTATTTTTTGATAGCTTTAGTCCTATAGTGTTCTGTGCTTCTGAGACAAACACTAGTGAATGAGATGCTGTAGCTGGATCCCACTATTGCCACACGGCACTGCTGAACTGGAAATCTCCTCTGTTTCACTTCCATGAGAGCTCTCCCCTGCCAGAAAACACACATGCTTACTGCTGCTATTAGTGGTAAAGCATTTCACTGCTCTGCTGGTCTCAGATGCATCTTGATGACAAAAAAGGTCCATTGCTTCCTTCTTTCTTTGCTATTTGTGAGCTTAGATACTCTGCCTCCTCTCTATAAGCATAGAAAGCTTCAGTCATGGGGGCTGGCTGCATAGTCACCACTCTCTTTAGCACATTTGCAAGACTGTAAATGCTGCTCTGGGTCTTGTGACTGCCCTTGGTTTGCTTCTGGTAGGGACTAGAAGACAGTTCAGAACATGTTCTGACTGTGTGGTGTCTAATTGTTTCTAGGCAGTTTCCTATTGTCTTGCTCAAGTCTGAGAAGCCAGGCAGGGGTGTGATGCTATGTGCAGCATAAGCCTGAGGACAGTAGGTACTCCTATGTCCACAGCACATACTGGGATACTTGCATACTTCTTCCATATCTAGTAATAAGGTCACCTTCACAGGGATATACTGTCACACTGGCACCTATTTTCAACCTATTTTTCAAGCCTCTTAAACCTAGATTAGACCAGTTAATTATTTTAATGCCTTCACATTCAGAGTTAGGATGCTGCATGGTATTAATGCCCATTTAATTAAAGACAACCAGCCAAATCTTCCATTTAGGCTTCATAAGTTTTGCCTATTAACAACACTGTATTTTGTCTATCCTTACATGGATCACGACGCGAATGCAAAGGAAAAAGGTGGAGAAGTGCATTTAATTAAATTGCAGGTGCAGGTCAAGTGTCTGCCTCATATGTCACTGTATAGCAAAGACGACTGTAGGAAAATCTCAGGAAAATCAGCTACCCAGTAAACCAGGTCTGCTGGAGAGCTCTGGGGTCTCTCTCCCTTGGAGAAACCATTCACAGAGCCTCCTGCCCTGCTTCGCACCCTCATCCGCATTATGTCATGTTTATTTACTCAGGTAAGAGGAAGGAAGCAGCAGGACCACCTGAAAGGGTGGATGTTGCTCATCGTGAGCGAAAGAAGCCGAACTGGACCCTTCGTTACTGGGCAACAGCCTTTTTTCATGGATTTTCAGGAAGATCTATATACAACACACATCCTCCCTCATTAAAGGCAGCTTGAACACTTAGCAAAGGTCAACTCCTACCTGGGGTAGAGCTGTGGGGAGACAAGAGGTTAAGGCTGGTAAAATTCCCATGATATCTTATATGGAGGTGAAGAGATAGCATATGAGAAAAAAATCAGAAGAAATATCATGTCCAGCTACTTAAGAGGAATGAGCTTTTAACTCTTGGAACTTCTGCAGTAAATATTTGTCAGCTGATATCTGGACTGCTCATCGCTAGCTACTCAAAAACAATCCTCTAGCAGTTAGTTTCTGAGAAACCTTTTTCTTCTCTTTATCTACTGAAAAGCTGCTGTGCTGCGGCAGAAAGCCAGCCAGTGCTCATCCATATTATCTGGAGGTCTCAGTCCTGGATCAGGACTGTCTGCTGACAGGTGCTGCCCAAACACAGAGCAAAAAATGATCCCTGCATCAATAGTTTGTGAACTAATTATTCTCACATGGATTCTTATTTGTCTGGGATGTTAAAGGATTGCTTTTTTTTTTTTTAGAGATGGGCCAAAACTGGAATCCCTTGAATTGCAGATTTAAAATAAGATTGCAGATAACAAGTGCTCCCTGATGTCTTTATTTAGATCAAATTTGGGATAAGTACTTTCAAATTTGCAGGGCACAAAAACGTGAGGAGAGCTCCATCAAAAACAGCTTTTGCACTTGGTTGGGAAAGGTGATTAATTTTTTCTTCACAAATTCCTCAGGGGTTTTACCATGTTTCTGGTCATTGCAGAATGACTCCCATTCTCTGTACGGCTGAGAGGAACCGATGGTGTTCCACTAGCGGAATCAGCAGCACTTTGTGCTGCCACATTCTAACCTTTCTCCCTCGGGGCTTGGCTGGGCAGGCCAGAGAGTGATGGGGTAGCCAGCAGGCATGGCCACCACCACAGCAACAGGGAGCACTGCTGTACCTTTGTTGAAGGCAATGGCAGTGCCTCAATTAATAGGACCAGCCTGGTAGATTGAGAACTTGATCCTAAAACTCAGGAAGTGCCAAAAACCCCAAATCAAATCATCTCTGTAAATTAAAGGTCATTCAAAGGCTTCTCTTTTTTGCAGAGGTTCAAAACTTCATACTGATGTCTCATTCTTAATTTTCTGGTTTTCCTTTTCCCTGGTTTAGCTGTATAGTTGGACTCTTCACGCAGCAGTTCAGAGATAATAAATGTTTAATGGCAATTTGCCAGCTTGAACTCACAAGTGCTGAGCTTATTCATTACTAGGAAATAGTGGTTCTCTGTGGGGAAATGTCTCCAAACGTGATTAGCAAAAAAAAAAAAAAACCCTTATGAAAAATCTGTGCACTGCTAATCAATGGCAAATAGTTTCTTTGTACATTTCCTGACACATTTAAAATGCTGCTGAATATGAAGAGTGAGGCAGGAGAAATGCAGAGGTGACACTGTTTCTCACAAGGGTCTTCGTGCAGATCAGCCCGGAGTGGGTGAGAAGGGCGCTGGGGCTCCGCAGGAGGTTGTGCGTGTTTTCAAATGTTCCCATCCCCAGTTTGTCTTTTCCCACACACCAGTGGAGCCATTTGCGTTGCAATGTTGACTTCTTCATTCTGGACACACTCATCACAGTAGATTGAGAAGGTGTACTGGTCAGAGGTGGGAGGCCTTTTTTACCTTCCTGCATGCTTCTGACTTTAGTCTAACCTGGTCTCGAGAAGCCAACAGCTACATCTCATCAGTTAAAGAATTAACCCTTGGCCTCTTCCCTCCGCAACATCAGAAAGCATTGACACAACGGGGGATCCGAAGTGCAGGGAAGAGCCACAGAGCAGGCAGCTGATGCAGATGTGCAGAATTAGACCAGGGCTGTCGGTGTAAAGGTGAAGAATATTTATAGTGATATATAGAGAATATATTATATTTACAAATGAACTTGTAAATGTAGTTGTGTTTGAAATTTAAAAAACTAAGATGAGTACGCTTTTCATTATCTTAAAAGCACATTACTAAATGTTTACAGTAGTATCGTAATTTAGATCTGTGCACAAATCCTCATGTAGGACTAGGTGTCACATTACCTACCTTTTCACCAGACCTTTCCTAGAAGCAGCTGAATCCTGACAGAAAGCAAAATCCATTTGAGTTAACATGGAAACCTCAGGGGAACTTTAAAATGATTCTTGAATAATTTTAAAATCTAATTGTATTTACACTCCCAACTGCTATAAGCTCTTTTTCAAATTCATTGGCAAACAAGTGGAACACGTCTGGGTTGTATGATTTATCACATGAGATTTCATCAAGGGTAGCACAGCTGAAATGAACTACATAGCCTCTAAGTTAACAGGCAGGTCCTGCCCCTTTTGGGCATGCTGGAGTTTTTGCCAGTGACTTTTTAGAGGGGAGAGTCTTATTTGTTAAAAAAAAAAGTGCACTCCTCTAAAGAACATTTAATGTCATGACTTCTAACATTTGCTGCTGGGGATGCTTTGCAAGATACTGATGAGAAAGCAGGATATAAATTATTAGACTCACAATTTCAATATTAATAATTCTTTGCATTCTCACAGCGCTTTTCAACCTAGAAACTCAGTGCACCACTATGCATAGAAATGTTTGTGACCGTAAGCTAACAGGGCAATCCTGTAAAGTAGTGTTTGTGCCTCGGAGGCCAGCTGCTATTTAGCAGGGTGAAGCCACAGCTCAATCCCTTGGAAGGAGAGGATGACAGTGAGAGGCAGCATCTTGCTACACTGCCTCGTCGTAGGAGGGTAAAGCACTGTCAGCTCTCAGTGCCTCCTCAGTGGCGGGGCTGTCAGCAACCCTCCAGCTCTTGGTAACTATCAATTTTCAGGTACCTAACAAGGACCCTTCGCTCTCAGTAACCAGGGAATATTCTCTGGAGCCAGAGAATCCTGGCAGTTCATAGAATAAAATACTTTTTTGGTCCCAATGCATTGTATTTTGGAACTGATTTTTTTAAGCACATAGTTACAGGATTTTGATCTTATTTGGGTGCGTACAGCTGTAGATTGGAATAGAGAAACAAGGAAGATTTGTATCTGACGTACAGAACGAATTGCATGTCTACAGAGAGCCAGAAACAACCTGGTCCTTCATAGATTCAGCAACACGCATTCAACAGTTTGGGGTTGTAAGCTATACATCCAACACAGTATTTATGACACTGAGTGCTCCCTCTTTTTCAGTAAAAATTAAGTAAAATAATTTCTGGCACAATTTTAATGTACATTGTGGTAAACAATGCTTTTTCAGCATTGAATTGTGTTGCTTTAGTTTTAAGGGGTAAATAAATCAGTATACATTCATTGGACGAGATGAAACTTGCAATTAGGAGATATGAAAAAGCTTAATTATTACATTAAGCACACACAAAGCTCACAATCACCTGTGCTATTACAGTGTTATGCCTGTACTGATATCGCCACAAGAAAAAGCTAATACAAAAGGATTTAATGCAAAAGATAGTTCAGCTAGATTACATATTCTCCCTTTTTTACATGGCACAGGATAGAGCTGAGCTGCAGTATTCATTGTACTGCTCTGTAGTCAAAACTGCAGGAGCACTGCACACACAGGATAGCCACAGGAACCGGGATTCTCACAGCTTTGCAATTCTCACATTTGGTGATTGATTGTGCAATTGTATTAACACTACATTAGCCTGGTATTACTGGCATTTAGTTTTCTTGTATATTTAAAAGTCTGAGTAAAAAAGAGACTGGTGGTATTGAATTTTATTCTACTACTACCGTTTGCTTTCCCAAAAGTTTGCTTTGGCAAATACATACAAATCTACATCATGAAACTTACCCACCAAAGACCATTGACTGCAGCAGAACTAGTCACAATATTAAGTATAAATGCCTGCGGACATTTTTATAAGATCAGGCCCTTGACATGAAAAGGAATTAGTTAAAATTCACATCTTCTGTGGTTGGACAGGGGTGCTGAGACACTGGACGGAGGTACTTTCCATTTTGCAGGGTGATGTCTCTTGGTAACAGACAGGAAAAAACTTTGTAAAGAGTACAATCTTAGCAGCCAAGCAACAGTAATGCAGGACCCAGTAAAGTTGTCGGGGTGGGGAGAAGAATTGCTATAGGTGTGTAATGAGTTTTTTTCATAAGAAATAAATATTTTAACTGTAGAAACTCTCTGAACATGCTGTATTTTTCAGAGCCTAGACAGTGACCCAAAAAGAAGACAGAGAGAATCTAGGTTTATTTCATGAACAGAAACAGAGATGCTGATGTGGTGGCCCCCAAAATTTCTGGATATTTACTGGTCTTTATTTGCTATGTTTCCTGTAAACCAAACTCTATACGTTAGAAATGTTAAAATGACAGATTTCACGATGTTTTTATGGTAGTATTGTCTTTTCAGCACATATTTCAGGCACTTCTCGGTCTATTTCAATCACATAACAGTCATAAAAAGAGTATGTTTTCTGTCCCCACCAACTAATGTACAACTGCAGGAGGGCAGCCCATGGGGCCTCCTGGAATCAAGGAGCAGGATTTTTTGTTGCTTTATTTACTGGTTTACTCTTCCGTAGGAACAAAGCACTATTTGATCCCCTTTTTTTTTTCCACTAAATCTCATTTGCTCAGTAGTTTACCCCCATCTATGTGCTCAGCAGAGGTATTTACAGCACTAATAAAAGCATTTTTCTATGAAGGGTCAAAAATCATTGCTCTTAATGCATTTGTGGATCCGCTTTTGAACATCATCCGTTAGTCATAGCAGGTATATTACAGTAGAAAGTGAAAAATACTTTTTTTAATGTCAGAATTAATTAATAAATAATCCAAGCATACATTAGAAAGCAGTCTTTTTCTTGTATCAGTAATGATACAAGTGACCCAAGAACTATTGTCTTCCTATGTCTTATTTTAGCCACCTACGTGCAGAGGGGGTGAGCTACCACGTTCTCACTGCTTAGCATGTGGGAATTTAGCGGTCTTCTCTTCCAATATGTTATGTCTGCAGATTAGAAGAGACAGAGGTTCATCCCTGGCCAGGAAGCTGCTGGCTCCATTCTCATTATGGCAGATTGATCAGTTTATACTGATTACAGGAAATGGCTGTTAACTGGGTGAATAAATAACATATCTGTGAGCAGAGATTATCTTAAAATTTATTATTCCTTTCTGCAAAAACAATCATGTAGAAAGTCAGAGGAGGGTGCAACAGTTTTCCATTGGATCACAGAAATATTTTCTTCATTTACAATATGTTCATTTCCCAATGACACAGAGGAATAAGTAAGCATCCTTTTCTGTCCCTTCAAAGTTCCCCTCTCAGACATGCTGTGTCCCAGCTAATATTAACTGTTCTTAGCACATAGTGCCCTTGAGTAACTAGTATGTCATTTGAGGAGTGGTAGGTTGATAGCAAAAACACAGAAGAGTTGCACATTACCTGGACTGCAGGGTGACAGACTGTCCCGTACTGTGCATTGCTGGGACACTGGTCAGTACGTTCGGAACAGGGTGTTTTGGTTTGGGGAATGCTTCCCACACCAGGCAGTGACACAGTTTTTGGGCTCGCTTCCTCAAGAGGTGGGGAAGGGCTGGTGAGAATTGGAAGTGCAAGTTCACATACTGCAGTTGTCTGTCTTGAAAGCAATCTATTACACACTCTCTGTGCAGCTTAGTGGCCTGCACTGGGCAAGAGTATTTTATTCTTTTCATTTTTTCTCATTTGTATAAAAAGTTATGTAAGTAAACTTTTCACATTTGAGCCATTTTCTATAGTCTCTATATATACCTGTCAACATTTTAGCATTATTGCGCTCCTTATGTCCATTTCCAGCCTTAATCATAAGAAACCAGGTTTTTGCATCATATTACAGAGTTATTTGCTTTACCAAGAGGGTGATTAAAATTTAAAATAAAAAGAAATTAAATTTTAATATCACTGTGGGTATAGAGTAAACATGTTGTTTGCAGTAAAGTTTTCACCTCCATTTGCTTTTGGTGCTTATTATAACTTAATAAGTTTTTTATTCAGTTTGTAAAGTGCCCCTTTTTAGCCTCTAGCTGCTGGGTGACACCATCTGTGATTTCAATGAAATTAAATTAAGTGAAAATTCAATCAACAAAAATATTGTTGCTTCCACAACTTCACTGAGTGGCTTGAGATCATATTTAAGTGACATGTCTTTCACACAGGAAGTACAGCCGCTGTGTCAGCCAGTTTAACTTAAAGGAGGAGATTTCCCAGAGAATGGAGTAGTTAACATACTATTTCCAGTGTATCATGCCCAGTTTAATTAATGATTAATTCTCATTAATGACCCTGGCTCAGCCCTTCTTGACAATAGGCATTCAGAGTGACCTCTCCATTATTCTTCAACAAGAAGCCCATCTCTAGGTACATCTTTATTATAACCCCTGTGCTCGGAGCGCACAGATTTCGGTACCCGAGCAGTCCCCCTGCACGCAAGCAGGGACTTTTCTAGCTACGGCAGGCTATGCAGAATAATGTGCTGGGGAGAGGGCACAAGCCTTTTGCTTAGAGACTGAATCATGGACAACATGACACATTTGTTCATCTTAATATTCCTGAAAGGACTGGTGGGATCTAAGGTTGTTCAAGAGCAAGGAAATAAGGGAATTACAAAAAAATGGTTGGTGTAATTAAGAAAAGAGATGGGTTTGTGCCTGCCCATTCTCTCCTTTTTCTTTCTGCTGAGATGCACTTCATTAACCTTATTTTCTCCTTTCCCATAACCATATTATAATCTTCTCTTTAACCAGTTCATAACAGGAAGCATAATGACTGTTCAACAAAATACCAGTAAAAACATCCCTTGGGAAACAGCTAAGTCGTCAAAGCTTGGAAATGTCGTTTATATTACTGTATCTGCACTGACATTTTGCTTACCTCCCTGTACTGTTTTGTGAACATATCTAAATAAAAGGTATAAACTAATTTCCCTTCCACTGTACTCCCCTTTGAACCAGAAAGATGTGTTTATTTTTCACCACCCAATTTTTACAGGATTTTCCAATAGGATTTTATGCAGTCCATGGCCTAGATGACTCATAGTATAGTTACCAAAGAATAGAAGTAGTGATTTCCACCGCAGTGGTGAGCTAATTTAATAATGGACACAAATGATAACTTACAGAACCAGAACATCAGAGTATTTGACCATAATCCCTGCACTTCCCAGCAAACACTTTGAGAAAGTGGGGATCAATGTCTAATAGTATCACTTATTATTAGTATCCTCCTGACACATCTAGCTTTTTTTCATTTTATTTAATACAAAAATTAGGTCACTTTGAGACCTATTGGCAGAGAAACTTTACAAGAAATCTTGGAGGTTTAGGTGTTTGGGTTTTGTAAACCAGAATAATTTTCTAACTTCTAACTGTTAGGACTGCAAAATCCCTTCCAAAGAACACGGAGTCCTTGGCTCAGGAAATGTGGACTACAGAAAAAGGACTTAACTGATAGCAGCATAATTCATTTTTTCATTTTATATTATTATCTAGCTACAAATTTCTTTCCCAGTTGGACCATGTGGTCTCTGGTACATCTCCTTGAACGTGACCATACAGTGAGTAAACCGTATGATGAAGGTTAGCAGTGTCAAAAAGAAAGACCAAGTAAAGAATAAGACATTGATCTGAATTCTTTACACTGGAATGTTCAGTTTTATAGTTCTACCCCTCATCACTTAGCATAGGTTGGGAGTTTTCAGTGAAAGCAAAACAATAGGTGTCACCAGGTGTCACTATTACATGAGTTTTTTTCTTATGTGTGAGCAAATGGCCAGTTTGGGGAAGATACCTCATATTATCAGTTCATGCTAAAGCATTTGGTATAGAGCCATCAGTACAGGTAGAAAGGGCTCTGCCAGTGCAGGAGAACTTGCTCTCTTCTCTGGGCTGATGTCTTGCACATCATTTATCACTGGGAACAAGGAGAGCCACTGGGCTGAGATTCCTACTAGAGGGAATTGCCCCAGCTCCTGTTGTGGCACCTCTATTCTGGAACTAATATGAATACACATAAATAAAACAAAATGCATTGTAATATCTCCTCTAAACGCATCACTGCATCTTCTTCACTGACAAATTGCCTGCAGAGGCCTGGTCATCTGCTGCTATCTAGCAGAAGATAGATGTAGTATTAAAACAAGGTGCGCCATTCATGTGTATTAGCTTTACAGTGTTGATGTATTGTGTATCAAACAGAGAAAACAAGTGTAAATATTTGGAGAAGAAATGGTAGAGCATAAGGACAATGGTGAGTGCAGACTTACTTTTACTATAAAATTGCAGACATGGACTTACCCTAACAAAGGATAAATATGTGCTATATTTGAAACAGCTGTGTATCTTTCTCTGAGGATACCATGTGATTTCCCACAGTATCTTGTATTTCAGAAGTCCTAATTGATGTGTGGATAATGCACTGAATGACTCTCAGACTCAACCCAGGCTAAAGCTTTATGAAAAATCCTACTTGCACTACAAGAAGTGTGCAAAGAGCCCCACTTCTGTCTTGCCACAGGTGGGAAAGGCATAGGCAACACAGAAGAGAGAGTTCGGGGGTTTGTTGAAGGAAGCAATATTGCCCAGCTGTTGCATGAGAGAGGCATTAGTCTAGGTCGGTATTTGTGTACTACACAACACCGTGTACTACACACTACACTGTGAAGCAGCTGGCATAGATGCAAATAATAAATATGAAGTGAGGTCTGTTAGTTTTGAGGAAGCTTTATATTCAGCCTGCCTGATGGCTACAGGGTAGTAAGAAAATGTGCCTCTGTTCACCCCAGGGGCTGAGCTGGGTGGGGAGCTCTGCAGATAAAGCACTGAAATGCTCCATTTGTTGTTTTGGTTTTAGTAATCCACCAAAGAATGCCACCTTCAGTAAAAGGAATTTCTGGCAAATAAAACTCTTCTCAATAGCTGCCTTTCTCCAAGTCTCACTGGAGGCAATAGAAAACTTTAAGCTGATAGAATAGACTTTGCATCATTCCCTGTTTTGAAGATTTCTTGCTTCCTACCTAATACTGTGGCTTGTGATATGCTGCATTGCATCTCCTTCTCTGGAAGAAGCAGTGTTGGAATTGATGAATCACTCTTCTTCTTGAGATATTGCCATATAGGCCTATAACTGTCATAAATAATATTGCAGTGATTGAACTTAAAAGTCGCTATCTGTGGAAGAATCTAATCCCCTTTGAACATTCACAGCTGCCTGCCTTTCACTTTACTCACCAGTAACTTCACCTGATTCACTTCGAGGGGTAAACCTCTTTCAAGATATTTTCTTTCCTTTGCTTAAGAAACACTATCCTTTTCTCTGCGTGCTCTGACATTGCTTCTTCCCCTGAAAGCTGGTGCCCTTGGACATTTGAACCTCATTAAATTTAGAAAGCCTGGTGACTTGGTTTTGTTCCCATAGTGATGTTGCAAATCTCATATTTGCAAGGGAATTGCATGGCATTCTTTTTAAGCAGATTCGTTTTCTCTTGTGGTTGCTGCTGCTAAGTATAATATCACATCCTCTTTTATTTAGAAAACACAAATCTGAGACCTTTCCATGAGACAGAGCTTTATAGCAATGTAGGGAAAAGGACATAATGCAGCAAAGAAGTAACTGCTCAGTACATTTAATAGTGGGGAAACTGCAGAAGGTACTAAGAACATAAAAAAAGTTTGAGACAAAAAAATTGACAGCGATGGTATGTACCAATGTCAACTGAGGGCAAATTTTAGATACGTGGGAAAACATTCATGGTCCCCCTGTACTTGGCACTGGTGAGACCCCACCTCGAGTACTGTGCCCAGTTTTGGGCCCCCTACCACAAGAAAGACATCGAGGTGCTGGAGCAGGTCCAGAGACGGGCAACGAAGCTGGTGAGGGGTCTGGAGCACAAGCTTTATGAGGAGAGGCTGAGGGAGCTGGGGTTGGGGTTGTTCAGTCTGGGGAAGAGGAGACTGAGGGGAGACCTTATCGCTCTCTACAAGTACCTGAAAGGAGGGTAAAGAGAGGTGGGGGTCGGTCTCTTCTCCCAAGTTACAGATGATAGGACAAGGGGTAATGGCTTCAAGTTGCACCAGGGGAGGTTC
>JAOTQQ010000071.1:28015799-28073340 GCA_026546715.1 Gallinago undulata
GAGGTTCAGGTTAGATATTAGGAAATATTTCTTTACTGAAGGGGTTATCAGACATTGGAATGGGCTGCCCAGGGAGGCGGTTGAGGCACCATCCCTGGAGGTATTCAAGAGATGAATTGACATGGTGCTTGGGGATATGAATTAGTGTTGGGTTAGTGTTGTTTTGGGTGTGGTGGGGGGGGGTGGGTTTTTTTTTTTGGTTGTTTGTGGTTTTTGGTTTTGGTTTTGGTTTTTTTTATTGTTTGGGTGTTTTGTTTTGTTTATTTTGGTTTTTTTCATTGGTTGGACTAGATGATCTTAAAAGGTCCCTTCTAACCTAGGTGATTCTGTGATTCTGTGCTCCTCTCTGAACCTGTCTCAGGATAAGGCATGTGACAGGGGGCCTACCTGTGCCAGAGTAACAGACCTTTAATGAGTAACAATTCCTTCTTGTGGCTCAGCAAGTGCTGTCCTGATCTCCACTGCCACAGCCTGCAGGTGCTGACTAGCACGTCTCCATCTTAAGCACTTGCTTCTGGGCGCTCAAAGGAGGACCAGTTTCATTAAGCCAGTTTGAGACCATCAAAAAGATGGTACTCCTGATAGTTTAGGACTAAAATAAGGTAGTGCATTATACATTGTGTAATAAAGATAGCTGGAAGCATTACAAAATGGCTGGAGAAATCTCCAACATTAATATTTGATTCAAGATCTTTTAGTTGTCTGTGGCATATTTTGATTGAGGAGGCTTGTGAGTATATTTATTTATTTTTAGATTTATGTAAACGTGCACAGTCAACATCTCTTGAGGCACCAGTATGGCATCCAGTAATGTATACTGCGTAGTGTAAGCCCATTTCCCTCAGAGCAAAGAAGCAATCCTGCTCACACACACACCCCCCCATACTTAAAAAAAACCCAAAACTGGTAAGTTCCCTGAGGGAGCCCTTAACAAAGCAGGTAACAACCCATAGCACTTCCACTGGGCCAGCACCCGAGCCAGCGCGATACCGGGAAGGAATTTGTATTTCAGGGTCACAGACGAGGGTCCGACACAGCTTTGCCAGGTTCAGTGACCCAAAGGTTTTTGCCCAGTGCCCCATGCAACCTGGCAGCGCATTGGAGGAGAGGGAGCTCTTCTGCTGCTCCTGCTCCACAGCACGCTTTGGTCTTTCAACCAGAAACCGTCTACAGAGGAAGCCAGGAGCCCCCAGTATTAGGCAAATGGGCTCAGGTGGTGGTGTAGAGCCTGTCCCAGTCTCCCTCATAGCAGGCAGCCCATGGGCATTGGGTGTGAGCTTCACAGAGACACCCGCTCTGTCCCCCCTGGTGGAGAGTGTCCTGAGCTCGAGGCTGAGCTATTCTGTGCCTACCTAAAGGCAGAGTTTGTTCACACTGAAGGGTGCGTGCCTCCAGCCCGAGCTCCCTCCCCAGACCATGCAGCCTTGCTGGAGTAGAGCTTGGACTGAGGTAGATACATGTTTGATTTTCATTTTTAGCTCTAGCTCTAACATCCTGTCTGCCAATGAAATGACACATGATTATCCTTTAAAAATAAAATCTACCCTGCCGAGCCCTAGTAAAGCAGCCTTCTAAATAGCTTTTTCTGACTGGGAATTTGTTGCAATGAAGGGTCATATGAAAACTATACGTACTTTGCAGTGATTCAGGAAGCCAGCATGTAACTACGTGGTGGCTGTTATCCTAAAGCAGAGCAGCTGAGGGAAGGGCTGTCCAGGTCCTGCATAGAGGGGTGGTGCCTGGGCACCCCTTGGCATGCTGGTGGGGAGCCTGGCTCCTGCCTGCCTTAGCCCCAGCATTTTCCCTATTGAGAAATGGCCCATGAGGCTGGTTGATCCATGGGCTTTCCCTGAAGAGCTCCTCTCCTCATAGCCAGCACCCATACGAGTCTCTGCTGGACATGATCCGATGGGGAGACAGCGGGCAGTGCAAGGATGTGCAGCACTTGGTGTCAAGGAGGGGATGTCACCGCATCTCAGGGGGTTACGGTGGGCAGCCCCAGTCTGTTCTCAGGGACTGAGCACTCATTCAGGGCTGAAGCACAGCTAAAGAGTGGTTTGACCTAACACTTTGCTCTTCTCCGAGCCTGAGCAGGTCCAACTCTCTAATACAATATTTTTGTCCAAGATACCTTTTGCAGGTAGAAATACGACTGTTATCGGAGATTGAATTATAAAATATCATCTTGCATTTTTTAAAAGAGAAAGATTTCTGACAAACATTTGTGAATTTTCTGTTGCTTTGAAAGCATAGGGAAACACCTGTTCTTTTGCAAAATCTTTTCATTTTCTGTTTCCTTAAGAAGAGTGGGGTAACATAAACATTTTTTTTAAATAGGTTAATGATGAGAGAAATTGGGCCCTCGACTTTTATGCTTTTTCCAAGAGTGACACTTCAATGGTTTTAAAATTATTTGACATTTTGAAGTCCTTTTTTAGGTAACTAAAATACTATTTTAAAAGGGTTTTTTATGCCTCAGTTTTCCCTCAAGTGAGGATGATTAGCAAAACAAATTTTCTTACAGGAAAAAACTAAAGATAAATTAGAAGGTGATCTCCCTACTCACACTCTTTGATTCATTTTCCAGAATTGTCTTCTCTTCTTCGCACCATGAGTTGAGTGAAAATGAGGACTAAAATCTTCCTTTGACCCTGTTTGCCCTCCCAAATGTTCCTTTACTCAAACACAATAATTTTCTCACCTTCATCTCCATTTCATGTAAAGAAATGTGAGGTAAAAGAGGGGATTTCTTGCTCCATCTCATTCAGGGAGAACTTTTGACAAGAAAAAATAAAGGGGAAGTGGTCAACTGAAAATCTGATTTTCCAGAAATATTTCAGGCCAAAAGTCCTGCCTCTCCCACCAGGACACTAGCCCTCCTCACCTTGAGATGTCCCCACTGCTTGCTCCCATGGACCTCCCACCCATGAAAGGTCTCTCCTTTCTCCTGGCTTCTCTTAAGTAAGAAGTAAACACAATGTTAGACTTTTCACTGGTTTCCACTAGTTGGCAACTTCTAGCTTTTTGAGGATTGCTTTTGTCTAATTGTTTTGATAAGTAATTCAGCTGGAGCCTGCAAGATGAGAGCGATTCCTTGTGGCTGACATGGGCTGCTTTGTGCTCATGTTACAATGTCTTTGGAAAATTGTTAGCTCGCACTGTGGTAATTCAATTTTGATGAATAACCCGTAACTTAATTTACTCTGTGGCAAAACACAATTGTATAAACAAATTGGTTCTGTCCACACCCATCCTACCTTCACAGGGCATCATTTTAATATTAACCGCGTTGAGCTATGACAGATTTCAGTGTAGACCCTGAAGCAGGAATGTGCCCGTAAGCAGATGGTTTTAGTTTCACAGTACAGCTTTTCAGAGATCATTTGCTGAATGCAAGAATAACAGACCAAAAGAAAAAAGGAATTGCCATAATGTATCAGAAAAGGTGAGTTGTGATAGCAGCAGGGATAGAGCCCAGCAGGGACCAGGACATGGCTGCGTGAGGTCCCACAGAGCATCAGGCACGGTGACAGTCTCTGTTCCAAGCAGTGCGTAGCACAAACACTACAGAAATAAATTTTAGTTCAGCAATTACATTAAAAATGTGCAAAATACTCCCCATCATTAGCATAGGAGATTAATGCAAAGTAGTTAAAGAAAGTGAAAAGAACCTTTCTGTGATACCAGGAGCAACCCCCAGCTTGTTGTATGGCTGAGGCTGTGCTGGCAACCAGTGCACGTGGCTGCTGCCTGGCCTGCATCTGAATCCTCACCCACCGAACTACAGCTGTGTCCAGGGCCCCACAGTACCTCTCAGTGAGTAAAGTAGCCTGGTCTTAAACTGCTGCTGGAATCTGAAATATGATTTGGAGCCCTAAAACCTGGATAACTGCCTTAGTTAAGTTTGATGCAGGTATACCTAAGGTCATTGACTGCAGTGGTGTGTTGCAGTGAGGAGCACCTTTTTAGTTTTTGGATAACAGAGTACTTACTGAAGACAAAATCAATAGACATTTGCTGTGTTATGTTTGCTTTAAATTATGGAAGCGTTGTATGCAGATGTAGGGCAACAAAGATGATTAAGATGATTAAGCAGTTGGAGCATCTCCCTTATGAGGAAAGGCTGAGAGAGCTGGGACTCTAGCCCGGAGAAGAGAAGGCTGAGGGGAGACCTTATTAATGCTTATAAGTATCTAAAGGGCAGTTTGAGGGAGGAGGGAGCCAGACTCTTTTCAGTGGTTCCCAGTGACAGGACAAGGAGCAATGGGCACAGGCTGGAACATAGGAAATTCCACTCAAATATGAGGAAGAACTTCTTTACAGTGAGGGTGACAGAGCCCTGGAACAGGCTGCCCAGGGAGGTTGTGGAGTCCCCTTCTCTCGAGGTCTTCAAGACCCACCTGGATGCAGTCCTGAGTAATGCGCTCTAGGCAATCCTGCTTTGGCAGCAGTGTTGGACTAGATGATCTCTAGAAGGCCCCTTCCAACAATTCTGTGATTCTGTGAAATATTATCAGAACTGTAATATTTGAGCCTAATAAAAGAGGAAATGGACACTTTGTGCAGGCACAGCTTTAGCTGGGAAAAAGAGCGATGGAAGATGTTTTAAAAGAGACCAAAGAAACTAAATCTCTTTGCATCACTACAGAAATGTAGTTTGAAGCTGGCCAGGCTCACCTTTTAAAAAATCCTGATAACCCTATTGATCAGAGTGGGATTATATCAAGGGTCAGCTCAGCCCAGTATTATTTACAGAATTGCCATCACCACTAGTCCCCATCCTGTGCTCTCCAAATGTCCAGTTTGAAACCACAGATGTTTCCAAGCACTCTTAAGGCAAACATGTGGCACAAGCTCCTTGTAGCTTTTCTTTTAATGGATCAAGACGGGCTTAAGAAGGTGTTTAGCAGATGCTTCCCATTTTTTCCCTCTCTGATACACAGAGAGGGCTCTAGCAAGTCTGCAGATACTCTCTGCTGCCCAGGAGCCTGGCACTGGAGGCTAGGTGCTATTTTAAAACCTCACCAGTATCAATGCTGCATCTTTTCAAGCTCTAAATGTGTGTAAAAATTGGCTCTTGCTTCTCCCCAGACCCTCTTTGCTTGCCAAGCTCTGCTGTATTCAGTCCCTCTGTACTGGGAGGTGAGCAGGGGTCGGCAGGTGGCTATGGCCACCTCCCAAGGGAATCAGCCGTGCTCCCTTAAAATCTTGTGTGTAGGTTTGGGCAAGTGGTAAAGACTAATATAGGTGCAAATAAACATTTGAGAAATTTACTTTCAGAAGTCAGTTGTGGTCTTGTCTTGGGCCCAGGGTGTTCATCACAAATAACATTCTTGTTTGCAGCATCTGCCTAAGGATCTCCTTTTCTAATCTGTTATTAAAGGAGAAAGCTGAAAACTTAAAAACTTCTGGTCTAAACCATGTAAAGGGTATAGTTTTAAGTTAAGGATGCTTTCTTTGCCGTTTCTGCTCCCTTATTGTAGCAAGCTTTCTTTTTTAACAGCAAGTTTTGTGTGATGCATTCTTGGACAAATTTAGGTTTCCCTAACAATACTGTGAATATTTGTGGCTACGGGAAAACATGATCATACAGACAATAACAAATTGCATTTAATTGCTTATTCACAGGAAGCTTCAAACTGCTTTTGTGTCTTGAAGTAGTTTTTCAGGACTAAGAAAGATTCTTAGCTGTAGACTGCAATGGCCTTCAAGAACTAGAATCGTTCAACAGTGTCATGGGTTATAACTCTTACCTTGCACTCCAAACGCTATGTATGGATCTGTCATCTACCAGCAAGTAAAGCACGTGTCTGAATGCTGTCCTGAGCAAGACTAGCTTGTTCCCATAACAATGTCCCCAAATGCTTTGCTGCCTTGGGACTTGGTGTATGAATTAACCATGTGCATAAATATCTGTACTATTAGGGCTATAATAATAGCCCCATTATACAAAAATGGATAAAAATATGAATAACAAATGGAATCAAAATGTTCGCCCTTAATGTAGAGCAGATATCTTTTAATCAACGTTTTGGAGTTTGTTCTTTTGAATTTTATTGTTGGTTTCAGGATTTGCTCAATCCTTCTCTGGTCTGCCATGAAATGTTAGGTTATTTCCACCAGTGGTGGTCTTTGTATTAAGAGGCAGGCTGCATTAATAGTAGATTAACCACTGTGATTAATGATGATAATGGTTGAATGCTTTTGTCACTAACAAAACTGCATGACTGCATATAAGCTTTAAAAACAGAACAAAAAAATAGCATTGTTTAATCTGTTTCAAGAAGATTGTAAATGCCTTGAGGTATTGATCCAGCCTGCAAGCCTGCTTATTTGGATACTCTCTGCCTGCTGTAGTGTGCTTAGACACAATCTAATAAGAGCTCATTGAATAATAAACAATGGTAGCCACCCAATCCAAAAAATTTAGATTGACGGAATTCCTTCCCCAGTGAAGAGAAAAAATCCAGAGCTGCCCATAAACCCATTACTGTCCACTCACCCATAAGCCAATAGAAGATCTTGGATTATTGGAACTCTTCACTTTAAGAGAAATTGCTTTCCTAAATTTGACCTCCCACACTAAATATAAAATATGGACCATCTGTAATGAAGGGATTGCAGCCCAAATAGCTATCATCTCTCGGTGGCAAAGGTTAGAAGGTTGATGCACATTGGTTCCATGGGGATGGGGATGTTGGTGACCTTTTGGCATGAAAATGGTCACTTGGAGCTGTAATGTGAGAGAAAGGGGTCAGGTATTAGCCACTAAAGACTCTCTGATGCTGTGTCCTTGTTAAGCTTTTACAGAAAGAGCAATGGAGGCATTATGGGAAACAGCATCAAATCCCATCTACCAGATCTGAATATGATACAGAGGAAAAGTGAAACTGGATATATGCTCCATTTAGGTAACATTTCTTCACTTCTTAAAAGGACAAATGTTATCTGAGCTTATATGGAGTGTTCATTTCAAAGAAAAAAAAAAGGTAAAAAGGCAATTTAAGTATTTGTGGATTAATCTTTTGCCACTCCTGGACTCAACGTTTTATTTGACTGTTTGTGATGGGCCAAGTGTATGAGTACAAAGATGCATTCCCTTTTCTTATTTTCTTAAGGAATTAAGTATTGTAGAAAGCAAAACAAAAATACGGTATGTGGTTAAATGAAATTGCCGCTGTCCATACCCTGTGTTTTAGTGTAATTCCTGTAAATGATTGTGAGGGGCTATAGAGGGAAACACAGTGAGCACAATGTTCCTTTTTGATCAGCAGCTTTTAACAAAGGAAGGATGTTGAACATCTGAAAGTAGGGAGTGCAGAGTTCACTGCAGGTCACCATTAAGGACAAGAACAAGGTAATGTAAGAGGCTGTGTGATTCCAGGTTGACAGGAGGATTTTAAAAGATCAAAAGTGTTTTATATATATGTTATAGAGGACCAAAGTGCTTTCAGTCAACAGATGAAAATGCTAATGTTTAGAAATGATGAAAGCAAGACAAATGTGGTGGTGAATTCCAACTGAGTCATCAAAACAAGAAGTATTCTTAGTCTGTGGTTTTTAAAAGATTATTGCAAATTGTCCATCAGTGCAGGTGTGGTAAAAATGGTTATTCTGTTGCTATAAGAACAGTTCATTGCGTTTGTTATTTTGGGATGGCAGAGTGAGTTGCAGCTTGCAATATTCGTTCTTTTAGATCTAGAAATATTTGAATAAGTCTGTTAATTTTTTAAGCTTTACATGGTGCTCTCTTCCTTTCAGTAACAGCAATAGAAATGTTTCTACTGTATAATTAAGGAGCTGGAGAGAAAAGAAAGAAACAATTAATAGCTGTTTCTGATAGAACCTTCATCAGTTTAGTGTGAAAAAGAAAAATGATGGAGCAATATTGCCACCAGCAATTCTTCAGTCAGGTGACTTTTTTGCTGGATCAATTCTGGTTGCTAAGCAACAAGCAAAAAGGCACAGTTATGTTTTGGTAAATCTTTTATTTTTGAATATTCTGTGCTGGAGTTTCATGTACTGCATCTATTACTAATTTTGTTGATTCAAGACTCACGGTATCTTCAAGCCATAAAAGCCCATCTTTTCTTATTTAAAAGGAACAATGTTATTTAGTTTTTTTAGAAAAACTTTTGCGGCTAATACGCATTCAAAAACACAAAACCAAGCCACTGATTAGAGAATTTGTTAAAAGAAAGCAACGGAAAAATCATTAAAACAACTCTGACATTTTTGGTTAATGATATCTACATTAATGAGTTAATTGCCAATGCATCACATTTTATGCCACTATCAAATATTAATGTTATCAATGTTATAATAATAGCATCTATTGATATAATTGAAGCTTGCTTTCCAATAGGTGTCACCATGAATAATACCATTGCAGTATTAAAATCAATAATAAGAATATTAGGAGGGCATTATAAAATGTCAATACAATGAAAACCACTTAAATAAATGCTTGATATAAAACAAACTGACTAAATTTACTAAGCTATAATTTAAAAGAATAAATTCACAACCCGATGTATTACATTTTGTACATTGCAACTTTACTGCTCCTTAAAGTGTCAGACTGAAACTAGTAATAGAATAAAGCTACGAAAAGAAGAAAATCTTTGTGCATTCAGGGTGAAAATATTTAAAGATTATACGATATATCTGAGGAAATTATAAATATTGGAAGTGGTTTTATGTTATGTTTCAGATAAAGCCTTTGTATTGCAACAGTCCAAAATCTGCTAGCAAATGTCGATGCCTGTCTTCCTTTGAGGTCAGTTCAAGCCAGGCACACAGCTGAGTCTTGGAAGGACGCGTGCCTGGCTGGCTTATACAGTGTATAAAGAAATCAGCAGCCCAGCCCTGGAAGAGGTCTGGAAAGACAGAATTCCAATTTTCCAACATGAAACAACTTGTCAATCTGTGGCCATTGCTGTTTCATTTCAACAGTAGCAAATTGGCACACGGATAAGGGTCTGAAGGTAATTCTCCATGCCCCTCGGCAGCTGACAATGATGCTAAAAAAGAAAGGTTGGAAGAACGAGTCTGAAAATTTAGCACATGGGTAAAGCCAGTGGTGTTTATGTGGGATAGCAAGCAGGACAAATATTCTGGAAAAAAGGTGCCATTAAGGTGCTTAATTGCCATGCAGGGGACAGGGTGAAATGCCCACATAGTCTGGACTGTTGTTGCCACCAACCTTCATGTTGACAGCCACAAACAGCATGGTGATCATCAGCAGCTGCCTGGTGTAGGGGCATTTCTCTGTACGCTGAGGCTTTCTTTGTCACGTCTGTGACCTGAAACAAGGAGGAGGGTTGCCTCTCCTACAACTGCATAGCTGATGGGAGGAGAGAAGGGCTGGGGAAACCAACTTCCACAGACTGCAAGGATGGCCCATCCTCAGAAAACCTGATCCTCAAAGACATCCCTTGCCACTGCGGAGTAGTAATTTATGGTGGAAAAACAATGTTACATTAATTTCATTCCCATCTGGTATGCTGAGCTGGATGGGAGGCAACAGGATGTACGTGCAGCAGCCAGGTACAAGCACCTCTTCCCACGGCTGGAGGTGGGCAGCAGCCGCAGGGGCTCTTTCCAGGGCACTGTGGCATAAGTTTTAATTAAACTGATAGAGGCCAATGGTACTTTGAACAAGCATCCAAGTTATTAGCTCTGGCTGGCTTGCCATTTTTGACTGTCTGTGGTAGCGATCTCCATTCCCCACCAAGCAGGGTTTGCTGCTGGAGATGCAGTGCATTTGAAAGTTTACCTGGGAACTCTGTAAATCAAATTCATTAATCTGAAGGCTTTTTATTACCAGCACCATCTTCAGCTGTATCTGCCAAAAAAGTTTTAAGACAACTCAGATTTATTTGCCCCAAAACATTTGACATTTACTTCATTACTCTGTGGACTGCATTCTCTTTAAATAAATTTTCCAGTGATCTGGACTTTCACCGTGAAAATCTGTACAGTGAACTCCTAGTTTATTATGCCTACTTGAAAAGGGTAATTTAATAAGGCATCAGTACAAATACTTAATTGTGCAATGGCTATTGACAATGCCTTTAAACAGTTGCATATTTGCCAGATTTAGCTAATGGAAGTAGAATTGCCACTTAATGTCTCAGTTTGCACTGCCTGAAAATAAATTGTATCTGACATTCCTTTGGCTTTTAAAGGACATATTTAGATATTTACAGTCAGATTGATCTATCGTTGCATTTATGTTTCTTGTGTGAAAAAGTATGAAGTAATTTAGATGGAGATACATATTTACACATTCAGTATTTGTAATAGCTTCACACAGTCTGATGTTTCACAGACTTGAGATATTGATGTCAGAGAGACTTGACTGAAAATAGCTTGACAAAATCTATTTTTTCGCAAATGTGTGGATTTGTCAAGTTTGAATTAATTTGCTGGAACAGGCTACCTTTAATGACATTTTCATTTATAAAATGTTCTGAAAAGTAAGTTGCAGATTGTTCATACAGGATTTTGCATCATTTTCTAAAAGTTCAGTTTCATTATGTTTTGTTTGGAAATGTAATCTGTAACAAAAATAAGTCAAAGTGTAAAAGCAAAATGATGCCTTTTTGAAAACATGAAAGCAAAATATTCAGATTGGCATAAACTGGAATTTTTCTTAAGTTTTTGGTTCAAAAAACTTTTACAGTGTTTCATTCTGATTTAGAATGCAAATGAGATCTGCAATATTGAAAATGTTCATAACAAGGGAAAACTATTTCATATTGAGTTCTAGTTCAGATACATTTAACTCATTTTATATTCTGAGTTAGAAATATAATTACTCACCTCTGTACTTCCCCTTTCCTCACACCTCATTTAAGAAGCAAAAAACTTCCTAATGAAGCAACTTATCATCACATTAAGAGGCTCAGTAGCAATTGAATTACGAGTATTGTGATTCTGCAATTTTTTCAATGGCCAGTGCATTTTTAACTTCTGTAATAAATGTAGTGTAAAGTGTGGATCTACCTAACTCTGATGAAAAAAGTTTTTGCATTTAACAATTCTCTGTAAATGTTAAAGCTTGTTTGTAGATTGAAATGTTAAAAAGTTTATACTTCAGATTTCTATAGTGTTAAGACGTATCACTGAAAACGTGAACACCTGAGAGGTGCAGTTTATTTATTTGAGTTGGGTTCACGTCATTGTTCTATTGGAAGAGCAGTGCTTTGTTGAACACAAGGCTTGGTTTTCAAAAATTGAGCTGATTTCTGCTTGGGCAACATATGCATCTATATATATATAACATACATATATGTTATAGCAATAAGCATAAGCAAGAGCCTCTCTGCATACTATTTCTTGGCTTAAATTATAAGCATAGATTTTATCACTCTGAGAGCGAACAGTTTCTCCACAATATGCAGAAATTTCAGAGAGTTTAGATAGAAGAGGCTTAGCTAAAAAGTAGTATTATTGAACAGAAAATTGTTTCTGTTTTATCCTAAACCAGGACAAGATATTTCTGCCATTTTAATTTCTACTGCTTCTACAAATTCAGGAATTACTTGGAGCCTTGGACTGCTCAGGTCACAGGGCAGTACCAGGGTTGGTGGCAAAAGGAAGAGCTCAACAATTTGGGATCAGGTTTTGCTAAGTTTCTGTGCTCCCTGGGATCAGGGGTGAGCGCTGAAACAGCTTCTCCTGGCTGAGCCAGTGACCACAGCTTCCTTGTTTCCACTCCTCCTTTGGATCTCTGGACTGAGGAGCGTCATGGCTGAGAGCAACAGCAATTTCCATGCACAAGGTTTAATGCTGGGAAGGCATTTAAGTGGTTTCTACCTTGTTTCCTGTTGCCTGTGAGCAAAGAATAGAGCATAAAGTCCTGTCTCTTAATCTTCCCCTTTGATTCTGACTACTGATTTGTGAATGACTTGAAATCAGCCCTTGAATCTGCATTTTCCAGCATCCAGAGAAATTCAGACAGACTTTCCTGCCTAGACCAATTCCACCATGCATAAACAATTAGTAGTTAATACCCACATTTTTAGTCCTAAATGCTTAGTCAGTGACTTATGGACAGGCATAAGCACAGGAATTTGTTACTCTAAGCTCTGTCTGCCCAGACTGGAGATGGCCTCCAGCAGGCTGCCAGTTCTGAGCATGGAGAATGGCTAAGGGTAAATGGTGGCAATAGTTCTATCAAGTGTGCAGGGCTGGAAACATTAAGTGTTTTTAAGGGAAAAATAAAACTTCAAATTTAGCATGGGAAATTTATGGATAGTCAGTGTATGGAATGTATTCTTATGCTGTGGTGATGTGTTTGAATAACTTGGTGACAGATACTTATAAAACTGCAAGTCGATCAACTCTGAAAATATTAATTTTAGACAAAGTAGTAAGAAGCACCTAGATTAAAATATATGCATTAATCAGATGAGGATTAGCCTCCGAGATTGTTGCTGTGCACTTTGTACCATACAGTCTTTTACATTGGCCATACTTATATTTAAATTTAAATGCTGAACTAATTTAGTTTGCTACTTATCAGCTCACTGCCATTCAGGAAGCCTTTCTGCAGCCCTTCCACAGCTGCTGGCCACATCCATTGTCTTCCATCTTCATGATCATTATGTGTCAGTGAGGCAAGAAACATGGCTCCATGGTCTGGGTGCTAGAACTCAACAGGGACATGTCATGGCACTGGTTGAATAACAGGGCTGAATCAAGACCAAGCATCATGAGAGAAGGAACCATATAAGTAATGTTTCCTTTACTCCTGCTGTCACTGTATTCCCCAAGAAGATTCCCTTACAGTCTTGTGGACTAAAGTGCTGCTGAACAAGATGCCACTTCGTTTAATGTGAACCAGCAAGTCTGATAATTAATTTTGGGGTGTGTGTATGTGTGTGTGTTCAGCTCAGTGATAAAATTTGGCACATCCATTCTATTTAAAACCTTAGGCAATTGCTTTTGAGGTGGGTGGCATTTAAGATGGCTTCTTTTCCCTGTACATTTGGTGGGTAAATTTTGCTGATGCTTATGCTCAGATGGAAATAACCATGAGAAAATAGAGAAGAAAATGAGAAATGGTATTAGGAAGCTTAATACCTAGAATCTCAGCTTCCAAAACTTCTGATGTGGCAGAGAGAGGAACTCACTTTCCAGTTCATAGCATGTCCTTTTGTACCTCCTTTTGCTTGGGCAGCAGCATGCAAGCTATGAGAACTCAGTCAGCTCACTATTCTTTTGATTCTAAAACAGTGGTTAAGAATTGCTGTAATTTCCCTCCTTTAACTCTGTTTTTCCTGGCTGATTTTATTTCTTTTGTCTTTGAAATGCTCAGTTGGTTGCATGTCAGTTGACTTCTCCCTGAGAAGAGCTTTGCCTTCCTGGGCATTTCCATGGGCCCAGGTTGCATTGTACTGCATCTTTATGCTCACTGCTTCATAATGATCTCACGGACGTATCAGATGCAGAGAAAATTCCTTGTCTTTTGTGACCAGTCTATGCTGAGCCATTCCTGAATTCTGTGTGTTCTCGAAATGCAGATACTGTATGTTGATAAGGAAATATATTTGGTTTAGAAAACATCCGATCTTTGACCTGGAGAAGACCGCTGCCTGCAATATTATAGTGAGTCCTGTAATAATATATGGAGAGGGGCAGAACGCAAAATGATCGTACCAAGTGATGAAAACAGGATACAGAAGGAAGCAGTAGAGAAACCAAATTATGACCCCTGAGTCAAGCAGGATTTATCCTTCTGTACTCAGTGGCCTAAGGATGGCTCAGCTCCAATGATGCAATGGCACAAACTGCCACCTAAGTACAGGTTCTCATTTTTGGAGTTTGCTCTCAGCTGATTTAGATTTGCCAAAGTTCATTATTTCAACATTAAGCAACCCTGGAAAATTCCACTCACTGCTGGAGAGATAATAGAATTTTGCAGCTAAAAGGAGTGAATAAAAAGCCACTGCTTATGGCTCGTCCCAGATCATTGGGAAAGTTTTTCTGTTGCAATAAGCTATGTAAGGGAAAACTATTTCATGCTTCCACAGAGTACAAATCTGTAACCAAACTTTCATTCAAAAGCCTGTAAATGTCCACAGGGAAGATAACAATCTTCTCCTCTTGCCACTGTTTTGTTAAAAAAACTAATAATAGAGAAAAAAAAAAACTTACAACAAGGAGTAATAAAAAGGTAATCCATAGTCTGGGGCCTTGTGTAAAGGCAGTAAACATGAAGAATTTATTACGTTTTTCCTATTCCAGGTGGAGAGTGTTAAAGGCAGGCTAACTTCTCCTGAATTGTTCAAAATTAACTTTCTTGGAGTACAAAGTTTCACTAAGTGTCTTAAAATCAACCTCAAGCTGGATGGTATGAAAACATCTGTAAAATAGTCCTCAGAAAGAAAAGAAAAAGATGCAGAGAGGAGCCAGCCAGAGTCTCAAAGGATCCAGACCCAAAGCAGCAGTGCCCTGGGCTGAGTTCAGTTCCTGTATTTTCTACTCTCTTCACCCACTGCTGTTTTGCCACATCTATCATGAGCCAGGTTCAGTTCCCTCCACTTAACATGTTGTCCCCACCTAACCTACACCCTCACAACTCACCGGTACGGTAACTACTGTTTGGTGCTGGGACATGTTTAGGTTGTGCATTCAACACCTTATTCCTATTGTCTGTGCTTTTTATTAAGATTACTAGCTTCTTGGGACAGACTTTGTTTTTATAGGCTGTAAAAACAGGGTCTAATTTTATGGTCTCCACATGATGGCTATCATTATGTGCTCCACTATAAGCCCAGTTCCTCATAATTAATGAAAACTACTCAGGTAGCAAGGTCAAGGTGAAAAACCCTTCCTGTTGGTTTGAAGCACTTTTTATATTTACTTAATTTACTAACTGATGATGGATTTTTGTGGCTGTGAGCTCTTTCTATCTGGCATTTTAGATCACAGCAATTTCACCAGGAGAGGACTTGATTCTGAACACCTTAATTCTCAGCAAGTGAAAGTCTTCCAATGGAAGACATTTAGCCTACCCATGCCACTGTTGTCCTCTCTCTAATGCTCAGTGAGCTCTGTGTCACAGTTATACTGATCCTTGATACTAATTAAATTACTATTATGTTATCTATTATAGTTGGGATAAACTCTGAGTGTAAATCTTATATTTGGTTCAGAAAATCAAAAGTAAAACATTTGAAAGTTCACTTCTGTCTTTCTAAGCAACCAAAAACGTGCAAAGTTGTGGATGTTTGTTTCCAAACATAATGTGAACCTGTTTATAACAGATATAAATATCTTCATTTCCACACTATATCAAAGTTTGAACTTAATGAAAGTTTCAGATCTAAGTACTCATCAGCTACAGGTCAGCAGCAAGAACCATTATTTTTTTCTGCAGGCAAAGTTAAGATCCTTGCTCCAATCTCATAGTATTTTTAAGGTAGACTGTTAAGGTATATTAGCTGTGCTGTGAAAAACTAGACAGAATACCAGTAAGTAACACCAGGGTGAATCCTCTTTCTTCTATAAATCCTCCACAAAGCCTTATAGGTGCATACTCTGCAGAGGAGTGCACAGAACTCATCATTAAGAGTCTAAAACCACATGGAGGCTCACCAACATCAAATGAGTCTGTATTTCAGACATGAACAAAGGAAAATGGCTTCTTTTGATTGTACACATTTGATCTTGCAGCAAAATATCTAGGTCTACTCCCTATATGTTACCTATTTTATTATTTTTATTATTGATAGTATTACATGTGCTAATAGATCTTACTAAGTTCACAGGTTACCCTGGTAACAAAAATGACTGCGCACATTGCTCTGCATCTGGCAAAGTTGAGTTTGTTGCTTAGCCCCAGAAGACTCCTCTCTTGTTCCTACCTGTAGCACAGAAAATGGATATATGCGTGGATGAGGTAAAGGTGATCAAACTGAAAGAATATGGCTCTGAATGCCACCATCATGCAGTTGCTGGGAAATCTATGAATATTTGATCATATCTGAAATTAACAGAAAAAACAGACACAGTCTGGGACCTGCAGACACGCTGCAGCAGAGGAGGCAGAGCCTGGCTGCTCGGTGGCACAGCCTCTGTCCTCCAAGCTGGAGCCCTGGCACACCAACAGGCAGCTCCTCCTCAGCACAGGTTTGGTGTTTGCCCGTCACACGTGCACAGTTCCATAAAATCAATGGGAATGTTTCCGTGGAGCTCAGTAGGGTTCAAACTGAGTTTGCTTTGTGCACCATAAATGGCAGCTGGAACGCTGCGTGTGGCGATCTGTTAGTGCACGTTTCACCATTTCATGAGGATGCCAGTGTAGAAAGAGGTCAGTATCATAAATTCATATAAAAATATAGTTACTCTACATAAAATGGAGTTCTAAGTTCACCCTGCACCTAATGTGCTATAAAAGAGGTGCTGACCGCTTAGTAGATTCCCTGATTCTTCACACAAATTTAGTGGCAGAAATCAGTCCTTAGCTACAGACGAATTGCTGAAAAGGAAATTGCTATTCAAAGCCAAATTCTGACCTCACTTGCCAGATTATAAATGCAGAGTGATCCCTCTGACTTTGGTGAAGTCATCTGTGTTTGCAACAGTGTAAATGAGAGAGAATTGGGAACTACATTATACAAATTCAGCACTTGGGATACTTTATGACATAATGCATTAGGGCATTAAAGCATGAGCTAAGGTTCGTATGCATTTCATCCCATGAAAAGTCTACTTTTGATCTACTTTAAGAATGTTTGTGGTATTCTGTCTTTATGATAACAGCGTTAACACTGCAGTCCCCTTCCGACGTGGTGTCAGTTACGCTCTTCACTTTCATGGAGTAACGCTTTGAAATTTCAAAATACTTGAAGATACTGTAACAGCCAGTGCTGCCAATATAGCATGGAACTGCTACTTCACAATTCAAGTAGTCAGCTATTGACTCGTGGCAATCTATATCTGCATTAAAATGGTGAGTTTTGGATTAATGTGGAGCTGAAAGCCCAACTGAGGCTCTTTGCTGCCAGCCTGTCTCTGTAATTGCAGCATGGATTTCACCAACCACAAAGGGCAAAATGAATGTGATCATCCCCAGCAGTCGATAGCACATTGATTTTTTTCACTCTACGATTCGCACAAATATTGAAGCTCATTTTTTAAGCAAGGAGGATTATTAATCTACATTTCTTAAAAAATAAGTCCGTTTTGAAGCATGGTACCTTGCAGGGCTTATTTAATGTGCAATATGTAAATCAGATAAGCAGAATTTTCTTCTTTTCTTTTTAGCCAAAAACTGGCATTCTCAGCAGGCTGTGAAACCTCATCCTCACCGTTTTGCTGTCGTGTGTCGTATTGTTTGGTTAAGAGATTAAAGAAGGAAATGTTGGCAGGTCTCGTTCTGGTCAATGGTCTGCATTTTCTTAGTTTGGTTTCATTTTCACTAACCCCTGAGGTTGTAAACAGACTGTGTACAACATCACCTGTGGTTCCTAAGATGAAACAATGATTCAAGACGATTTCTTCCCTAAGTGGATGCAGTTAATCTGCGGTATAACAAATGTACTTTAAGTCAGGGAAACAAAAGAAAGTTCCTGCCGAGTAGTGGTAATGTTTCTGAGAACTGCAAGGTTTCTTTTCATCATTGGCATCAGCTGTTTCTTGGGTAGAGGCTTTCTGGAATTATGTCTTCAACTGTATGGCTGTGAGAAAGCTTCAGTACTGAGGGCCAGATTTACTGCTCTTCCCGTTGTGTGTACGCGAACCGACAGTGGTTGTTAATATGTGCCAGCTGCAAATGGGCAGCTGACCTGCATGAAGAAAATAGCTTCATTCAGTCCATGATAAGCCGTAGTCACTCGTATCTGAATGTAATACAAGCCATATATTGGCTGCAAGTTGACTTGTTTGGCTGTATACTTTCCTGGTTCTGACTTTACCTTCCTAATTTTGCAGGTCAGATCACAGATTTCTTCAAGCCTGCATTTCCACATCACTTTAAGGAGCTCAGTTGCTGGTCCAGCCCTGTGCTGGATTTGGTCTATTTGTTAAAACTTTTCTCAAGGGAAGCACAACTCATGATAAGAAACATTCCAGGAGTGGCTTTAATGAAAAAGTAGCAAACGAGCACAAATTAGATTACCTTTATAAATGTCCAAGGTCAATCAGGGCTCTCCTGTTCCTTCCTTCATCCCAAGGCAATATTAATGAATGCAAAACCCCTCTTTGCCGAGGGGCAGCCTTGAATATCAAGTCTTCGTATGGATGGATTTAATTCAAACCCTTGGTAAACCTTGAAACAAATGCAGGGTGGTAAACTACAATGTAGAAAAAAAAAGGGAGAGACACCATTTACTCTTTGCTTTGGTCTTTTCACAGGTGCTGCATTACACACTCCCAGAAACAAACCATTATTCAAGACAGTATTTCTTATTTCCGTGTTCCCAGTTAAGTTGATGAGGCACCTTTCATGAGCCAGAAATACTCTTTTAGGTAAAAGTGACAGAATTAGATGCATTTGAAGCTGGTCAGGCTCCTCACTGTCACAGACTCTGCTTCTGGTTGAAACTGTTTGTCCCAGTAAATCCTCGAAGTAGAGCTGTTGCTGTATGTCATTAGCTGTGTGTTTGCTTTCCTCAGGGTGTTTAGCTACTTGCTCTGCAGCTTTTATTGCACTTAGCAGTACAATAACATCTCAAAATGCCCTACCTTCAATTCCAGAGAACAGTCAAATGAACAAATATTAGTCACACAAAAAGATAATTCCCTGAAATTATATAACTTTTATATTATGAACTGAAGAAGCTCAAACTTCAATTTCTTTTACTTCCCTCAATGTAAGAACAGCCTCAAATATGAAACATTTAAGGCATGAACTATGCTTTCTGCTTTTAGTGTGCAGAATAACGGGACTGTAGTCCTCAGCTCAAAGCCCTTGTAACAACCACTGATCCCATAAGTGCAGTTCCAGACTGAGTAGTTGGTGACTGGTTGAGTTGTTCAGAGAATCTTTTTTTCTTTCTTTTATGGTAGTCACCTGCAACAGAGGATGAATTATGATGAAAGTTAGCAAGTCATGCAGAACCTTCTGGGCATGATAAATAACATAGCATAGCAGGTGTATATAAAACAATCTCTTAACTAACTATATTCCGAGGTCATTACTTGATTACACCATGAAACATTGTGATTGGATTTTGGACTTTGTCTACTTTTCTGGACATTTGGAAATAGGAGGAAGTTTTCCAAAGGTAGTCAAGCAAAGGTGTTGTGAACTTCCCCAAAGGCTCTCTTTTATCTCCTAATTATGCCTTTTTATCACTAGCAGTTTCTTACCTGACTTCCAGCTGTCCCACACATGGAGAAGTCCTTTACATCTTCCTGCTGCTACTGATAGTGGGGATTTCAGGTGACATAAAGTCATTTCAGTGGACTGACTCCAGTGATACAGCCCAACAGAAAAAATGGGCTAAGAACATAAATCTGGAAGGTGTGGAGTTAAAATAATGTGTCTGCAACATAGCAAAACAGCTCACGTGTTTTTTTATCTATCTATAGAGATCCCCAATGTGCAGGACCTCCACTCTTGTGTTGCCGGAGTCCTAAACAGTGAGGTTAGTTTTTACAATATACATCTGTGACACTGATGACAAGGTAGAGAATAACTTCATGTGTTTCCAGGGCCCTTTCTGCTATATGACTATGTAACTCCTGATGTCAGTGGCATTTGCTTTTATCAGGTCTTTGGTGATGGACAGGCTTATCACAGGGAAAAAAAGAAAAAAGTTACTCTAATTTCCAGCAGATTTTTACCTATAAGATCATGGATATAAATCACATTCAAAAGAGCTAGTATTCCCAAGAGAGAATCATGCACTACTGGGTGCTAAAGAGCACTCATCTATGTTTTCAGGAATATTTTAATCCGCTGACTAATGAACTAGTAGTTGTAAAATAGATATAGATACATTACATTAGAATGTCCTGTCCAAATTTAGTTCAAACAGATCTGACTTTATATGTTTGCTCTTTCTGTTGTTTCAAAGTATCTGCAGTCACTGGAATGCTGAGTTTGTTTATGCCTCCTGGTTTTGTTTCCGTCTGAGTCTATGTATGCTTCAATGTAATAGTAAAGCTTTTAAGAAAGGCAGGATGGTCTTGGGGTTAGAGCATAGTAATAGGATTCTGGAGACCTCAGGTCTCAGTGTGATGCTGCCACAGCCTTACTCTGCGATCTTAGGCAGATTACTTAGTCTTTGTCTGATTCTCCTGCTCTGTAAAAGGGACATTAAGATATTAAGCCCTTGGAGAGTCATGTATCAAAAGTACACAAAAGAGAAGTACAAAGAAATAGATTTTTGTAAGGCCAAAAAAATACCCCGCTGTCCTGGAGCCATGAGGAAAAGGCTATTGAAATCTTTCCCTGAACCGTGCTGTGTCATAAACTCTCAATTAAAACCATAATGGGAATGGAGAATACCTGCATTTTGCTGTGCTAGACGGTCAATGAGCTGTGCAGAAAAAGCTACCTGAGAACAGTTGCAAAAGTATGGTCTGTGCTGTTTACCTCATTTACTCTTAGACAGATCTGCTCTGTTTTAACTAAGCACTGAGAAGGCTGTCATCAGTTACCATACTGAGATTATTAGCATGCAGTGTAACATAAAGAACATTATTTGAACAAGGTCCAAAGATATTTGTATACAAAGCATCATTGTAAGCACCTCCTAATTTTTTTGCAAGTGAATAAATATGTTTTCTCCATGGTTAGAGAATCTTCTTTACTTAGTTATTAATCAGCTGAGTCAAGCACACTTGTAACCTTACCTAATGCATTCTAACCCTCCATTTGCCCCAGCCATAGATTAAAATTTGTACTGAAATGAAAGGACTCTTCCTTCTTCCACCAGTGACTCCATAGTCTGCAGCTCTGGGTGTTGTTCACCCATGTTCAGTAGCTCTCTCTAAAACCACCTTAGGTATTTCTGTGCAGACAGGGCTGCCTGAAGAAGGGGGCAGATTTCCCCAAGTCCCTTTCCTGAGAGGGCAGAGAAGACAGGACTTATTACTTTATAACCCTGTCTATAGCAAGAATGGCTATAGTTGGTGGGCCCAGCTCTTAGCACTGCTGCATGCTCTTGTGTATGGCTCCATGTTGCCAAGCTTTCCCCCCAGCCAGAAATGTGAGGTTTGACCTCAGCCCACTGCAAGCATCAGATCGATGCTCTTTGACAGGCCCAGGGACAAGCAAAGCTGTGCACACCCCTGATTATTGAGGAAGCTGTGTTGGGAGGCAGAGGTAGCTGCACTGCTGAGCTGCTACTCCACATAAAGAATTGGCAAAACTGAGTAAGTGTTTAGAGGAATGTAAAAGGTAGAGGAATCCAGATATCAACATAAAAGATGTCATTCCTAAAGTGTGCAGGAATAAAAGACAAATGGCAATAGGTCACTCTGGAATCAGAATCATGAATGACTGAAAGAGAGCTGGGAATGAAAGAAAGGGCAGGTAAATGTCAACAGGTAGGGAACAGAGATCATGAACTCTCTCAGCTGGAAGAAGGTGCTCAGAATATTCAGCAAAAGCAAGTTCGATTGTAAAATAAACTTAATATCTTGAGTCTGTCTGCCTGGCTAGCAATATTTCCCAAGGTATTGTGACAGATGAGCAGCTGAATGAAAGAGAAAACCCAACAGAGATGAGAGATCCAGCCAACGCATGGAGTAAATGATTGTGATACACAGACAGAGATACTTCTGTAACGTTGTTGGCAAAATATGTTGTGTCACCCGAAAGGGAGCTGATAGTCCACCTCACAGAGGAGTAGGTGCTACCAGAAAGGGAAAACATGTAAAGTAAGAAGGAAAAGTAAACAGGCATGAGAAGTGAAATGTAAAGCAGGTAGCTGGAAAGAGGGTATGGCCCTTCCCTTACAGTGAAACAAGATTTTTTTTGAGTGCATAGAGATGAACAAATGTCCACCAGCTGTTAATCTTACCTATGAACATGTTTCTTGTGCAGTATTGTTGAAGAAGGACAAGTTGCTCGTAGTGTTAACATTTGGGGTTTTTTTGAGTGTCACTGAAGAGGAACAAAAAGTTTCAGGATTGGCATTAAGATGTGGAACTTTATGGGTTGACATACCATTAAAGTATAGAAGTTGATTGCTCCCTTGACAAGTTGATGGTTTATGTGAAATAAATAGTGTCTGGATCCAGTTTCTTGTGCACATTAATCACGGTATTGTTTGCATTAGTTGGTGGTGGTATTGGCACTAGACTAGTGGTGGGTGCTAATGCACCAGGGGAGCCAAAGTTTGTGACCTCAGCAGGAGTTCTCCACCTTCTGAAAAATGAGGCACTACAAAGTCTATGTGCACAGCCCACACTAACATGTTTGAGATAATCTGGGTTTTTTTCTGTGGATAAAAAAGGCCATTCCAAAGATCCTCAATCCTACACATTTCAAATACATTACTTTTAAAAAAATAAATAAATCCATAATATTAACAGCAAATATGCAGTATTCGGCAGGTAACAAATCACATTACTTCAGCTCTGAGGCTGTTCATCAGACACATTTGATATGAAGTGGTTGGTTTTATTTGGCTTTAGAAATTAGAGGGCACAAACTTCATAACAAATGATGGGGTACAGTTATTTGCTCTTTTTCTGTTTGTCAGCTATCTACGAACAGTCCTGTTTTGACAAGTGTGCCAGTTATTTTAGTCTACAAGTTGATCTTTTCTCTTTGACTAAACACAGAGTATTCATTGTTTGCTAAGTTGTTAACAGTGTATGTTTGCTCAGCTCCGCCTTCAGCTTATCCTTCTTGATCTCCGATCAGATACCTGAAAATATCCAGAAGAAAGTGGGGACAGGGAAGGTTTTCAAGATGGGTGTACAAATACTTCTATCTTGAAGTTCCAACCAAGTGCATTCACATGAATATCCAAAATTTTTTTCCCATTAGCACAGAAAGAAAATATCCCTTGAGCAATTCAGAAGATGACTGCATAAGATATAATGCATGGAGCAGCCAAGATCAACTTCTTTTTTAATTTGAACAACTGTTGTCAAACTACTTTTTTTAGCAACTGCCCAGCTCCATCCAAAGTCTTGCAAACCACAATCACAAGAATATCCAGTGCCACAGCTGGAGACATAATCAAATGCTTCTTACCTTTCTGACAAAGTATTTGTCACCATTTTTCCTCTCCCACTGTGACATTGCCTTGTCATGGGTATAATTTTTTGATATTTCAAAAGCCTGTTGTTGATCTTCATAGAGAGATTATAGATCTCTGCAATACTTCTCCTTCATTATTTGTAATTTACATCTTTCCCTACAATCTAAATACTTTAATCGTTCCCTCTCTCAGTTCCTGTCCTGCTGTTACTTTATACTGTCTTTTCAGGTCTTGCTGGTGAAATCAGTATGATTAGACTCTGATTTTTAATTACTCTAAAAGCTACGTGACATGGATTGGTCTCTACTAAATGTAAAGTTCAAACATTTGTGCACACACCCAATCAGAACTCTGTTGCCCTATTACATCTGAGATGAATTATTTGGTGGCTGTGGCCGGGACAGAGGATGGTCTCGCTCTTTGCATCCCTCTGTCCTGGGTGTCACCGTGGCGGTGTGCCGGGGTGAGGAGCAGGCGCTGCAGGGAGCGGGCCCACGTGGAGGAGTGTTGGAGAACGGCTATGTGAGCGCGGTCATGGCTCCTTTAACATAAGCAAGCCAGACTAGGCCGCAGTGGGAAAATTCTGAGCCAGGCTGACAGGGAAGAAATGAAGGTTACGCTGACCTTGCACAACTCAGATAAAATAACTTTGAAGGAGTACATCGTGAGAGAACGGGAGGGAGCCTGGACCCAGGCATGTAGCGGTGACTGCAGGTGGAAAGAGTACGATAATGAAGTAGGAGGAATATGATAATGTAACTTTTAGCTCTTAGCCAATAGTTATAAGACAGGTGTGCATAATTATAGGTCACAGTATAAATGCGTGAGTGTATCGTAATAAAGTTGAAGCTTGCTGATTGCTCATATTGAGTGTCCCTGTCTTCCCTCCGTCGCGACAGAGGAGCACAGCCTTTACCAGCTCCTTGAGAACTCCTGCCACAGGGTTGGCCTGAGCTGACTTGCAGCTCCAAAATCTGCATTTGAAAGTGTGACTTTTTAAATAGATAATTTTCAAGACAGTAGCTTTGGAA
This sequence comes from Gallinago undulata, assembly GCA_026546715.1. NCBI lineage: Eukaryota > Metazoa > Chordata > Aves > Charadriiformes > Scolopacidae > Gallinago > Gallinago undulata. The sequence goes on from JAOTQQ010000071.1 coordinate 28,040,011, forward strand.
TACTTTTGAATTGGTTTTGCATCTTTTTAATCTTATATTGTTAATCCTTAAATAATAAATAGAATTTCTCTGGTCAGATGCTTTTCTCTGCAGATGTATGGTATATCTGAGCCTTCCTTCTGCCCAGAGCGGGCTTCAGGGTTAATTTATATCCATTTAGCTAACTGGTGCAATTTTTGTGCTTGTAATCTTTTATGTCAGCCTTAGACTGATTATGCAAATTTAGTTCATGCCTGTAAATTCATCAACACAAATTAAACCAATGCATGAATACACCCATGCAAAAGTTGCTCCAATTTAATTAAATCAGAATCAAACAACACTCTCCATGCCTTTGTGTATAGGCCAGGCCTTAATGGCCTAGGTCACGTAACAAAAAGCGAAGTCACCTGCTGCAGCCTTAAACTGGGAGAAGCTCCCTCTTTTGCTATATGCAATTTTATGGTGCCAGGCACAGGGGGAGATTACTCTTTACACACCACCTCACTGCAAATCCTATATAGCAATGCAAACATTCATTTTTTTAAATAAATACAAGCCGTGCTGATGCTTACAGTAGTTACATAGCATTCTAATTAGGTTTCTTGGTTTAGGTGGCTTTGTTGTCTTTGCTGTAAAGAAAATCAGATTCAAACAGTGGAACTGATTTCTAAAATCATCCAAGAAAAAATTTACTCCTGGGCTAAGAGCCAGACTGAGCCATCAGATACACGTGAATGCAGCTCCCATTTTCCTAAGCAGAAACTGCTGTGTTCATCTAAGAACAGAATTTGTCTCTTCCAGAAGCCTGGCAGAATGTTTAAGGGCAACAAGGAAAATGGTATTTATAAAAGCAGACATCACTGAAAATGAGAGTGCTCACACTGCTGTGTTTTCAGAAGTTGATCCTAAATACTTAGCAGCAGGTGAAGCACAGAGTGCTTAACTTCTCACCATCAAAGAAGAGTTCTAGTAGAATTTTGTAGTGAATTAGAGACAGAGAGATAAAGCAGCTTAGAGGATCACAGTTTTCCTTACTCTAATGAACTTCTTTGTTGATGATGAGAAGTTACTTTTCCCTTGTTCCTTTTTGTTGTCACAGATCAAGTGCTGCTGCCGCAGAGTTTCATCCACATAGCATAATTGGTGCAATTATTTTTTTGTGTTTTGGTGTTTTAATATTTGATGCACCTTTCTTTCTCCACATGTCTGTCCCTTCCCTTTTGCTGAAGATGGAGAACCACAGGAATCGAATCCTAAGGGGGTTAAAAGCAAGAAAGCACATAAAAACATTCCCCATAGGAATTAATTTTAAGAACCTCACATTCTTTCAACTCAGCTTGTTATTTTGTTAGGGCACTCCTTCCTTCTGAATGTTGACAGTACTGGAAGTTGGAAGTTACTTGCAATCTCTGCCCACTCTGTTGGTGAGGGAAGACAATTTTTACTTGAAACAAAGAAGTTGCATACAGTATTCAGTGTCCTACTTCTTCCTAATATTTGACCTTGGCTGGAAAACTAAAATCCAAATTGTAGTAGTGGTAGCCTTGTGAACACAAAAGTAACTCAAAATACTTTTTAGGGTAAGGCTCACAGTGTTTATTGGTTACCTGTCTTTTTTAAAAAACATAATGGTTCTTCCAAAATTAATTGCAGCTGAGCATGAAACTAACAAAGGCTTAAGCCAACAACTGTTTCTGAAGTAGAGAGTACCATCAGAGCCCTAATGTGGGAAGAAGTCATATTCTAAATTATCCTTTGATATATTGCAAAATATGGCAAGATGCCCTGTATTAATTCCATTTTAATTAATGCAGTTATATTGTGTGACATCTTCTGAAATATATATAATCACTTCGTAATAAATTGGCAGGTGATTTATGCTACCATTTCAGAGCTTCTAAACTTCTAGTTGGGTGCCAAAGTCCTAGGGTGGGTGTGTGAAACACCGTTGTGAGATATTTGCTCTGTTTTCTTTCTTCCCTTGTGAAAGCTTCTCTCCTCTATCAGGAATTCAATTTCATAAAATCAGTTGTGAGATGCCTGTGCTGACAAAACAGCTACCTATTCAACAAGGTTCCTATTTTGTCTTGATGAAAAATGAAAATTGTATTTCTGACCAGCAGGACTTGAACCCAAATGCTAGATGCTGGGTGTCATCATTACAATAACTGGGGAAAAAAACAAAAGATGAGCTCATTTTCACTGACCCTCTTTTTGACTGAAGTCAGTCTCTGCTTCTGTTCGTTCTCTTCCTGTTTTCCCTATATAATATCGGGTTCTGCCACCCCCTTGCCACGTGCACACATAGGAAGATTGCTCTATGTCTTGGGAAGAAGGAATCAGTTGTGGCTAAAGACTTTGGTCTCCCTCAAGCACAGCAAAGGTGTGGGCTTATTAGCCCTGTGCCCATAGCACACCTTGTAGTAGCTGAGACGAGATGCTAAAGGGAAACCTTCTTCGGTCCCGGGTGAGGGCTTGGTGGGCCTTGATTGAAAATTAGACTGAAATTCTAAGGGATAATTACAAGACAAGACTGCTGCTTTGGAGTTGGTATTGTGAGAGATCATGGCTACTATTTTGTGTCTGAGTGGGACAAACAGCTCAGCTTCACAGTCACAGGTAATTTTTTTCTAATTCCAGTGTTTGGAATTGAATGGCAAGTTTTTACACCTGATTCTTCAGCTGCATTCCTGGATCAATCAAAATGTTCTGGGAGTCACATAAGGAGCACATGTTGCATAAAATTGATTATGTTAGTATGTGCATGAACTTTAGGTACAATGACCAAAGTCTGATTGGTCTGACTTTGTGACTGATTGGTCACATTCGACACTTTAAAAAAAATTTCATTTAAAAACTTCCCTTTGGCAACTGGCTTGTTTGGGAAATGGTAATGGGTTCTTCTATCTACACTGTTGATCATACTTAAACATTATTAACATTTAACAGTTTCTTGCACCATGTGATATGGCTGCTCTGTGCACCTGTCCCTTCCCAGTGAGACATGCATTTGGGCAAGTTCCTCATCACGCTATGTCACAGATTACCTTGGTTTGGCCCAGGTTTCTCCCTCCAGATTTGGCTCCTGGCAGCCTCATGGAAGCTGAAGTACGTATGATCTACATCAGCAAGTGATGCAGTGAAATAGGAACAGATCTGTAGCTGGTGCTAAGGACCTGACATTCTCACTCCTTGCCTTTCGGGGGATTTATGTCAGATTGACTCTAGTCTGGTCCCATGGATTTAACACCCATCTGTACCTAGAGCTAAACATGCACTTCTCCAGCACATTCTTTTGGCTTAGCTCTCTATCTGCTGAATAAGGTGAACCAAAACTAAGTGGGAAAAATTGGAAATTTGCTTCAGAAGTGCACTATGCTTCCAATTAAGGCATTAGCATAAGTGCAAACATAGTGAACTGGAGAAACAAAATAGCTCTATTCTTGCATCAGTAGATTACATCAGAGATTACCTTATTTTCTTTCAAGTCTCTTTTGCTGCCTGACATGCATAGGTTACCCCTCTTAATTTAACTCCCCTTCTGCATTTCTAGTCATTGTTGTTCCTCTGGTCTCATTCCACAGCTCTGAACCTTTGAAAACTGGAAATCAGTATGCCACAATTATTTAAAATGACAGGTGCTACTTTTTCATTTTCCATTTTGTCATTCCTTTCTCCTTTTAGTGAAGAAAATACAAACCTACATTGTTATAATATATACAATAAATTTAGAAGAAAAGTTTTAATTTTTCAATTATTACTCCAGGACAGTAAGTGGAAAAGTGCCTTCCTTACATCTATCTAGTGAATGTGTCATTGTCAGCTTTGATTGCAGAGATATTGGGACTCTGACCTTCAATGACATTGCTAGCAAATTTTGACTGACAGCGTGCAACACTGCAAACCCCTGCTGCACGTGCCCATCCTCCTAGAAAAAAATCTTTTCTCTTTAGCAATGTTCTTATGCTCCTGACTGTAGACTATTCTAGATTCTAAAATACAAGGTAAACCCAGCAATATCTAACTCCATTTATCAAATCCGATCTGGAAAGACATTTGCAGTTCTTGTGTAACCAGTTATGCCTTCTATGGTATATTTTAGTGAGAGTGTAAAAGATATCCTCAATCTCCAAATTTAGAGTATGTATCAATAATATCAGAGAGTGAGTGCTGATGCCATGTGCCATAAACACTGCTCTCTTTACTTGCTCATGCTTTACTGTGTGGAAAGAATGCTATTTTCATGAAACCATTGTATACGAGCATGTGATAGATACGTGGCTGAGGCTTTCACGCGCTCTGAGAATGAGGACCAGACTGAAGGTTGTCCGTAAGTCAGAATGTGTTGGTAGCTCTGCAAGCAATTTCAAGCAATTAAATAAAAACACCAGATTTTGCCTTCCATCCCTTCATGTCTCTAGAGGAACAGTGTTTAGTTTATTAATATCTCAGTACAGCAGCCATGCTTAGAAAGGCGTAAGTTTTCAGAAGCTACACCTCATGTTCATGGTTTCTGCAGGCTACATCCCAATCAGTTTGTCATGGCTCATGGCCATAAGGCTCAGTCCCTGTGGTTTCCATTTAGGGCACTTTTGGGGCAGCTTTCTCTGCTACTTGCAACAACGGGCTCCCCACTGTACCCTACCCAGCTCCCTGGGGACCTGAATCTCTGAGCCACTAATGGTAAAAACAGTCGTCCTTGCACTTTTCAGTCCTGGAGCAATATAAACCCTGGCTGAATCCAAACTCTTCCTCGGCAGTAAACCAGATAGACAGGCAACGGCCCCCTGGTTAGGGCACTCCTGTTTATGTCCTGCTTTGTGTCCTAGGCTGTCCTCGACTGCCAACAGGACCCTGGCCGGGGCAAAAGTCAGTGGTGCTGGGCCCTGTGGAAGCAGGGCACATGCCCCTGCACCAGCCAAGGTGGGAAGAGGAGAATTGGGGCCCCTAATAGCACTGCCCAGTGCGTGGTACATCCTACCACGCCACAGCAAGGACCCCCTGCTCCTTCCAGACGCAGCCTGCATCTCTCCCTGCTGCCCCTCTGCCAGCCAAAGCCATTTCACTAGGTGGGCCCGATATGGCTCTTCCTTTCCAGTTCTCCCTTAGCCTCTGTCTCCTTGTCTTAAAAATATTCAAACATTTTGACTGTGTTTTAAGTTTGATTGATATTGACCCCATATGAATAACATCTCTCACCTTCTCCCCCGATCAGTTTTTTATTAAAACATTCAGGCTGTGGTCCTTTAATATAATTTTTAATGTATTTTAAATTAATTCTGGAATTTTGTATGGTGTCCCAAATGCTTGAAGAGAGCGAGGAGATTTATAAATAAATTTATTTTTATTACACTATAAAAGAAACTGTAACATTAATGCTGCAATGATAAGATAAAGCACGTGTGGAATCCCTTTTCCTTCATGCAGCGTACTCCAAGAAATTCTGCTTATATGCAGTATTACAGATGAGCTAGACTAACCCAGAACAGTATTCCCAGTATCAATCAATAGACTATGAACACATTAGTATATTAGCAGTTTATGACAGTATTTAGGATCATAGAGTATAATAATGGAATACACTATCTTCTGAGATACCAGGCAGCCTCATTGTCTGGCATGGTGTGAGCCGTCATGTCCAGCTCCTGCTGTTGCCTAGGCAAAGCAAATAGCTTTTGCAGGCACTGATTGTTTTTGCAGTAGCAGTACCCTGTGCAAAGGTCTCTGATACAGTATGTTTGAACAATCGTTGCTGTATCTTATCTACTCCAGGTAACAAAGAGATTCAAATTTAGGGGTACCTAGAAGGACCATAGCCACAACTGCTAAACAGAGTAATGTCTGTTGTGTCAAGTCACTTGAATTTTAAAAATGTATTTTCAGAGTCAGAAAATGCCCAGTAACTCATTCCTTTAGTCTTGACGGTACTTCCTTTGACAGCATGTCTAGTCCTGTTCTATTCCTGCAAAGACTTAATCAGGCTCTTACTTACTGAAATTGCTTCTGTGGTGAGCAACGGAAGAAAGGAAAATGTAAAATTTGTTAATGGGTATGTTTCTGTCATGGAGAGGGGCATTATTACATGTCACCTGGGGATCCCAGTGTGGCTATCTAATGAGGACTTACTGAAAATGGAGATAGGTTATACAATATTGATATGATTCCCCTACTCATAGAAAGAATGCCTTTTCCAGCTGTCCCCTTGGCATGCAAGAAGAAAAAAAAAAAACAAAAAAAACAGAAAACAACCAGTGTGAAAGAAAGTCATGACAGAAACTTGCAGAGAAGGAAGCCCAGTCTGTGCTTCCAACCATTGTGTGTTGTGTCACGTAGAGAAGCCCATAGGGAATGGGACAGGACAACGTTCAGGGCATCCCCCTGTTCTTGTGAGCCCAAGGAGAGACAGAGAGTGAGAAAAGGCAGTCTGCATATTTGTTTGAAGTGGTGTGGAGCAAAGTCAAATTCAAGAACACAGCACCGTTGGCAAAAGTAAAACCTAAAATAAAACTGACACCACAGATTTGGAGCATTTGCTGCCTGAGCTAGAAACCATCCAGAATGCAGGAAGCTGGTTTGCAATGGGAAATGCATTTTGTCTGAGAGAGCCCTCCAGGATGTTTCCAGCCACAAAGAGGATGGGGAACTGACATTGCTCACTGCACGAGCATTTACTTGTCATCCGCAAGGTCACAGTGCTCTCTTCGTACAAACCCTTCCTGGAAAGCTCCTTTTGCTTCACTGCCTCTGAAAAGGTAATGGATGGGGAGAGGAAAATACCCCTCCCCACATCTCCCTCTCCCCAAAAGAGGGCTGTAGTAAAATGAACTTCCACATGCATTAGCCCTAAACCTGCACATACATGCTGCCTACCGCAAAGGGAAGCTTCCCTGTCACTTCACAGAACCACAGAATGATATGGGGTTGGAAGGGACCTCTGAAGATACCTTCCCTGTCCCTTACCAGGCAGGCAGGCAGGCTAAAAGCACCTGGCAAGATATATCTATTGAAGAAGTAGCAAGGAAAGACCATTTGGCCCTTAAAGGATTAGGACTTCTGACTTCAGGCCTGTGACAGAGATTCGCTTGAAATGGAGAATGAAAGGCAAGGAAGACTCAGCAGTCCATGGCTGCTGAGAGATGATATACACCAGTTGGTAGAGAGAAGCTGGAGGGGCAGTCTGGATGGCCAGGGAAAGGGCACTCAGAGCTGTAGAAAGGGCTTCAGGTAGTTGTGGTCAAGTAAATCCTGGACCACCAAAGGACTGGTGGCCAAAGGATTGTTTCTTCCTGAAAAAGTCTTTGGAAGATGCACCAAACACAGTGAGCTCCAAGAAGCAGTTGGCACTGCAGTATCTTAGACCTTCTTTAGAGTTACCTTATGTAGATTTTAAACACCTAATGAATTTGAATTTGTCTAAGAAATCTAGAAATTGTCTAAGTTACCTTTGAATCTATGCACCTATTTGCGGCACTCATTCATCAGATAGTGTTTAGGAGCCAGCTAAATGTCCTTGCTTAGTGTTTGTAGTTTCAGCATGCCAGACTTCCCTGAAAGTTGCAGTTTAATAATTTTAGTCAGACATGTTTTCCACAAGTGCAAGAAATCCTCCTCCATTTCTTTGGAGGAGAATGATTCCACCACATTTTCCTCTCTCACATCCTTGTTCTCTCACTGACTGCTGGCAGGGCTTCCCCAGGATATGAAGTAGCAGGACTCGCTATGACTTAGGTGCAAGAGCTTTGCTGATTACATCTTCCAAAAACCATTTTCTAGTACAAGAATTGCCCCCTCTATGTATTTATATACTGGCTACCTATATAACAGGTATTATATGAATTGCTTCAAGAAAACAAGTCATGTCAGAAAAGGGCTTAGCATGTTCAATGCATCCTACAGGCAGAGTAGAAAAAGCTAAATATTTTGCACTATATGTATGCAGTATATGGTATAATTTAGATTTCATAATGAAATCATAATTTCATAATTATCTTTTCATGATAGTTTGTTTTTAAATTGTTCAAAAATAATTTAGCAGCAATTGTAGCACTACTCTTGAAGTTTTAGACAAACATTAATTCATAACAACAATTTTTTTTTAGTATGAAAAAATTGTTCAATATTAACAGCAGATATATCCATGTCATATTCTATAACAGCACTGTGAGATACACCATTCTATTCCACTTTTCTCTCCATTTGTTTATTAATCAGTGTATATCAGTCTTGTGGACTTAGTGAATGATTGAAATGTATAGCATCACATGTCAGACTTTTTTCAAAGCTCATAAATGATCAATATATCTTTGAGAGGGAATCTGATTTCTGATACATTTATGTTAATAAGAATGGAAACACGGGCCACTGGAAATTGAGAGATAAATCAATAGAGAGGTTGGACCTTCAAGAAGTTCAGTGTACAATAAAATAGACAGCAAAATATGCTTGCTGCTTGTCTGCAGTGCCTGGAGTGACTACAGCTGACCAACAAGGTAAATCAAATCTGCTGCCAATACATTCTTCTGCTGTCCAGATAAAACAGCGGACTAAGCCGGTGAACTTTCACCCTTCACCCGAGCTCTCTAAGCCAAAGTACAGATTAAAAAAAATCAATAACCCCAATCGATGGGAAAATATTTTTAGTCTCTAACTGAACGATATGTTTTGACAAGGCCAAAGAGGCGCACAAAAGAATGGGAAAAGATAAAAGACAGAAAATTAGGATTTTGTTTTATTGGTTGAGGTAGGATCACTATTCATTCCCCCTTCCTACAAATCCCATTGACACTGGCTAAAATTATCTCACAGGAAGGAAATAAAATGAAAGGTTATGAATTCATTAAATTGTCTGATTTACTGTGTATCCTTGTAACATGTTATCTTTAGTGGGGTTTGTTGCCATTATTGGACACTTAACATTGAGAAGACATTTTGGTATGTATTAAGATGGAAATTGGCACTAGAAGAATTTTGCAATGAAAGAAAACCAACAAATATTAACGCCCTGTGCCTTTTCCTCATTCTGGTTGTCAGCTCTGAATCCAGTATGCCTAACATATAACCCATGGAATACACCAGAAACCCCAAAGAGAAGCCTGTGGTGCACCATTTGCAGGGCATCACAGAGTTAGTAGAGGCGAGTTAGGGCTCACTGACAGGGACGTGAGGGTCCCAAAGACTGACAGAGGAAGGTTTGGGGAGTGTTTTTGCTCAGCAGCTACAAATGCCGCATTGTGGGGTGCATTTAGTGCAACCCCTGAGTCCGGGACAAAGCAGAGAACTGGGACTTCTCTCCCCGTTCCTCCTCCCTGCTCCCCTCATGCCAGCCCTGCTGCTGGGGATGATGGGGGGACTGGGGCATATGGGGGGGCTGCCGGGTGACTGGTGTGGTTCAAAGCACAACACGTGGGGAGAATTTCCCATTACTTGCAATTAGTAAGGTTTGTGCAGCACTTGGACATTTTTTCCCAAAAGGGTGTTGGCAAACTCTTTTACTCATTAACGTGTTATCTGGGTGGTCTTTGTTGTTCTGTTTACAAAACATACAAGGGGTCATTACAGGCAAGCGAAAGGTGATGTTGAAGAGTGTACTCCTCTTCAGAGAACAGCAGCAGATCTTTTATGAATCCTGACTTTTATGTTGTTTTTGCAGTTAGAGTGATTATTGTTGCCTCTGGCAGGGCCTGTGGTTCGCTGGCAATCCCAGGTCACCGGGAACCTCCGGGCTGAAAGAGCACAATGGCAAATGGCAGGCAGGCGTGTGAGTGGAAATAAGGGGACAACAACCAAATCCACCGAGCAGAAATGGGAGCAGGGACGGGCCTGATCCGCACTGACACAGGCACACACTTTGGCATTTTCTTTTCTGGAGTGGTTTCTCATCTCAGGGTATGATGGCAATAGGGCAGGGGTGCACAGGAATACACAGGGATTCTATTATTGCCTTCTCATTTCCTTGTGCTCTTGCATTGATAACTACCTTCTGCTTTGAATTTAGATTAGGACAGAACTTTTTTTGCTTCACAGTTTCACAGGAAATAATCCGGTCCAGGCCCTTTATTCCTAACAGTTGCCTCATTTTAATCCAGAATACGATTGAAATAAAATCAAAAGCCAGCTTTTTTAAATACTTCTTCCAAATTTATTTGGTCATTATTTTCACATTCAGCAGGTGTTTCATCTTGATTTTCTCTCACTGACTTTTCAGAAGGAACTATCCTGAAGCTTCATGGAGTAGTGTTTACAATACAAACTCCCATGATTGAAATGCTGTAGGTAGCTCTTATCATCCTTGAAAGCTTTCAACATATGCAGTGAAATATGATGACTGTTAGAATTAATTAGAGAAAACAGATGTCAAGTATTTGGCAAGAGTTATTTAAAGGAAATCTATTGTGTACAGATAGTTGATGGTAGGGTTTGAAATGTTACTAACAGCTGAGAAATAGCTAAACATTTTTCTGCTTTGTAGAAAGCATACCTAAAATACATTGAAAAGAACACTTTGGTCACCCATAAAAATAAAAGCAGAATAACATGATGGTGGCCATATTTTTATTCTTATTAATGCTTCTGTGTGACCCTTAAAGATGATGGGCTTGCCTGGGTTGTGAGCAGGAGAAGAATTTGACCCCTGGGACGGCTCCTGATACATTCATGGACAAGGTGAGACCTGGGATACGGAGCCCATTTCTCCAGCAGAGGCATCAGGAAATGAATCTTTCAGAAACGACAGGAAGAATTAGGAGGGTGACTTGGCCCTGGCTCACACACCAGCTCCAACAAGAAAATATCTTGCTCCTGTTCCTATGCAGATTATACCTATGTTTCCATCATCAGCATTCACCGGCTCTGTGACAGAATGAATTTGAATGTTCTTCCCTCTGCAGCAGCCAATGCACCCCGTGGCCTGTTCAATCCTTTCTGCTTAAATGACTTATGTCCTGGCCTTCATAATTCTGTCAAAGAAAATATACAGCCTTCATCTTTGTTATCTTTCATTGTGCCTAAAGAGGTCAGAAGTTCAGAGCAGTTTGTGTAGATAGCCTGGCTGAATGTAAATATGGCCATCAGTTTTGGTGCAAAAAGCCTGTGAGACAAGATTGACAATCTTCTTCCCACAAGTTTTGTGTGTGCAAGCCTGAAACTTTCCTTGCACTAGCGTTTGTACTGTCATACAGCATCAATGGAAAGCACAAATACATGAGAATGCAGCCAAAGCCAGTTCACAGAAAGAGTGGATGAATGTTTGTAGGAAATTCAATGCTTCTCTCATCCATCACTATTCACATTCCTTTCCTTGCCTGCAGGTAGAGGCACAGAGACTTATTGGATGGGATTCATCTTACCTAACTTTAGACATATATAGTGTGGGTATCTCTGTCTCAGCTTGTTGTCTAGACTCTTGTGAAAGTCAATAGAGAGAAGCAGGCAGTTCTAAGCCTAATTCATCTGACCTATTTTAGACACCTTCTTTAGGAAAAGGTGAAGCTTTCCCTAAAAGTGCCTATGTCTCTCTAGTGACTTAAGGACAGTTCGGGCCATTAACTCAGGTGCAGACATGTACACTGCATGTACACAGATGTGGTGAATCCCACCCTCTAGAACATTTGATAACATTTTCCCCACAGTCAGATGAGATTAATAGGACCTTTTTGACCCAATTAAGTTACCCAATATTCTCCTGGGCTTTTCCTCCTCCCAAAAGTGAAATCAGTTATATGAAATGGTTGTTTCTTTGGTTTAAACCTATTTCCCTAACATAGGCAGAGGCAATTTTTCAGGACAGGGTTTCCAGGCCAGCCCGCCCGGCAGCCCCGGGATGCAGGAAGCGCTGCCTGTGCTCATACCCGGACGCTCCATATCGCCCTTTCTCCTTGCAGCACTCACCTGCTGCCACCAGCCTGTCTGAGCCAGTCCCAGGCCACCTCTCTGCCCACCTCTCTTCTCATGAGGATGGTGGTGCTTCAGCCCACACACTTTCAGGCTTTCGATAATGGCTTTTGCTGTTCCTGCTATCACTATATGAGAGCCATTTAATTGCATCTTCCATTCAGCCTGAATAAAGGGTGAGTAGGACATCTATTTGCTTTGACCAGGCTTGTGATTGATGCAACTGTTAATACTTTCCAGCGTAACACAATCTTCCCTCACCTCCCAAGGATGCTCTGTTGGTAACATGTCCCTGCGTAACTTTTTCAAGGACAGACAGAAAGTGGTATAAAAGGCAAGAGATGGTAGTGGAAATGCCAGTGAGCCTCTGGCCTGTTGCTGAAGGGTTACCTCTTTCCAGCATCTGTCCCACCCTTCACTGCTGCCCCTGGCGTCAGCAGAAAATGTGCTGTTTCCTTGCTCAGCAATCGTTTCTAACAGACCATTGGCAACTTCTCTGTGCAGACCTGCCTGCAGTGTCCTAGGGTCATCTTGCCCCCTGGGAAAAAGCCATGAGAGACACCTTCTGCCATTAGGCATATAATGAGCTTTCATTCTTTCAGGTAAAACTGAGGAAAGTCATCTTCTCAACAGGGCTGTACTGAGCATTCGCCCCTCCCTTGCCATGACACGATGAGGTTGTCAGGCATGGCAGGTCCCTCTGCCCCCTCTCAGACCTAGAGATATGCCTTGCGTCTTTGGAGGCAACAATTACACCCAGAGAACAAAAGGCATAGCACAACAAAAACTACATACACCTTTTACCTTAGTAAAACAAATCCAACTTGTATTATATTCATGGCGCCACATAAGAGAATTTAAGCCATCATTCAGGTTACTGTAAGTCCCAGGAAAAGTACAGCAGCACTTAAGGAGACGGGAAGGGAAGGAAGGGAGAGAGAGAGAAAAAGAGACCAGGACTGTAGTCATCAGGATAATAACCACAGGGCTGTCAGGGGGGCTCCTGGGATCAAACCACTTTACTACCTGTGTTGCACAAATCCACCCCTAGGCCCCCCATCAGAGCATGTATAACTCTGTTTCCCTTTTATAGCAACCTCAGTAGAATTGGTTGCACTCAGACATTTTCAGCTAAAGACCACCACAGAGTTACAGCAGTTTACACAACCTGCAGGGTTGTTCTCCCAGCGCAACACACAAATAAGTGCTGTTCGCAAATAGCAGTCCAGCAGCCGAGCCACAACTATCTGCAAGTGTAGGGGTGCTGCAACAAGGTAAACTGAGCATGGCAATGACCACATAGGCAGGAGATCACAAAATTGTGATATACTACACCATCAGAGTGCTGCTGGGGCAAAACATGGCCGGTACACTGTAGATGTTGGCTGCAATATGGCCAAGATGCCTTGTACAAAACAGCAGGGCAAAAAACTGCCCAACACTTGCATGCAGGGATTCAATGGCCTTACCCTCAACATGGAAACAGTCTCATTACCTCTGCACAGTCAACAAGCACTCCTATCAATAGGAACATATCTCAAAGACCCTAAAGTGTCATTAGTCATTCAAGAATCAGCAATAGGTGGTAAGTAGGATTGGACAGTTACGTACCATTGCAGTCGGTGCCATTGACTGTGTAGGACAGGACAGAGACAAGCTTTCTTAATACATGTGCTTATTTTCTTGTTAGTGTTTGATTTCTGACAAACGTCAATGCTGGTGATGGTGTATGTCTTCTGATTTTGCTTTAGGATGCACTGCTCAGTACTTTTTCCTCTGAGCTCCTCTTTTGGACCCCTCCTAAGCATTACTGTCCACAATGAGATGAGACTGGGAAACTGAATAATGTCTTAGTACAAAATATTTATTTTTCGTAGGAAATAACATAAGAAATAGACTAAACATTTTGAAAGCTTTTTAAAAATTATTAGAAGAGCTATAGGCCTAAGTGGAGCCCTTGCAGGAAAATAGGAAATATAATAGCAATGGGAGACCCAAGGGAGATGAAGTTTTGGAACTTAGATAATAATTGTAAAAGTAGCAATCCTGGGATATAGAAAGATAATTTAGGTACTGTAGAGCCTCATAGTGGCTTTCTGCTATTTCTGTCATAATTTTCTGCCACGTTATTTTCTGTCAAGTCTTACAATATTTCTATAATGACTATCCCACTTGTTTCCCCAAAACTTATCTTTGAAAATTATACACAAGGTCAGAGTTACACAACTGAACACGCCATTTATTATCAGGAACAAGAAATCTGTCTGGGCCACATCACCGATTGTAGCTGTCCGCCTAATAGGATGAAATAGGTTGCAGGAGAGTAACTGAGCAGTAAAGAGGGACACTGCAGGTGACAGAACAAGAGTGATAGGAGAAACATCAGCAAAACTAAAAGCAAGAGAAGATATATCATTGACAACAAAACCAAATCAAGCTAATGTCTTCTCAAAGCAAGATGGGTAAAATAGGGTGAGTCAGTAAATGAGCTGAAGTCATTTGACAAAAGAGCTGTATAACAGATCGCTTTATTCATAAAAGGATATGACTGACATCCTTTGCGACTGGAGTTTATCCCAATACACAAGTAGTTTTGAAGTGAAAATGGTAAAATTCTACTTATCTAGTAAATAGTTTCATTCCTAAAATGTGCTGATACTGCAGATCACAACTTTTATTTTTAGCACTTTGCTACAAGTTTTTGCTGCATTTTCCAGTCTGGGGTGGAGAAGCATCGCCAAAGCAAGCTGAACCATTTACTAAAGCTTGTTGCAAAATAGAGCTCAGCTCTGAGACCCTGAGTTGTGAGACAGTCCCACTGAAGTTGACAAGAATCACGGTGTTGAAATACCTGAATTTTCTGCAGGTCATAAATTCTGCCTTTTGATGCAATATACCACACCAGTGGGGTGAATTGGCTCATATCAAGGGCTGGATCGCACGCATAGAAACTCAAAAAAGTTGGTGCCTCGTGAAAGCACCAATGGTGAAAATGTGATGAAGGACATGCTTCAGAGCTCATTTTAGTGACGTGATGCATTACGAATCTCATCTCAGCTGAAGGGGTGTAATAAACCATGTCTTTGGAAGGGGTGTAATAAACCATGTACCAATTGTATTTATTCAATATGTCAACTTGTACTCCACTCTGGAGTGCCCAGGCCAGTCCCAAGTGCTGGTGGTCTCTTTGCTGAATCTCTCACGTTCCCCACGTAGAGTTAAGGTTTGCTGTTTGGCAACTCAGAGAGATGCAGCTCCATCACTGCCTTCCGGACGGAGAGGGAAACTGGAAGGGAAGTGGCAATGGGAGATCCCACACATGAGAGGCAGGGGTCTGTGAAACACCAACACAGGGCACAGTGTGCTGCTTGCCAAGGACAAGCTAAGGAAGTCATGCCCAGTGTCCAAGGAAAACGGGTGGGCTCTCAGGCTGGGGGGTCTCTTGGAGCTGTTGGTTCGATCTGTTGAGGGGTCTGAAACTCTGAAGCCATTACTGACAGTGCTGTGCTGGTCCTTTTGGTGGGCACATGGCAGGGACTCAACAACAGCAGGAGATCGAGGCATCTTAGAGGGTATCCAGAAATAAGAACTGTGCTGTTGAAAGATTTCTTTACCTTGTACTGATGAATTATGTCATTACAGACCTGATGCAAGGTGTGCTGAAGTCCAGGGGAGACTTAATGCTGCACTCAGTGTGCTTTGGATCGAGCTTTACCATCCTGGTTACTAATTTACAGCTATCGCGTTCCCTCTCCACACCAAACACTAACATCAGCCCGCTGCCCCTGCCACCCCCCCAAGCCCAGGGCTAGGGGGCTGCTCCCCTGCTTGCTGCAGGTGCAACCCATTTCTCTGAGCACCTGGAAAAATTCACCCCATCTCCATGCACAATTTGAAACAGCAGCAGATCAACCAGAAAACCAGCAAGGCTTGGAAATAGCTTTCTGCAAATTTAAAAGGTCTGAGATATATTTTTTTTTGTCAAAAAAAAAAAAAAAAAAAAAAGAGAAATCAAGTGAAATAAGCCTAAGAGAGACTTACCTTGCATTTAGACCTGGATTATGGTTTGTGCTGTTTTTCCTCTCCATTCTCCTGCACACATATGGTCACGGGGGGGAAGAGGGGGTGGAAATAAGAGCTGTAAGAAGTGTAATTGATGGCAAAAGAGGTCCAAATGTGTGCACCAGATCCAGACACTCTCCAAAATGTAATCCTTGTTTGTCTATATGATGGGAATAATAGCCTTCCTCACAGGGGTACTGGGAAGATCAATAAATAGTTAATGTTGGTCTAGGGAAATGCACAATGCCTGCAGTGTAAATCAGAAGGAACCCATTGAAATGCATGTAGTTACATATGGATAGACCCAACGTAAAAATGAGCAGATGCTATTTCCTAAAAGAACAGTGCTAGTTACCCTGTAAACATTTTCTCCTATGTGTGGGACAGAGAGTAGATTTTAGACAAGAGTCTGTTCTGGTGTAAATCTTCATCATCTCATTGACAACAGTGGAAATATATCACTTTAAAAAAGAGCAGGCTCCAGCCCCTGATATCTGCTGATCACGCAGCCTTTAACCATACAAAGCCTGTAGCTTTCCATTTGCGCACTCTCCCAATCCAGCCTTGAAAAATCTACATTTTAGAGTCCCCAGTATTTCATCAGTGCTGTATTTTCAACAAATCAGAATAGGCAACACAAACGTGGGGGTTAGTCTTTAAATGTTCATGTATTTTTCAATTCTCATGCCCACAAATTCTCATACTAAGTATTGCATAGTTTATCCTGGAGAAAGTACCAGCTCCCTTACCCACAAGGCCAGCTTCTTCAAAGAAAAACACGTACAGCTTCGGTGGAGGCAGCTCTCGCCATGTCTCTGAACTACATCCATGATGGTCTATACCAGCTCATAACTTTAGAGAATAATGTAGCAATTTCTGTGGTGCAATAAATTCTAGTCAAGAGATCAAATGCTAAGAGATAGTAATTAAAGTGGCGTGGCTGTGAAGGGTGCTCGGTGGGGATGGGGTGTGAAGGCAGTGTTTCTCCTGGGGCGAGCCGGCAGGGCTGAGCCCACACATCCTCTGGGTAGTCAGAGGGCCCACAAAAGGCATTTTTGCCGCAAGCAGAGCAGTCGCTAAGGAAATAAAGGAGCAAAAATTCCTGTGAATCCAAGATGAGCTAAGGAGTGTTTTAAAAGGGGGATAAGGAGAATATAAACAAATTGCAATTTCCCATAATGAGCAGAGCCAGGGAGCATTCAGCCCCTGCACCTGGGTCGGCCCCCGCAGTCCCCACAGTGGGGAAACGTGACTAATGCTCACAGATCTTCTAAGGGAAGACAGAGGAGCAATTTCCAATGGGCTTTTTCCTTCTCCCCTTTTGTCTGAGTGGGAATTTGCCTGTATGTGTTCCCTCGGAGAGTCGCAAAGGGGAGGTTTGCACATGTGAGTGCAGAGATATGGATTTGAGCTGTTGTGATCTCCTGAAAGGAGAGCAAGGCTGCATATTTGGCTTGCCAGCTCTGTGGGCTGCTGTTTGATTTTGTCTCTCCTGCTCAGGTGTGTGCACTCAGAGGGGAAGCTGGGAAGCAGGTATCAAGTATCTTAAAGGTATTTTTCACAAAAATTGCCTGCAGTGAAACCTCTATCAGTCTTATGCATGAAAAAGTGAGATTGTATTTACGGAGGTCAACCTCTTCCCTGCTAATATCCTTTTTTCTCTGCCATGCCATCATGTTTGCTCTCTGACCGAGTGTCACTGCTGCTCGGGCAGCCTGAGGTATGAGGAAGATGAAGAAAAGTGACAAGGTGAACCCAAATTCACCTGAAACATGGGCCAAGGAAACCAACCCAGGCAAAGCATCAGCATTGCCCCACACCAAAGCTGGCCCTGGAGCCAGGGTGAGATGGCCTGGGAGACGTTGCTCCCCGGCTGAGGAACAGTGTGGCCACCAGCAGCAAAAGTTTTCCACAATCATGGCTGAGATGGAGTTTAGAGGCACCACCTCAGAGGCAGGGTAGAAGGAGGAGCCTCTTGCTCACTCGGTGCTTGCCTCTCCGTGGAGAGCGATAAGCCAGATTGCTTTTTTGTGATGTGGACATCTATCCGCTGGGAGCTGTCTTGCAACCACACTAATTTCATGTAAGGCTCTGAACCGCCATCAGCCAGGAACAACTTTCAATCACTGCCGACCTGGGCTGCGTTTGGACTGGCAGCTAGGAGGTGGAAAGCAGTCCAGGTCCCTTCCCCGACTCAAATCTTTGGAGCTACCCAATCTCCCACGGGGCTCTGAAGTTCATAAAGCACGTGTCTATTAAAACATGCAGAGGTTTGCACTCATGGACATAAGTGCGCAGTGGGAAAGTGTGCCCTTTTCTTGATTGACTCGGGAGAGAAATTTCTCTGACCCGACAGAAATGCAGGAATCGCAGTTATGAGCGGTGTTTACATGCTCATCAAGCACCTGTTAATCATAGGGAAAGATTTGAAGGGAAGCAGCAGAGGTTTTTATCTAAATTGAACTGGTCAGATAGGCAGCAATCTGCTGGCTCTCCTGTAGGAAAAGGAGACGGGAAGCAGAGAGTGGAGGTGTGCATGCCGGGTAGGGAGAGGAAGAAAAGCCTGGCACATTCGCCAGTAGCAAATTGGGCTCCCGCATGGTCTAATTCCTGCTTCACCACAGACTGCTAACACAGCTTGGATAAAAAGGGAAAAGGGGAGAAAAAAATCTATGCAGGAGGCTGCAAGAGCACATAGAGTCTGTTCTGAGCTCCTTCCACAGGCAGACAGAAATCAATAAATCAATAGGAAATGTTCGCTGGCTGTAAAATGGGTAGAGAAGCCAGTGTCAAGCTGCTTTAAGATGGATGGACAGTAGGTTTGCAGTTTGCAGAAAGGCTAGAGGTGACTATCACCTTGAGATGGGATCAGCGGCCAGCAGCCCAGCAAGGCTTTGAACCTCGAGTTTATGATTAAGGGCTGGGGCACGGATTGAAATACTCTTGTGTCCCCTGCACAGTCCTCCCCGGGCTTCGCTGGCTCTCCTCCTCGGCGGCACCGGTGGGCTGGCAGCCGGGCCCGGCAGCTGCCGGCGCTGGCCCTGCTGTGCCACTTCATTGAAGTCGAGGCTACAGAAGACTGAATAAAAATTGACTAGATGCCTGGTGGTAGAGAGGATTGATTGAAGACGGGCAGGGGTTTTCTACCCCACAGTTGGATTTTTTTCCTTTCTATGAAGGATTTGACATAATGTAGGCGATGATTCCTATTCAGGGTATCGTACCTTCGTCTCCCCTTAATGAGACAAGCACAAGGACATGAAGCAGTGCCAAAGATGTTTAGGGAAAGCTGGCGTGAGTGACATCCTTCTTTTCTTTTAAAGGCAAAGTATTTGTGAGGGGTGGGACAGCTGTATTTGCAGAAAGCTTGCTGTGTGTCTCCACGAGCCCATTCAGGTCCAGAGGGTGGCTACTCTTCAATCGGTATTTTTCAAATGCAGAGATGATCTTCACTGTGGTGTGGCTCCTGCAGAGACAGACAAGCAATCTAGCTTCAGGCTTCCCCGCTTCCACAGCCTCCCCTCCAGGACTTGAATTTCTTTCAGTCTCCATGAACTGCTGCTTATCCTGTTCTTTGAGGATAGACGGACCCTCTTAACCTCTTGTAACCGAGACTCTCTCATAGCCCTCAGAAACAGCAGATTTGGGGCCAGCTTCTCGCTTTAGCCAAATAAGACTCTTTGCGATGCTGTCAACTCCAAAATGGGGTTTGCTTTGCACAGTGGAAACTAACTGTGAAGGGATTTTGTCTACTGGCCTACAGAGTGAAAAACAAGAAATTCTGAAAAAGCAGTATGATAACTTTGGACTTAAAATTTATCTGTCATCTTAGTCTGTATGGACTGCTAAAATCTCCATTGCAGAGCCTCGCTTTTGAGGACAGACTAGGAGTATCCCAACACTGGACAAAAGACTGTGAAGAGCCAGGTGCTCTGGCACTACCCCCTGCTACAGGTTATGTGTACAGGCAGATGAGCTGGCTCCACAAATGCTGTGATTTATTCCAGGAGTGTTTATGGGAAGCCACACGTATGCCCCACCCAGAGGAACAGCTTGGCATTTGGTGTCCAAAAAGGCAGACCTAAATGCACTAGCTATGGTTATTAGAGAATGATCAAAATAAAAACCTTCATCTTGTTAGTACAGCAAAATAATAATAAAAAGGAGCTAAAATAAAACCCAATAAAGTAAATTATCTAATATATAATACTTACAGTGGTCAAATGGAAGAAAGTTTGCTCTCTTTTAATTTCCTGTTAGTTTTCAGATTTAGGCTGTGTGATTCACTGCAAAATACCCATTTACTGTAAGAAACTAAAGAAATTAGAAAATATTTCGTCAAGGGAAAAAATTCTGCTTAATGTCTGTTGGATGGCCCAGTGCTGCTCTCAAAGTTGACGATGACAAAGGTGTGAACAGTGTTGGACATGGAAAAAGGCCTTGTTAATACTTAGCTGTTGCACAAAGAGTCAGTGTCATGCTTTGGGCTGGGCTGTCCACTAAAACAAGCAGCAGATGTTCTCTTTAACCTCTCTCTCCTGATGAACCTCTGGAGAAATTATTTGCAATATTTGGTCCATAATCAAGCCCCACTGAAGTTAACAGGAACTTAAGCTTTGAATGGACTTTGTCTCTTCAGGATAAAATCCCAGGGTTGTCCTTTCTTACTACTCATGTATTAGTGCCTAGAACAACAGATACAATTTATTACAAACATACTTGATATTTATGGACTTGATATTTATGGGTCATGAGAAAAGCCCGAATTTTCTGCCCTCCCTTTGCTGCTGCCAGTGTATGGTGCTATCCACACAGATGCTTCAGTATTAATCCCATTCGTCTGGAGCAACACCAGAGGCTTCAGCAATTAGTGACACCCTGTTCAAGCACTGAACTTCAGAGTTCTTCATTTTACATGAGCTCATTCTGTACTCATCCCCTGAACACTCGGATGTTATACTTGAGAAGCAGAGAAGGTTTTGTTGAAAAAAACTGTATTTGGTGAAGTGGACCATGACACAGATTATATGCACGTTGCTAGGACCTGATATAAGTTTGTGGGTTTTTCACAGGTACACCCATTTCCACCAAAACTTTCTGAAAAAAAAGTCAGCTGCAGCCAATTATGAGAACCAATAGACAGAAAAAGAAATTTAGACTTCTACAGTTAAACTTATTAGCAAAGTTATAAACCATGGGATAAAGGATGTTCTAGGGGAAGTGGCGAACACCTAAAGTTCAGGTGCAACCATTAGGAGACACACACACACCTGCACAGGCAACACAAGATAAGCAGAGGCTTAATAAGGGTTTTTCAGCCTGATCACATTGCCTACGTTTAACCTAGTTCAGATCAGCTGATAGTAGTCATTTCTAAGGTAAGGAGAATTTTTTCTCTCTTCTTCAAGTGCTGCATAATTGTTTTGTAAATTTTTTAGTTCATCTGTGGTAGAGTAGAGGACTTGTAATGAAAAATTCATTAAATTAGTTACTTTTGTTCTGTTTTCAAATCACTTGGAAATAGATGTTGACTTTGATTGATTTGTTTGTGGCTTGAAGTGGTGCTATGCTCTCTGTGCAAACACGGTTTATCCTGTAGTAGGCTTTACGATGTATCTTCCCTGTATCTGCTGTCCTTGTTATTAATTATGCTTGGGGAATTCACAGTGCAAACTGTAGGGCATACTTTCTGGATGACTTGCAAGAATTTCAGTTTTACAGGTGCTTTTTAAAGCAAGATATTTAATTTATAGGAAACTAAAAGAAAAAATTTCAACATAAAAATTATTTAAATAACTAGTAGTAAAGCCTTGCTTTTTCTGTGTTGTATTCACCCAGACGTGAGAGTTCCTCAGGTTCATCAGAAATATTTGCAGATTTAGATACTGATTATGAAAAGAGCCTCTTAAGTAGAGCACTGCTGGGAGTAAATAGTTCCACATCAATGATAGAGTCAGCCTGCAGAAACCTCATTAGAACGTCAGAGCTTTAATTTTTCTGTTCATTAAAAAATAGCTGTAGATCCCACAATACTATATGGCACCTTTTGTCTCAATTTTATTAGAGCCTCCTTATCTTAATTTTTTTTAGAGACTCCTTGCTACCTTCAATCTAAGAAATCAGAGACAATGGAATTTTTTTCACTAACCCCTCTTCCATAACTCATCAGGAAATTGGTCTTTCCCCCAGCACTAAGAAATATTGAAGCAAAGTGAAAACTGTGGGGGTTATTTTAAATTCTTGTTTACATCTTGGAGGTTCTTTTTTTAAAATGCTATCAATATTTTTGGTAAAATTAAATTTCTGTCAAACACTTCGATTGTGTTTTAAAAAAGAACACTGTCTTTGATACCAGAAATGACTGATAAAACATTTCAGTTGCTAGTTTTATTTTAATATATAAATAATTATTAGGAAAGGAAGTAGTTTCCTTGCAAAAGTAATGAAAGAGATTTTGTGTCACTTGGTACAAAGAGGAAACAATAGAGCAGGAGCATATATTTCATATATTGAGTAACAATGAGTCAGCATACAGTTATCTGGTGTATAACAATAAGGTGTTTGTAAATCACTTACCCCACTTAGTCTTTCCTTCCTCACCTGCTGCAGTTCTACACCAACCTCAGACAAACAGCAAACCACCCTATTTCTCTTAATCAGCTGCTCTCCTTTTATTGTTCTTTTTCACGTTTTTGTTTTTCCTGTTATTTTATTGGTGCATGATACCTAGAATTCCAGGAAAGTATTTGTTGTGCTAGGATACCACATGATATTTCTCCCTGCTTGACAAGAGAAAACCAAGGCACATCTCCAGTTGGGCAGCAGCCGGGGGCATCCCCGGTTCCCATCTCACCAGCACTTTCAAAATCAAGCCCAGAGTCATTCGCGCTGAGGCAACAGCTTCCTTTTGAGATTATTCAGCTTGATAATGGGTGTTGATAACTTCCCTCTCCTGCTTCTCCTACAAGGTGTAGTACCTGTGCCCCCATAAATAGCAGTCTGAAGTATTATGCTAGAGGCCAGGGCTGGCTCTGTGTTTTGCCTGGGCAGAGCCTGGTTCCTGCAGCCCCATGGCAGAGCGGGGTCCCGGGCAGGCGAGCGGTGCCCCTCAGAGCCAGCCCCGGGGCTTGGTACTGCCACACCTCTGCTGGAAAGCCATGGCAATGGCAGTGCTGTCCTGCTACGCCTATGCCTTTGTAGGCAGAGGCAGAAAACTGGCTCAACACTGATACACCCTGATAAGATCACATTTTTTATGACTATATCTTGCTGATAAGGACCTACTTTTGACTTAAAAATGGTTTGTCATTGCTGGTAACACAAAAGCCAAAAATATAGCAGCCTTTCCACACAATGGAGGCGCCATGCTTGTGGCTAATAACATTGAATGCTTAGGCAAGCAGAGAGCAGTGCAGCAACTGCCCTCCGTGCTCCCCTCCGCCTGCCCTCCCCCAGACCCCTCCTGCCACTTCTGACGCCATTTGCCTGGGACTGGAGGTGTCTGTGAGCTCTGAAAATTGGATCACAGGGATAGCTCTTTGCTGGCCCCGGTCACGCTGACGGCAAGACTTGATCGATCAATACTCTGTGTGACACTTTCAGAATTCATTGGAAATGATGTCCTTTTTGAATGACACCCACATTTTGTGGAGGGCAACTCCAACAGAAAAGCACCAAGTGTGTTTTTGCAAGATATGTTTTGTTAGTAGTAAACTTCACTTTATTTGTAAGGTTCTCTGTATTTGGAATTTCTTCATCCCTCCCTTCAACCTCCCTTTTGAAGAGGGCAGAGATTTAATCTTTAAAGGTAGCTTTGTAGCCTGACATTTAGAGTGTGAGCCGTTCCTAAGCCTGATGTTTATTATGACATATGGCCTCTTCATGTAAAAAACAGTAAGCTTTGGGGGAGAATTTAAAAAGTAGCCTGAGGCTTATAGCACACAGCTAAAAACTGATTCACAATTTTATCCAAAATATTATGACCTCTGGGTAAAACTATTGCTCTGCTATGGATTCCCATGAAACTACTTGGCGCTGCTGTCTCAGAGCCAGTTCCTGTGGGTGGGACTACACGGGTCATTCAAAGCAACTCTTCAGAGCCATTAATTGCTCATGTTGAGAGGCAGCAAAAAAGAATGGCAGTTGCAGCTGGAGGCTTCAGGGTTGAGATGTGTAGGGAAGGAGAAATGGGGGAATTGTTTGGAATCTGTTTTGAAGGACTCACAGAGAAATAGGTAACGTTATTGAAAATAATTGATAACAATATTGAAAAGGAATGTTTAGCCCTTATATGTTGTGAGTCTAAAGTAAATAGTTTTGATTGTTGGAGGGGTTCAAAAGCTGTATACCTGGCATCCTTTGGGGACTGCACAGCTGGGGCTCAGAGGATCCAGCCTGGGTTTTAATTTTGCCCTTATCAAAATTAGAGCCAGATGTATCACTTGGATGTAGACTCAAACCCACCCAAAAGGCACAGGAGGTTCAGGCTCGATCATTTTCTCAAACTTGGTGAGATAAAAGGGAAAAGCAATTTCCCAAAACATAATCCTGTGTAATTTGGGATTTACAACATTCACTGAGATGTGCAGTGTCTACAGCGTGGTGAGTCTGTGACCTGTTTACCATGTGAGTAGTCCCAAAAAGAAGTGGGGAAAATAACAAGGCATTGTTTGTGGACTCAAGACACATCTGCAGAGTTCAGGTGGGAAAGATCATGGCATGAAAGCAGTTAATATGGGAAGATTCTTTCCAAACATGTTTTTGTGTTTGGAAATACGCATGTGTGATGTGCCTCTGTACATCAGGCAGAACTCTGCACTTCACAGCTGTGCTGCGCTAATGCATGGGTTTCATCTCACTGGGGTAAAATCTTTCCTGGACCATAACTGGTGCACCACCTCTGGTCCTGCACTGACTCTCTGTGCTACACTGAATTTCACCAAACTGAAAATGAACGTTGCAAGGTCCAAAAGTTGGTGATAGGGAGGAAGAGAGTATCAGAGGTGGACTATGGACTTATTAATCCATTTGTCTGGTTGCCAGGAAACATCAAGATTGTCATAAATTATTAGATAGAAGTTTATAGGGAAGTTTTCAGTTACTAATCCTGCTTTTGTAATAACACCTAATAGTTTCATTTGCTTTGTTCTTAAGGAATGTGACCTGGAAAACTGGGTAAATACTATCCTGAATTATAACATGAGACCTGAATAGGAGAAACTAGGTACAGAGACTGTGAATGACTATTGTCTGATTTTTAAAAGTTAATTCCTATAGCTCTGTATGTGGAAGTAATGCAGCTTACTGAAAAAATATCTCATTTGAGCCCTGCATGAGGGGTAGCATGCTACGCTAAAACATCTGGGCTTTTAGCGCAAGGTATGGAGGGAAATGCTTCTAGTTCTGGTCACTGCCAAGTAATCAGAAGTTTGTCCAAGTGAGGATTTTATTTGTTCTGGGCAAGCATGCTCAGGCTAGAGGCAGCATCAGATTCCCCGATCAGAGAGTTTATAGCTTCTCCTTCAATAGAGCCATAGATGTGCTTGGTGTGCCCCATACTTTAGTAACTTAGTAAACTTTACTTTTAGATCCAGTGAGCTTTGATTCAACTCTTGTTGTTAGAGGCCACAATAAGTATTTGCAGAGTGGAGACTTCTGAACTGTCAGAGCTCCTTCTCAAGAAAAAAATATTCCGTTGTGACTGAAATTTGTGCATATCTCTTCTTTGGATGCTGTTTCTGGTATAAGTTTCTTACTCGTTTTGCCTTAGTTGATTTCTTATGAAGTTAACTTAAAGCAAACTAAAACCCTGAAGAATAAAAGCGTAAGAGTATTTTCATATCAGGAGTCTGTACTGCAAATCAGTTTCTGAACCAGTGGAACTGAGACTAAGATTCTACTTGCAGAAAAATGGGTGGTATCTCCCCGTGCAAACACTTGGGATTGGAGTTCTGCTGGCTTCTGATTTTGCAATGCCTTGCCTATGACCTGGTGGGAAAATTGGTATGGGGGAGTGATTGTACTTTGGCTTCACTATCAGAAGAGGCTGTCAGAGTTGCAGGCTTATAGTCAAACTTTTCTTTATAGAGAATTTAGAGTGATCTGTGGTATTTCTCTCTAATTGCTCAAATGGTCTGAATGCTGGTCATGAAGGCACCTGATACCCAAGCCTTTTATGAGGGGATTAATGAGCATAAGTCTAAGGAGGTCCCAAACGGGCTATAAAAACATGGGAGAGAGAGAGAATAAGCATCTCGCAAGCATTCTGCAACCTCCAGCTCACACATAATTGTTGAGCAAGAGGCACCACAACATTTGTGGGAAATGAACGGGCCTTGCTACTATTCTGGCATCAATTTTTTTACTGATTCTCCTTCGTTGTTTTTTTATAATGTCCTTCCTCCTGAACTATTCTTAAACTGAAAACAAGTACTTATTTTGTGACAGAGTGATTTGATTGCTATCTCAGATGATCAGTTTGTGAGAAAGTTGGGTCGGATTTTGTGAGTCTTAGAGCTTTTAGTCCAGGAGTATCATTAGTAGCACAAATCAAATAGCGCAAATACAATGTAGAGTAGAAGAGCAAGAGAATGGAGATGCTATTGTACTTAGGGCCTTTTAAAAATATTTAGGAGTCTTGGAAGAGTCTGGTTTCTCAAGGCAAGCTGGAGGTTATGGGCAGATGGGTGTCATGTTGCATCTCTTCCATCCCCCAATGCCATGGTCATCATTTCTCATATTTAAGGACAGCATCAGGAATTTCATTCCCAATGTATATCCAATGAAGCAACAGGAAGAAAAAGCTGACTAAACTAGCATATTCCTAAACCATAGATATAGGAATGCCACTTTTTGTTGCTAAACTTGCTAATTTCATAGAAAATAATGCATTTGGTACGAAGTCGAGGTGAAAAGGAGCCCACAGAGATACCATTGTGGTTTCTGCTTTGAAGCAGACTGAGAGACACGGGTTCAAAGAAATGCCTGAATCTGAAATTCCTATCAACTTCAGCTTCTGTTAAAATCAAGAACAATTTTATTGTTAGCTGAAACAGATTCAAGAGAAGGGTCAGCATAACAGAACAGGTTCTTCAAATATTTTTGTGACAGCTATATGCATTTTAAATATTTTTAAGTATTTAGACATTTATGTGCACTAGAATTCTTAAAAGCTCCAAAGATACTCTCAGTGAAAAATACCTTAAATTTCCTGGTGGTGTATCCTGCATAACTGACCAAAACGTTGTTGCTGAGATGAAGCTTTTAGCCTTAAAGTGCAAGGAATCTTTTAGTTCTGCTGGGGTTTAATGAGTTGGGATTCTAAGCTGATTCAGCTCTTAAACAGTCTGATCATTAGTGCTGTATCATCTGTCACCTTTGGGTGATAATTAGAAAAAGAAAGTCAATAACAATAGTACATAACACTACTTTACCAAGATTTAAACAAGTTGTAATATTGTTGAACATCTATTGATGAGTCCAAATGTGCCACAGGCTATTGAGCACAAAGAGTGCTTTGATGTGATGTTTTCCATTATTAATTTGATGTGGTGGAGTTTGTAGAAGTGAGAACATTTGTTTTCATTTTATTACACATGGGAAGACACCAAGATACTTTACATATTCATTTTCTTTTTTCTATTGTTTATTCCACTAAAGCTTTTGAGGAACAAGCATAGAAGAAAAAAAATGGAAAATTATTGTTCTGAGTCAGTTAATAACACTAGAGTGTTCATTTACCATATCTCTGATTTGTTTTGATTTGTATTGATTTATTTGACCTCCAAAATATACATCCTATATGCAGCCCCTGGATGACAGGAGAAAATTTAAGTGGAACTGTTTTTTCCCCAGAATAGAACAAGATCTCAGGACCTCACCACAGTGATACAAACCCGGGTCAGGATTCATTATGGCATTACTTTAGCAATCCGGATATTGGGCCTGATGTGCATGAGATACCCCAGTAATGCAGTGGTCAGTTATTGTTTCTTATTGACCACTTCCTCATCTGACTGTTGGTTCTTCCTTTGGGTGATTAAACTTGTTTGTAAAGAGCACAATTATGGAAATCTCTAAAGAGTGAGCCTTTTGGAGTCCCTTTTATTACCTTGTTTTGTCTAATTAATCCCTTAATGAAAGTTCTTTCCCTTCCTCTAGTCTGTCCTTTTTATGCTTTATGCAACCACAATCTGTTAACACTTCAATCATGGATCTTCAAAAGGCAGTTTTGCTTAGCTGATGTTTTGCAGTAATTTAAACTCCAATGTTTTTATTCCAAAAATAGAACAATGTATACAAAATATCTGAGAATAAGAGAAATGCTTTTGCAGATTGACTAGTCATTTCAAAGAAACACAACTGAGACAAGCTGTTTTCATCTTATGTCTGCAAATATCCGTATGCAGTACACTTGAAAGAAGGTCTAAATCTCTCAAACTTCTGAGGCATGTTTTTCCTTAGCAGTTCAATGAAGATATTTTACTTCTATTCCCTCATATTCGAAAAGAATAATGTAAGTCCTGCTTGGGACCCTATAAAGCATCAGACAGACCTAGCTAAATCACACAGATGTTTTGTGCGATGGAATGCAACAGCTGGAGTATAGGCTTCATCTTAGGGGTGAATGGCATCAAACAGCCATACTGCTGATTTAAATTCTAAGATGTGAAGTTAAACTCAAAAATTCTGTTTTGAAATCCAGTTGTGTTTTGGACAATAACCACTCTGTACTTGATCTCTTTTTCAAGGCTCTTCAGTACAGGAGCAGCTGTAGCCAAGCAATTAAACAGTAACACACGATATCTCAGCCTAACATTAATAAAACATTAAAAACAGGAATTGTTCATATAAAATATTGAGGGCCTACATGCTGCCATTCTCAGTATGAGGTAGAAGCACTTTACATGGATCAATTACTTCCCTATAAATTGTAAAGGGGAGCCCAAGATGCAAATGTAAACCCCAGTTCAGCCTCAGTTTTAAATTCTCCAAATATTTTGGAATGTTTAAAATAGGGGTTCCCCTTCAGTTTCATCAGTACTTTAAAACAAAACAATGTGTCTCATAGGCCCTAGAGAGAGGTGAAAGATGGAATTAAAAGCTACTTGGTTCTTTCCGGTAGCCAAATGTCCAAATTTAGTGAATGAAGATCAATGAAAAGCAGGAACTCCCATCAGTAAAATATAAACCATACAGCTTCAAGCTTTGGTTATCTACAAATCTCTGTGACATTCAGCCCATTCATGTATGCCTCTACACACAGAAGCAAGGCAGCACAATTGCTTCCCAGCACTCGGATCTAGCGAGTCCCATTTATTATCCATCATGCTAATACATTTCCCAGATGTGGTATCCACTGCTCAGTGTGGCTGCAAAGTCCACTCCTTAGACAAGGGGCAGAGAAAGGTGATTGGCTTCTGTTCCTGATAAGTAAACTCTACATAATCCTTGGGGATGATAAAATTTGTCTAAAGTCCAGAATCTGGGTCAGATTATTGGTTATCTCTACAGCAGTTACACCAATAATGAGTTTGGACCTCAGACTTGAAAACTTAAAATATTCTTTGATGTATCTAACTTGATTTTAACATATGGACTAAGAAAAAAAATCAACTAGCTCTGTAGAAAGGCATAGCAAACCTGAAGAATCTCCATTTCCATACAGGCCAGACAACCATCTCAAAATAAATGAAAACATACTTTAAAATAACATTACTTTAAGATGTGTTGATGTATCAAGGCACCCAGCATTAGAATATATAATTATGGGGAAAGTTTTTTTTATTCTTACAGATCTCGTTTGTATACTCTGTCAATCAGCCATATAAAACTCATGACCCTTCCATTATTCTGAGCTCTAAACAAATGATTTGGGATTATCTTTAGTGCCAGCCAAAGATTTTTGCATCTGGGGAGCTCAGCCGGGTGCCAGGCTCACCCAGCTGTGGGGTGAGGAGCTGCCCTGGCTGTGGGGCAGAGCAGAAGCGATGCCCGGCCGGGCTGCGCACACCGCGCTGTGCCGACCTCCTTCCCTTGCTGTGTCAGCAGCACAGAGCCAAGTTCACCAGCACCTGCCTCACAGCTCTGTGTTCCACAGCTTTCTGCAATGGCTGAGGCTAACCCTGAGTTTAAATTCGCTGTACCCAAGTGAAACTGGAGCTAGGAGATCTTTAAGGCGCCTTCGAACTCTAACCATTCTATGCTTCTATGGAAACATCGCTTATGGAGCTGCATATAGGCCAGAAAACCGTTGTGGGATCTGTAAAGAGCTCAGCAGGTTAATTCCCTTCACACCGGTCATCCCCGATGCCCTCACTGGGCTAGTGCTGGGACATGGTGGCAGGTAGCAGTGCTGTGCAGGGAGAGGAGCAGAGAAATGCTGTCTCGGGGACCTGCTGGTAGTTTCCCCTGGCACGTTGGGGTTTCTTGCGTGGCTGGGCATGACCTGTTTGATCCTCTGTCTGCTTGGTTTGTGAACCTGTAATGCTGGCTGGCAAAGCAGCAATACCAGCGTAGCATTAAGAAGCTTTCCAGGCGAATGAGAGTTATCTTATTAAGCAGATGTCTCACATGTGTAATTAGTATTATTAAGATAAGAGTTGTTTTGTTTGTGGTTTTTGCCACCTATTACTTTTCCCCTTTGAAAACCCACCAAAGGTGGTGCTCAGAGCCCATTTTGTCTCAGAAACTTGTCACCCAAATGTTCTGAAAAGAGCAGGTGGCTCCTTGGGTACCATGCACAATGCTGGTGGGGACAAAAGGTCTGGACACTGCTCACCAAGAGTCCGTGCTGGGGACAGAACCTTGTGGGCAAGCGGGGCTCCTCCACGGCAGAGTGGCTCCAGCGGAGCACTCGCCTTATTCCATTGTTGATTTGGGATCTTGAATCATTAATTAGATCATTGATTAGTTAATGCTTGTACAGTGCTCTCTATTTTCGGTGTTGCATAAGAAGTAGGAGTCATTATCATCAGTAATAAACATTTGTTTATTGATGTTAGTACTCAAGCTATTCAAGTCACCTTCATATCTTTCTGTTCCGCCTCCTCCCTTCCTTAGCCCTCTGTGGGGCAGAGTTGGTCACGTGCGAATTAAATGTAATTAGGCTGAAAGATTGATGATGAAAACTAATTGAATTTCAATCTGCATATTCCTACTTGACCTCACCTGGGAACTGCTTAGGCCATCCTCTTCCTCTGGGGCCAGCACAAATGTAGGTCACAAACCAACTTTAAAAACTATAATTTTTCTAAGGTCCATTACAAATTATTTGGAACTCTGTTGAGGGACTCAAACAGCCTAAAATTGACTCTCAACAAGTCTTTATTTTTATTCAGAATAGATACATGTTGGTATGGGATAAGCAGCAACCCACTATTAGAGCATTTTGTGGTTTTGCACAGATGTGTGTACTATAGGAGGAACTCCTTCCTTTGTCTTGCTCCTGGTGTCCTTTTTGTTAGAGATTTTTCTTTAAAAACCATGTGGATTTGCAGGTAACATCCAGAAACCGTTCCTTTTGTTGTTGTTTTTGTAGTTTTCCTTGTAGTTCATTGATTTGTTCAAACCAAAAACTCAAAGCCAATCTCTGAGGCTGCCAGGCTATTTAGCTGAGGAGGAAAGTCCACCAACTTCTGTAAATAGAGATATTAGTGTGTGGCCCCGTGCGCTGTTGGAACTCGGGGCCTGTCTGGCAAGGCTTTGTGCTCGGCCCCAGCTCCAAATAGCCATGGGGGCTGCCAAGGGGACCCCTTCCCTGCAGCCACCTGCAGCCAACATAAGCAGTGCTGAGCCGAGCATCCATCTGCAAATCGTAGTGCAATAGTCCTCACACCTTCTCTTTTATTGCTATATATTAAAATGACTAGTGCCAGCAACACTTTGTAAAGCGAAAAACACACTACAGTCTCTGAAGTCTTTCTTTTATCTACCTTAAAATCTGACTGCTTAAAAGCAAAAAAAAAAAGATGTCAATATTGGTACTTTGAAATTTTAATTTTTTTTTTTTAGAGAAGGTGTGGTTAGAGACGTCAAAACAAAGTTTGACCAAGAGGTCATTCTGTCATCGCTGGGCAAATGGGAAAGCAAGAAAGCTGCTCAGCAAACTGGGTGTTCATCATAGCAATCAGGGTTTTTTTTAATAGTTAAAGATACGTGTGATATGGAGGAAAACAGCTGGAAGAGGAAAGAGGTGGCAGGTCTTGCTTTTTGTGTTCATTTTCACTGGCTGGCCTTTGCAAAAGTCTTCATCACAGAAATGAAACCTTAGCACAGGTCTGGGGGCTGCAAGCATAGTGGCATCAGCATGATTCGTTTCTCGCTTCTGCCACTTTAGAGCCTTTCTTCTTGCTATTAGCAAACTCACAAACCCCAATAACTGCCAAAACCCTTAAGGCAGATGAAAGGAAGTGGATCCATTTTCTGTAAACCACCTCCGTGACATTTTATGAAGAGCCTCTTAACAGATCCAACACTAGGAATATTTTCATCTCTTCAACTCAAGAATACCTTTTGAAGGCCAGCAGGGTCTGTAAGTGGGACAGGGATTAATGTAATCCCTTCCCCTGCCCCATCTAGAACCTCTCCTGGAGGGAGCCTTATCTGCTCCCATCCTCTGCTGTCAGCCCAACCCCCTTGCTCCCTGCACAGGTTCAAAACAGCTTCACTTTTTCCCCAAGGATTACATTTTTCCTGTTACAATCAACACACCAGAAGGTCTGCAAGAGTAACATAGAGCTTTATGCTCTTGTTTTAGAAAAACAATGTTATGATAAATCTTCTTTAAGTAAAGAGTGGCATATAACTCAACAGAAACTTTTATACTTACTTTCAAACCTTTATATTGATAACTTTTGTTTCTATGACTACCACATAGTGGTATTTTGTGTTACTCCTCTGTACTGGTGGTTCACAGGGCAGAGAATGAAGACATTTGTGATCCCTTCAGTTATACATCAGCTGCAGCTATTAAAACTCAAGGAAGACCATTGGTTAGTTTATAAAGCCATAGACTGCTGTCTTTATCCCCATCTCCAGACAGGTTATAGTGGTAACCAAGTGTATAGGCTTTTTACACGTTATAAATAATGTACAACTCTGGGCTTTGGACATAACTGTTTTCCTTAGAATGTCTTTTTCTTGGACTGCCTCTTCTTCTGCCTTTGCTTCAGATAAAGGGGAAAAAGGGGGACTTTCTAGAGATCTCAGTATAGTTCTTATAGTGCATTTGTTTTTCTTCATTTATAGAAGCAGAATAAAAAACCTTGCACCAGTACATGTTGGGGGCTGACCTGCTGGAGAGCAGCTCTGAGGAAAAAGACTGGGAGTTCTTGTGGACAACAGGATGACCATGAGCCAGCAATGTGCCCTTGTGGCCAAGAAGGCCAATGGCATCCT